>JAJAGP010000016.1:1675629-1691972 GCA_025084515.1 Ancistrus triradiatus
ACAGTCCTCGATTTTGTTGATTGTAAGGCTGTCATTAGTTTTGGCTGATATGTACAGCTGTGTATCATCTGCATAGCAGTGGAAATTAATGCCATGTTTACGAATAACTGAGCCTAGTGGCAGCATGTACAGAGAGAATAAAAGCGGGCCAAGCACTGACCCCTGAGGCACGCCATACTTCACTTTTGAGAGCTTAGATGTATTCTTGGTGCAAGTAAGTCTCCATGGATCCTGAAATGGTGGATGATTAAAGAAATCAAGAAAATCAAGGACTGAGCTCTCCGGATCACTTTCAGGCTGCTCAGCATTAGCAGCTAGTGATCAGAGTTCAAGCGTTTTGCTTTTACTTTTCAATTTCAGTCCATTACTCACCTAAATTGCATGAGATTCTTCAACACTTTATTATAAAATAAGCTTTGTGTTAATAATTTTGGCCAGCTGTAGGTTCATGTATAAGTGTTGTAAACAATGAGGTCAGTTCCTCTATGATAGAGTATAGATTATATTAAACTCATCGATTCATGATGCATCATAAATCAGGGAGCACCTGTACAATACAACTCCTTTATTGCATATAATGCCTTACACAGTGTGGATTTTCTGGGGTCTGGAACAGATTCATTCAGTTTACATTATTCCTTATGGGAAAAATTTGCGTAGTACTCATCGTTTTCAGTTCTTGACAAGCCTTCTGGAAGGAGTTAATGACGAGAACCCAGGTACCACTGTACTACAAATGAAACCAAATGTATACATTGTTTTAGTTTTCCTTTAACAAAATAAAACACTTCTCAAATGGTGCTTACTAATTCATAGCAAAGAGCATAACTAAAATCAAAATTAAAGTTAACCTGGTGTAACGGCTAAACTGTGTGTCTGTCTGTCTGTGACCAGTAAACCCACCGCATGCAGAGAATGCTGTGAGTGCAGAGGATGCACTGAAGTATCTTCTATTCCTGGTTAATGTAAATGAGCTGTACGAGTATTCACTGGGCACATATGACTTCGACCTGGTGCTCATGGTGGCTGAAAAATCTCAGAAGGTCAGACAAAGTTGGTGCGGTTTGTACAGAATGGTTTGCTCGTGTGCTTAATTAGAAAACAAATGATAGTTATTGTTTCTGCTCATCTTCAGGACCCGAAAGAATACCTTTCCTTCCTGAACATGTTGAAAACCCTGGAGCCAAATTACCAGCGCTATACCATTGACAGACACCTGAAGCGATATAAGAAAGCCTTGCATCACCTCAGCAAGTGTGGTATGAGATCCTGCAGTGTGTGGTGTGTTGACAGAATATATAGAAAGCAACTGAGCAATATAGAAAGCAACTTCTCTCTCTCTCTTTCCATCAGATGAGAATCACTTCACTGAGGTGTTAAATCTGGTGAAGGATCAGAGGTTGTACAGCGAAGCATTGCAGCTCTACCCTGCAGATAGCCAGCAATACAAGGTTACTTTTCCTTTAAAGCTTTAATGATTAAATGGCATGCACTGGTAACTGGCTTTTCATCTGTGTAGGCTCCTGCCTGTGAGATGCATGACTAACTTACAGTGGGGCAAAAAAATATTTAGTCAGTCAGTGATTGGTCAAGTTTTCCTACTTGGAAAGATGAGAGAGGTCTGTAATTTTCATCATAGATACGCTTCAACTATGAGAGACAAAATGAGAAAATAAAATCAAGGAAATCACATTGTAGGATTTTTAAAGAATTTAATTGTAAATCATGGTGGAAAATAAGTATTTGGTCACCCACAAACAAGCATGATTTCTGGCTCTCACAGACCTGTAACTGCTTCTTTAAGAAGCTCTTCTGTCCTCCACTCATTACCTGTATTAATGGCACCTGTTTGACCTCGTTATCTGTATAAAAGACACCTGTCCACAGCCTCAAACAGTCAGACTCCAAACTATAGACCTGCATAACAAATTATAGACTTGCATCAGGCTGGGAAGAGTGAAAAAATCAATTTGGTATGAATAAATAAATTTGGTGTGAATAAGTCAACTGTGGGAGCAATTGTAAGACATACTAATCTCCCTCGATCTGGGGCCCCACGCAAGATCTTATCCCGTGGGGTCAAAATGATCATGAGGACGGTGAGCAAAAATTCCAGAACTACATGGAGGGACCTGATGAATGACCTGCAGAGAGCTGGAACTTACAGGAAACACTTGACCTCTGTCATTGCCAACAAAGGTTATGTTACAAAGTATTGAGTTGAACTTTTGTTATTGACCAAATACTTATTTTCCACCATGATTTACAATTAAATTCTTAAAACATCCTACAGTGTAATTTCCTGGATTTTTGTTCTCATTTTGTCTCTCATAGTTGGTGGACCTATGATGAAAATTACAGACCTCTCTCATCTTTCTAAGTAGGAGATCTTGCACAATCAGTGGCTGACTAAATACTTTTTTGCCCCACTGTATATACTAAGAAGTATTCCCAGCTTCACTGTCTAATGAAGGCGTGTATATGTACAGCATGTAAGAGACTTCCTTAAACTGAGTGATTGACAATTGAGCTGAGCAGTTAAAGGTTAAGGACCTTGTTCATAGGCATAACATTAGGGTCTGGACTGCTAAATGGAGTGTTGTTAAAATTCTAGCTTCATCAAGATACCATTTACATTAACAGGTGGTTTGGTGGATTTGAACTCAAAAACTGAGATTAGTGATCCAGAGCCCTAAGTTAGCTGCTGTTTTTAAGTCGTACCTAAAATTCCCAGTAGCAGCAACATTTATGTTGACTGTGCGACAGTTGCTGGTTTGTGGCGGAAAAGCTGGGGAGAAACAAGCCTAGTAAGATGTCCTGCATATTTGCAACGCAGCGTACCAGAAAATAAGAATAGAAACAGAAACTGCATGTTTGCAACACAGCACACCGTGTTGAATGCACGGTTTTTTGCCTGTCACACAAGACACCCATACAGACGTTTCTCATTCCATGAGCACTGTGTGAGGAGGGGCTGCGCAAGCGAGATAAGGCTTTCTCATCTTAATTAGTAAAAAGTGACAAAATCAGTATGTGGTGGTCATTGTTGATATTAAATAAATCAGTGTATGGGAAACGCTGCAGTATCTTGGCTATTTAGTCAAAACCAGTACTCTACAGTGTCCCACACAGCATTAAGTACAGTATATAATATGGTCTTCAGACAACATCAATTACAGACTGTAGTCCATCTGTTTCTCTGTCATTTGTTAGCCCTCTTTAATCTGTCTTACAGCCCTTATCCAGAGTGACTTGCAATTGATACGATCTTATAATCCAAGCAATTGTGGGTTAAGGGCCTTGCTCAAGGACCCAACAGAGGCAGCTTGGCAGAGGTGGGATTTGAACCCTGGACCTTCTGGTCCATAGTCCAGTACCTTAACCGCTAGGCTACCACAATCCCAAACCATCAGCACTGCAATGACATTATGTGGTGGTGGTGTGTTAGTATGTGGTGCTGGTATTTACATTTACATTTACAGCATTTAGAACCCTTATCCAGAGCGACTTCCAATTGATACAGTCTTACAGTCCAAGCAATTGTTGGTTAAGGGTCTTGCTCAACAGTGGCAGCTTGGCAGATGTGGGATTTGAACCCTGGACCTTCTGGTCCATAGTCCAGTACCTTAACCGCTAGGCTACCACAGTCCTCTAATGATCTGGACCCCCACAGGATCCCCACAGATCAGGTATCATTCTCAGCACTGCAGTACCACTGATGTGGTGGTGGTGGTGGTGGTGTGTTAGTGTGTATTGAGCTGGTATAAGTGGATGAAACACAGCAGTGCTGCTGGAGTTCACTTTTCACTCACTGTTCACTTCATTAGAGACATTGACCTTAGTGCTCCACCGAGTAGATGTGAAGTCAGAGACAGTAGCTCATCTGTTGTTGCACAGTTTGTGTTAGTCATCCTCTAATCCTTCATCAGTGCTCGTAGGACACTGCCTACAGGATGCTGGTGGCTGGACATTTTTGCCTGGTGGACTTTCAGTCCAGCAGTGACACTGAGGTGTTTAAAACTCCAGTGATCCAATCGTATCCGTGCAACACACACTAGCACACCACCACCACATCAGTGTCACTGCAGTGCTGAGAATGATCCACCAGCCAAATAGTACCTGATCTGTGGTGGTCCTGTGAGGGTTCTGACCATTAGAGAACAGAGTAAAGGGGACTGACAAAGTATGTAGAGAAACAGAGGGACTACAAAGTGCAGTGAGCACTAAAACTTAAATAAAGAATAAGCAGAATGTAAAATGAAAAATACAGAATGCCTAAGACTGTACCTGTATGTAAGAGTGATGTTTTATGGCAGTCGGTTGTCTTGGCATTCAACAGTCAAATAAGCTAAAAGTATGGCTCTGTGATCTGAACAGACACTGAGCGTGGCCTACGCTGAGCACCTGATAGAAGAGCAGCATGCTGAGCAGGCAGGCCTGTTGCTGTGGAGATGTGGAGAGTTGGACCGTGCACTGCAGGCTTTCATAAGCTGCACCAGTTGGAGATACGCCCTCGCCGTGGCAACGCACATCCCTGTGCCACAAACCAGGCTGGTGCAGCTCGCCAGAGACCTGGCAGGTAACGATGAGTGAGCATGTGTGCGCGTGTGTTCATTTATTTCCCTGCATACTGCTGTCTTGTAAAAGTGAATTATGTCGTTCTAACCCATCTGTCCTTCTAGCGAGTAGTTGCAGATGCATCAGTGATAAACTCCTCAGACAGAAAACAATCACGTATGACACGACAGACAAAAGGCAACGTGTGGTCTTCTAGATTTTAGATCTATGAACACAATCTGAATGGGGCAGGCCATAAGGGGGCTGTGGTGGCACAGTGATAGATATTGGTCTATTGATGAGAACTGTTCTGATCATGACACTGCCAGGCTGCCACTGTTGGGCCCCTAAGCAAGGACGCTTGGACTGTACCTTGTGAGATTGTATCAGATATACATTGCTCTGGATAAAAGCACTCATGGCTTCTTGCCTTAGTATAAAATAAAGAACTACCTCATGAGTAACCAAACGAGAGTGGAGACTGTAGTCAGTGTTGTTTTCTTTAGATGAATGGGCATCCTGTTGCAACTCTGTGACTTCTTTCTTCTGACCTTCAGTACTGTGCTAAAGTCTTTAAACCACCATTAGATTAGATATACCATTGTTTTAGCAATGGTATAATAACCATATATAATTATTTCTCACCCTGTTTTAGAATACAATCAGAAAATACAGGAAATGTGTATGCTGTATTTAAAAAATCTGAAAAATAGCTTCTCTGGGCGACAGTGACAAGTGTTTAGTGTGACCTCCACTTACTCTTGATCAGGAATGGTCTTTTTGGAAGGGCAGCAGCCAAGAAACCACTTTTTCTGAGAGGAACAGGGTGAAAGGGTTAAGATGTGCTAAAGCACACAAAGACTGGGATGAAGATCAGTGGAAAAGAGTGTGGGACTGTGGTAGCCTAGCGGGTAAGGTACTGGACTCTGGACCAGAAGGTCCAGGGTTCAAATCCCACCTCTGCCAAGCTGCCACTGTTGGGTCCTTGAGCAAGGTCCTTAACCCACAATTGCTTGGATTATAAGACTGTATCAATTGTAAGTCGCTTTGGATAAGGGCGTCTGCTAAATGCTGTAAATGTATTACGGCGTGACTAATCCAAGTTTGAAATATTTGGGTGTAGTCGTTGACAATATGTTACATATGGTTATTATACAATTGCTAAAACATCAAATCTAATTGTGGCCTAAGTCTTTTGCACAGTACTATATGTTAGATCATCTACATGTCCTATACACACCTCAAAGCGTGGCCAACAACTGGCAATCTAGATTTATGCTACCTTCATCTATATGCGCTAATGTTTTAATAACCATGATTGGTTGAAATGAAGAAAGCTGTTCTTAGGTCTTTATGGCACACTTTCCAGTGTTGTACTCACGAAAGCATGTGTGCTGCATATTTGTGTTTCAGAGAAGCTGCTGGAAGCGAGGAGACACTCAGACGCTGCTGTGCTGTTAGAGCAGTATGCAAAGGTGCTGTAGGGGCTTCTTTTACTTTTCCCTCTCTTAGTACTACCTCCTTTTTTATTGGATCTGCTCTAGGGCTGTCTTGCTTTACTAAGGCAAAAGGCAGTTATGTGGTGCATATCTGTATTTCCAAGTAAAATTAGTAATTTTCTTAGGTAGTAAATTAATAAATGTAAACAAATTGGTAGATTTATTCTACTTCTTCAGTTTTGTGAAGTTGGGTACACTGTTAAAATGTACATTCCAAAGAAAAAGAAAAAGAAAAAGCGATGAGTACCGAGAGCATTTTTCCATAAAGAAATATATAAATTGAATTAATCTGTTCCAGACCCCCAAAAATCCGCATTGCATAAGGCATTATATGCACTAATGGACTTGTATAATTAAGAATTCAAGAGATCTGCTACAGTGGCAAGGAAAAGCTCGTGTTATAAGGAATAAACCTTGGGAGGAGGTTTCTTCCAAGACCCAAAAATGGAGCCATCCTCCTTTTGGAGTCCTAGATTTTATGTGTAAGAATTAAATGAAGGTTCCTAACTAATAGGTTTATAGTAATAGTTTAACTGACAAATAGAGAAAATTAAGAGAGTACATATTTAAAGAAAATATAATAAATAAAATGTATAGACTATGATAAACAGAATGCAACAGTATGAAGCGTGTAATAAAATGGGGAATATAATATATATATATAAAATGTAGAATGTGTATCCACATTTAGTCTAGAACACAGAATTACTTTAGGCTCTTGTGTCTTCAGCGGGAAAGTTTGGTTGGCATGGCAAGTTCAGTCAACCAAAGGAGGGAAGGGGGAGTTGTTGCCCTCTGAGTAACGGTGTGAGCAGCTTGAGTGGAAACTGGCACTGGAAGAACATCTTCGAAGGGATGTGAGGACTGGAACTGGTACCAGACGTAGAGCTTGGAGAGAAAACAGAATGCTCTGATGTGTTTAATTAAATGTTTGGTGAAGGAAGTGAACTGGTGTTCCATCATTCACCAGTTTGATTCCTCATAGGCTAGTGGCGTACTATATACGGACTGTGGTAGCCTGGCGGGTAAGGTACTGGACTATGGACCAGAAGGTCCAGGGTTCAAATCCCACCTCTGCCAAGCTGCCACTGTTGGGTCCTTGAGCAAGACCCACAATTGCTTGGATTATAAGACTGTGTCAATCGCTCTGGATAAGGGCGTCTGCTAAATGCTGTAAATGTAAATATTTATGGTGTATAGAATGGAAGAAAGAGTGAGAAGGAATCCTTCACAGGATCAGAATTGTGATTAATGGCATTAAAATGCTATCTCCTTCTAACTTTGACAGCCTTAGTTTATAGTTCTAGTTTGTATCTGGGTTGTTTCGAGTGAGTGAACTGCGGTTGTGGTTTTTCCAGGACTCTGAGGAGGCTATCTCGGCCCTGATTGAGGGAGCTGCATGGGAGGAAGCTCTCCGACTAGTAAGTCGTCTTCTCTATCTGTTTCTCTTGCTGAGCTGTGCTGAACTTTATTTATGGTCTGTTGCTTTATTTATGGTCTGTTGCTTTATTTATATTCTTATTTGTTTTGCTACAGATTTATCTTTACAGCAGACAGGACATCATTGAAACCAACCTGAAACCTGCTCTTGTGGAAGGTGCTATAAATCTCTCCCACTAGAACTTAATCCATCTTGGTTTTTATTTTTTTCCCCCTGCCTGTTTTGTAGTCCTGACTTTTTTATGGTACTTTTAGCGCACAGTACTCAGACGGCCTTTGTGGAGTCTCAGAAGGCTCTGTTCACACGCCACAAAAACCGGCTGGCACTAGTGAGAGAGCAGAAGGCTGCCAGACTTGAACTTATTGGTAAATGAAGATTTTTCCCTCTTTCGGCTTAATTTTAGGCTTCCTGTAGCTCCAGACACGCATTTCCCTGTTTTGTTTATTCGTTGTACCATCTAACTGCTTTGCAGATGAGGATGGTCCTGACTGCGCAGACAATGACCTTTACTCCGATGCCAGCAGCGTCCTGACTGGTAGCCGTCTAGGGTCCAAGTATTCACACAGCAACTCCCGCATCTCCTCGTAAGCAATGCAGCAATACACTATTTCATACACACCAAAATCCCACTGCCATGATCCCATTATCCAACCAGTAGATCTGGTTTAGACTGTCCATACTGTTCACATAGTGAACATTAGGGAGTGAACTACCTCTAGATGGTGCTAGTGCTGCAGCATCTGTACAATCTGTTTTGTGTTTGGCAAGGGCATAGAAGTGAATTTGACATTGCAGGGATACATTTGCTACTATGTACAAACATATTCAAATATTAGCTAGCGCTAAGCTGATTCCACTGTAGCTCAGGCGGTAAAATACTATGTGTGGTGACGATGAAGTCGCCTACAGCTATACTTCTGCTTATTATTAGACAATTAAAGTCAATTTGCAAACTACGCACAGTACTACATATATGGTTCTGATGTCTTTTGCCAAAAAATGTGGAAATTAAATGATTAAATGATAAGTTTATCTGCCACTCCACCTTCCAACCCCTGTTTGTACCCTGTTCTCTTAAAATATGATGCATGATATTTAAAATAATGTAATTCTAGGCTTGGTTAATGATCGGTTATTATGATGTCTTGTGCTTCTGTGTAAAATGTGTTGCTAATACTAACGTAACTCTTCAAAGTACCTCAGTAATATTGTGTCTTGTTGGTTTTATTTGTTTTGGTGGCATTAAGATGAAATGAGATGACAAAACAACTTGCGTTAAGGTTAACAGTGAGAAAGTTTGAGCTTTCCAAGACCAATTTAATGTTAGACAGTGAGGTTGTGTCCCAAATAACACACTTTGGAACTTCACGTACTACACTACCGAATGCAGTTCTAATGGTGGGGTACTATTTTGTACATACTATTTAGTGGTGCAGTATGCAGTTTGGGATGCACCCAGAGACTAACGTTACTTGACCTTTTAGAGTGCTTTCTGATAACTTGAGCACAGTTAATGTTAACGTTAACTAACCCAAACTCTACTACTATGGTACCATAACAAGAAGTTATACACGAGCTGTTTTCAGCAAGCATACAACATAGAATGAAATGTGAAGGCTGTCTGATTTGAACGTTGGCTACCAAACGTGCGGACTTACCCTCGGTGTCGCGCTTTCAAAATAAAAGTTAGTTAGTCCAACCCGGTTCTTATGCCAGTGGTGTTTAGTGATAAATAAAACTAATAAAACTAAAACTCTGAAAATGTAGATTGTTAAAAAATACCTTACTCTTAAGAACAAAGCGGGGTTATTTAGGGGACTTTGGTAGCCTAGCGGGTAAGATACTGGACTATGGACCCAAAGAAACCTCTGCCAAGCTTCTACTGTTGGGTCCTTGAGCAAGACCCTTAACCCACAATTGCTTGGATTGTAAGATTGTACCAATTGTAAGTCACTCTGGATAAGGGCGTCTGCTAAATGCTGTAAATGTAAATGTTATTAGAAGAGTGAAAACTGTGAGTGGTGATGATGATGATTACAGTCAAACCCTGGTATCTTAACCCCCAACATATGATTTTCCTCTATAACGTGAGGTATTTTAATCCCTCTCCATGCTATCCAAACCACTGACCTGTTGTAACAAATTTCAAGTTGACTGTCACGTGAGAAATCAAGTTCTGTATCGAGTGAGTGTGGATCAGTAACGTGGGGTCTGACTGATCTCACCCTGCACCCTCCACTTCATTCCTGTCAGTAAGAAGCTATACTTTCGGTTCATACAGTGATTAAGTATACGATCAATTAGTGACAAAACTGATCATGAGACAACAGAAGCTATTTTAGTGTTTTATAACACTCATGCAAGTACAGCAACAAACTTTTAACCTGAGGGGAGATCATGAGGCATCACGGCCCACAGGCAGACAGACAGACAGACGCTAGGAAAACACAGCACGGGCATGGCCTGCACACACACAGACAAACACGTGTCAACAACCCACCCCCGCACCAACAATGTCTCGTGTTTGTCTGGTGAACTCCTTTTCTCTTTAGGTACATACACACAACCCACATACACTCACTGAGCACTTTATTAGGAACTGTAAAACTATAATATTGGGTAGGGACTCCCTTTGCTCTCAGAGTGTTAATTTTTCACAGCATGGATTAATCAAGCTGTTGGAAACTTACCTTTGAAATTCTGCTTCACGTTGATATGATTCAAACACACAATTCCTGATGGGTCTCAGATGCAATTTCATATTGCAAATCTACCACTTCCCAAAGGTGCTATATTGGATTCAGATCCGGTGCCTGGTGAGGCCACTGAAGAACACCTCGACATCTTTTGGTTTTGCAGCTGTCATGCCATAAGATCATGTGACTCGACCTGCATGCCTGAGAGTTGACTCTGAATCACACTCCAGAGACTCGACTCGAGATTTGATTCTGACTCCTACTACAGAGACTTGAGACTCAATTTGAACTCTCGCTCCAGAGACTTGACTTGGACTTGCGCTACACACACGAGACCCGACTTGAGACTCGACAAGACTCCACTCGACTCAGACTTGGACTAGCACTCCAGACACTCAAGACTCAACTTGGACTCCAGACTCTTGAGACCCTATGTGAGACTGGACTCGCACTCCAGAAACTCAACACCTGACTTGAATCTGACTCCAGACACCACACTCGAGACCCTGCTCGAGACTCAACACGGACTCCAGACTTTGACTCCAGACACTTGAGTCTCGACTTGACCTCCACACTCAAGTCTCAACTCAACAATGCACCATGCACTGCGTACAAACTCCAGGTGTGTGGACTCACGCTTCTGACACTCAACACCTGACTAGTGAATCAACATGGACACTGAACACTCGACTCGATTCACAGATTCGCAGTCCATACACTTGAGACTTGACCCTAGACTTGACGTGGACTTGCGACACTTGAGACCTTACTAAAGACTCGACATTGATTCAAGACACGACTCATGACTCAACTAAAGGCCTTTTCACACTAAGTCTGATTTTTTTTTTTTATAGACGAAAAAACGCACTTCAAGTTTTGAAAAAGAACACGTATATCAGTGCCGTCCTTCACACCGAATCTTAAACTGACAGACTGTGACTGCGTAACATTTATCTGAGTCCGTTCTAATTTCTGTGTTGTTCAGATGCATTAAAATCAGGCTAACCAATCAGAACTCGGTTGTCAGGCAGAACAGGTCATCCTGCTAGTAGCAGAGCACAAGAGATTATATAAGAAGCAACATCCTGACTATAAAAACATGGATATTAAAGAAAATATCCAGGGGAATATAGCTGAAAGGCTGGAGAATGATGGTGAAAACCTCAGTGACTGTATGGAACCATTTTCTTGTTTATCTAAGTGCATTCTAATCTGTTCATGCCCACACAAACTCTCACTATAGCTTCCTGCACTAATGTTCGCTTGTGTCTTTGTTTTTTCTAAGTTGATGATGTGAAAAAGACACGGCGACATCTCTGTGACACGATAAGAGAAGGGAAATTAAAGAAATGAGGACAGGGAGTTTTCAGAGTGTCTAGAGAAAAAAATGTCACGCACTTGGTGTGAAGGTCACACTACGTTAAAAATCGCATCTGTTTTTTTCATGCGAAAAATTCATACCCTGTGTGAATAGGCCTTTAGACTTGTGCTCCACACTCGAGGCTCAACTTGACTAGCAGGCTAGGAAAATAGTCTATGTAGGGCATTAAGGTTTTTCCTTCCATTACTGTCAATTTGGCCTGAAATACACGAAACTCAATTAGGAGGTCTTTATATATTTGTCTTATTATCCACATTACACCCACAAAATTAAAAACGTCCGTTTCTTATCAAAATCCAAAACAGATTTTTTTCACGGAGGACTGAGGTGAGAACCAGTGGAATATTTCCCAGATCCACTGCTCGTTTGTAGTATAACTAATTTGTGGTGAATATCTGTGGCTGAACGAAGCTCTTCCATTCAGGAGGTCGTCTAAGAACCGCAGAAAGGCAGAAGGGAAGAAGCACAGCCTTAAGGAAGGAAGCCCATTTGAAGACATCGCCCTTCTCCATGCTCTCATTCAGATCATCCAAGTCATCGACAAAATGAGGGGTAACTAAGTACATACATTTAGCTCAGCCAACACCTGCAGGCTTGCTGCTGTTTATAAGATACTTACGTTTTCTGTTAAGTGTGTTCAATTCTGCCAGAGTGACTCTAGCAGTAGCAGTTAGGGGATTTTTACTTACAGAGCTATTGGCACACTTGATAAATGTTATGTAAAATAAAACAATACACCAATGTGCTTGTTGTGTATAATTGTTCCCTCTAGAGGAGATCTGCAGTCTCTTGAAGGCTCTGGTGCTATTTCAGTTTGACAAGCTGGCCAGCAACCTGCAGTCAGACTACAGTGAGCTCCTCACACTCATCGAGCTGAGCATCCCAGAGATCTGGCACGAAGGTCTTCAACAGAGCCAAACACCAGTAAGAGACAACAGTTTCTTATTGTTTTCACTGTAGCAAAGCTCAAAGTAATTCTAAAAAGATATTAAAAGAGAGAGACGCTGTTACTGTTTAGGCCACATGACGCTAAGCACTTTTGCTACACGTGTGGTACTAGACACGAGGAATGCAGTGGAGGTGAAACCTAGCCCAGTAAGCAGATAACCGTAGTGATAAGCAGATTCAAAATTCTTCAAAACATTTGTGATACCACTGATTCAAGGCAATGTGGTCTGTGGTAGCCTAGTGGTTAAGGTACTGGACTATGGACCAGAAGGTCCAGGGTTCAAATCCCACCTCTGCCATGTTTGGCTCCATCGTGTTGGTCTGTCTATCCCCAGTTAAACAAGCACACTCCATTACACAATTTTTACACACACCAATGTTTTTTACACAAAAAAATCCAAAACTTATTCATTCAAAATACTGAATCACTTTTTAAAATGACTGATTCAAATGATTCAATGCTTCAGAAAACATCCTGTCTTCCATCACTAATCAGGAGATTCAGTTTTCAGTTGATGTCATTGAGTAGGTAGGGTGATTAATATTCATATTACACTGTTTCTAACTACTAACACACACTTACCGGCCACTTTATTCGGTACGCCTGTTTATCTGCACATTAACGCAAATATCTAATCAGCCAATCACCTGGCAGAAACTCGATGCATTTAGGCATGTAGACATGTTCGACGACCTGCTGAAGATCGAACCGAGTGTCAGAATGGGGAAGAAAGGTGATTTAAGTGACTGTGAACATGGCATGGTTGTTGAACATGGGCTGGTCTGAATATTTCAGAAACTGCTGACCTGCTGGGATTTTCTTGTACATTCATCTCTAAGGTCTGCAGATAATGGTCCGAAAAAGAGAATATTTCCAGTGAGCAGCAGTTCTCTGGGTGAAAATGCCTCGTTGATGCCAGAGGACAAAGGAGAATGACCAGACAGGTTTGCGCTGATAGAACAGCAGCAAACAGTGACTCAAATAACTAGTAATTACAACCGAGGGATGCAGAAGAGCATCTTTGAATGTGCAACCTTGAAGCAAATGGGCTACAACAGAAGACGACCCCATCGGGTTCCACTCCTGTCAGCCAAGTCAGTCATACGAGTCAGAATATGGCACAAACAACAAGAAAGTATGGATCCACCCTACCTTGTATCAACGCGTCAGGCTGCTGCTGGTGGTGTAATGGTATGGGGGATATTTTTTGGCACACTTTGGGCCCCTTGATACCAATTGAGCATTGTTTAAACGAACACGGCCTACCTGAGTACTGTTGCTGACTGTCCTTCCATTTATGACCACAGTAACTACTTCTGTGCACCATGTCACAAAGCCCAAACCATCGCAAACTGGTTTCTCATGAGTTCACTGTACTCAAATGGCCTCCACATTTACCAGATCTCAGTTCAATAGAGCGTCTCTGAGGAATGTGTTGATTCTATGCCATGACGAATTAAGGCAGTACTGAAGGCAAAAGCAGGTCCAGCTTGGTACTAGCAAGGTGTACCTAATAAAGTGTATATCCAAACTAATTTCCAGTACAACGTGCATTTGGTTAGCAGGCTTCAACTGCATTTAATACCGCTTAATTAAGACCCTTGTAAAATTAAACAGAAGTGAAAGACGCGTTTCAACAACAACATGTTTGTTGTTTTAAGTGAGATGTTTCAAGTTTTTATAACACTTTTATTGAAGTAAAACTATTATTTGTACATATATATGATGCAGCATTCTTTTCTGAAACAATGCTTCAAAGCAGACCAGTGGACTGACCAGTGATTTCTGAAGGACAAAAGTAGCCAATCTCGTGTCCTTATTTTAAAGTTCCCTACGTGTCTTTTAGATCACAGGCCCAAACTCCACGGCCAACAGCATCATGGCTTCTTTGCAGCAACCCAGACCAGCTGTACATCAGCAGCAAGGTAAGAGAACTTCCTAAGTTCTACACTGAGACTGAGGCAAGTATGAGTCAAGTATGACTGAGACTGAGTCAGGTATGTGCTCTGGATTAATGAGGTCTGTTCCTCTCGCACTCAGATACGGAGATCCTCACACCACCCAAGATGCGTCAGTCTGTCAAATGGAAACTGTCAATTCTGCACTGATGTTTGTTTATAAATGTCTTGCATTTTACAATGTAACATTAAATATAAATATCTTTCAAGCAGGAACGCACTTGAGATTCATTTCTAAGGTCAATACTGGCGTATTAGAACATGCTGAATAAATGAAATGTGCTCATCTTGGCTTATGTATACCTTCTATCAAAACGAGGTTAGTAATACTATGTTTGACTTACCTCAGAGTTGGAACCCAATGGAGAAAAGACGGATGCTTCCAGAAAAAGCTTGTTTGTCTTGTGCTGTCCAAGCCACTCTTGGGCAGGGTGCCAGTCCGCTGCAGGGCACACGTGCATATACTAGGACACGCAGAGATGCCAGTTCAGCTAGTACAGAACATGCAAGCTCCACACAGGCAGCAGCCAGGCCAGGACTAGAACCCCAGTCTCTAACCTCTGCAACACCCATGCCAGGAACCCAAGAGGACAAACTCTGACAGAACACAAACTAATGAACCAGTTAGGACATTGCATACATCTGAGTGCCAAACTGGACAAACAAATAAAATAATAGTACTGCTGTATAAAGCTGTATATTGGGGGCAGTGAATTCATTTCTCCGGAGGTGCTGTATTACTAAAGTATCATATATAATACGTAAGTAATTATTACCTTTGGCTATAATATATGGTCAGCTTACTAATTTAACAATGCTGTAATAAACTGCTCAGTGTTGTAGTTATTTCCTGCAGGGATAGAGTGCAATTACATTTAATACAGGTATGCACCACACGTCTGTTCTCATACATGTCTGTGGGCCTATAAGGCTATTATCCTCTTTATTAAGGATCCTAACCTACCTAACCTAACCTAACCTTAGCTGTTGTAGTACAAGCAGTTGTAAGGACACGTAGCAGTGCAGCCCCCGGTGCAGAGAGGTTTATTAAACACGTTCCGTCAGCATGAGCAGACCCGTGGCTGGTGTTGTGCATTGAGGCGAGGATGATGAGCTCAACACGCAGGTGAGTTGGGTGGTCGCTCCGCAGCGTGGGAACCGTGCATGAATCGTGGGAGAGTTGCGGATTTGGGGGAGCGGCTTAAGAACCACTGTGTCTTTGCAGCACAGCACACCAAAGAAATGAACACCTTTAACTAGGGTTGGGTATAGAAACCCGGTTCCCGGGTACCCGTTAAGAAAAACAGAATCGATTCAACTCACCGGTTCCTACTTATGCATTTTATGCTTTAAAAACACGACCACGATGTGTGAAATACGTCCGGGTTAAGGAATCATCCATCTGCCAGAACCAGAGTGTCATGTGATCACAAACATCGTGATAGTTTTGTTTTGATACGCTCTGCTATAGCATTGGTGTGGAAAATTGGAGCTCAAAAATTCAGCTTCACTGTTTTTCTGTAAAGGGGACAGGACGACTGATCCGTGTTAAGGGAAGAATGAATGGGGCCATGTATCATGAGATTTTAAGCCAAAACCTCCTTCCATCAGTGAGAGCATTGAAGATGGAACGTGGCTGGGTCTTCCAGCATGACAATAATCACAAACACACCGCTCGGGCAACGAAGGAGTGGCTCCGTAAAAAGCATTTCAAGGTCCTGGAGTGGCCTAGCCAGTCTCCAGACCTCAGCCCCATAGAAAATGTGTGGAGGGAGTTGAAAGTCCATGTTGCCCCAAAACATCACTGCTCTAGAGGAGATCTGCATGGAGGAATGGGCCAAAATACCAGCTACAGTGTGTGC
>JAJAGP010000017.1:0-95000 GCA_025084515.1 Ancistrus triradiatus
TATATATCTATATATATATATATATATATATATATAAATTAATTAAAATAAAATATAATAATATGTATTTTCAGGAGTCACATACTGTTTATGCAGGCACAACTGGCTGTATCTTAGGGATGTCCAGCCAATCAAGGCATCATCCCCTGACGCTTCAAAGTGACCTCTGCGAGCCCTGCAATGGACTATCATCACATTCAGGGTCACATCCAGGTGGGACTGTGGTAGCCTAGTGATTTAGGTACTGGCCTATGGACCATAAGGTCCAGAGTTTAAATTTTACTTTGGCCAAGCTTCTACTGTTGCGTCCTTCACAATTGCTTGGATTGTAAGATTGTATTGAGTTGTAAATCACTCTGGATCATAGCCCAGGAAAAAATGTACTGTGAAATTTGACAGTAGAACCATGACGTGGCCAAATTATCACCAAAATTCATAGTACAAATGAAATAATTCATGGTCAGGTCATCGTCCACCAAGTTTACAGTTGTACTATGAAATATCACAGTAGAATCATAAAGTGGCCAAATTACCATCAAAAAGTCATAGTAAAACTGTGAACTTCATGGGCAAACTGTGAAAGTTCACATTAAAACTGTCAAGCAGTTCACAGTTTTACTATGAAAATTCACAGTACACTTTTTTCCTGGGAGTGCCTGTTAAATGACTAAATGAAGTGCAAATAAATGTAAATTGTATGATTACACCTGAATTCTGAGTATGAAAAGTGGGTTTAAAAAGTGAAGATTGAAAATAATTAAAATCTATACTTAGAATGTGTACAGTGGGGATCGTTTTGCACAAAATTGACTACTGGAAAAAATAGCTTAATTAAAACAAGGTTTGTAGGGATGCTGATTAAAAATACAATTCTGTGTAGAAAAATGCGTCTTGGTTTTTAAAACGGGTTTAAAAGCTTATCTTTGTGAACTGGCGTTTGAGTAGGTCGTGGTTCTATTCTAATGTTTTATGGGTTTTATGTGCTTTTTTTGCTAGCGCTGTACAATTTTATTTTTCGTGTTTGTTTTTATATTGAATTATGTGTTGTGTTGTGTGCAATTTGGGCTCTATGTACAGAACCTTGGGTTCAACTTGGGTTGTCATAAAGTGATTTATAAATAAGTTTTACTTATTTTTACTTACTTTTGACAAATAGCGTATTTTAAGACGTTTAACCGCCATCGTTAACCAGACCAGCTATGAAAAGCATATGATCACTGTAAATCTGAGAAGCATTTGAAGGAAGCATAGTTGACTTGACATGCTTAGTGTGGCTCCTTATCCCTTATCGTTAGCTAGCTAAGTATTGGATTATAATTGCGAAATACAGTTTTAAAATCATATTTAGTGCAATGTTAGGTAGTTATGGAATTCAGCCAGTCACGGTGGTCTTTAACAACTCGAAAAACTGCTTCCTTTACCTGTCTCCCAACTTAGTGACTAAGCTCAGTCTGCGAGAGGTGAGTGTGCAATGTGGATGAAAGTCAGCTCTGCTTTAACATCGGTGTAAACATGCACTTGAACCCAGTTTTTATTAAATATAGAATCAAGTGTTGGAGCTGTCACAGGAATCTGGTAAACCCGTGTTCCTGAGCTGGGTCAGAGGTGGATCATTTCAGGAGGACAGAGTTGAGCTGAGCAGACAGTTCGGAGAGAAGCTCGGTTTTAATGAAGGAGCGCAGGTAAAGTTAAAGTTGTAATGAGCACGCGTGGTCTCCATCTGACAAATCATTCATTTAGTATTGTGCGAAGAATGCTGTGGACTGTTTTCTGTTTCAGGGCTTTTTGAGGCCATGTGTCCAGGTGCTGTCAGTGCAGCAGGTGTTTGTGGAGCCGCTGTCTGCAGATGACTGGGAGATCCTGGTACGTCATGTGGATCCTAAATAGGTTTTCCTTTTACCATGCTCTAATTGGCACTTCGCAGTTAAACACTTAAATCCACAGTTAAACCTACTTTGATGTTGTCTCTCTTCTGACTCATCCCATATCAGGTGCGTCATATGGACAAAAGTATTGGGATGCACCTCTTGATAATTGAATTCAGTTGTTTCATTCAGTCCCGTTGGCACAGGTGTATGATGTGGGGTTGTTTTTCAGGCCTAGGCCCCTTTGTTCCAGTCAAGGAAAATCTTGATGCTTTAGCATACCATGAAACCGTATGCTTCCAACTTTGTGGGAACAGTTTGGGGAAGGCCATTTTCTGCTCCACCATGACTGTGCCCCAGTGCACCAAGCAAGGTCCATAAAGACATGGTTGGGTGAGTTTGGTGTGGAAGAACTTGACTGGCGCTCACAGAGCCTGATCTCAACCCCATCGAAAACCTTTGGGATGAACTAGAATGGAGATTGCAAGCCCTCTCGTCCAGGATCAGTGTCTGAAGTCACAAATACTCTTCCGGATGAATGAGCAAAAATTCCCACAGACACAGTCCAAAATCTTCTTGCAAGCCTTCTCCATATTAATGTCTATGGGCAGAGATTAGGATCTCATAAAAGCTCCTAATGTGTAGGCATCACAATACTGTTGTCCATATAGTCCAAACCGGGTGAGCGAAATGAGAGAAACCCATACTATATTAATGTCAAGGAGCTAATTAGAAGCAGGTCCACTTTTGCCTTCAAAAGTGCATGAATACTCACCGGAACACTGTAATAAAAGATTTGTGGTGATGTCAGACATTTTGTTAGGAGCATGGAGATCTGTTTAAGTTCATTTAGAGAATGTTTAAGTGTGGTGAATATGGAGGCCATGGAAGACATTTAAGTTCATCTTTGTGTTCATGAAGCTACACTTGAATATCGTTAGCAGCATGTGTGGGCTTTGTCCCCAGGAAAGTGTGTTTGCACCATATAGTGTGCCTGGTCCTGTAAAATTGCCTGATAACTATTGTATATTGAATGAGCATGCAAATATAGGTTCTAAGGATTCACTAGATAAATCATTACGGATCACCCACAGTACTTAATAGTTGGCAACAGAAATTATAGGTTGAATGCATCATTCAGCATCATTCAGGTAATTCAGCACTAGACCCAATTATGTTTATGCATTGCTCAGATGTCCAGATTTTGTTGGACCTTTAAGTGAACGCTGAGTAAATGGGTCCGACCTCTGACTCTAGTCAAGTCAAATCAGATTTATTTATGTAGCACTTTTTAGAATGGAGCATTATCTCAAAGCAGCATTGCACTTTTAGGTTATCTCCTAATATCTATGTACAAATCTAATATTGAGCAAGCCTAGGGTGACAGTGGCAAGGAAAAACTCCCTAAGTGTTATGAGGAAGAAACCTTGGGAGGGCCAAGACTCAAAAAGGGACACAACCTCCTTGGGTGGCGTAAATGATAAATGTAAGAATGAAACTAATTTATCTAAACTAATAAGTCTTATAGTGATAGTTAAGATAAAATAATGTAAAATATGTATATCGGTATTATGTAGTCCGATACACAGTCACTCTAGGATTTTGAGTCTAAGCAGGAAATTCCTTGGTGGCACTTCATCCCCAGCCAACCGAAGGGGGCTGGAGCTGATGACAGAAACATCTTTAGTGGAGCTGAAGCGGATGAACATCTTCATGTGTGGGGCTGGAACAGCTCGGAGAGAAAACAGAAAATGCAATTAGTTATTGATTAAGAACACAGTGTCTGTTAACATTCACTGATGCCATGTGTAGCATGAGACCCTGGCAGCATTAGCTATAGCAGCATAGCTAGAAAGAGGAGAACTGGTAGGTAACACAGCCAAGAGGGATCACATGAGACATCGGCACCTCCACGGGAGGCAGAAGACAGCAACCCAACGTCCAGATCACCACAAAACTCTTTGACTATAAACCTCCAGCTCTGCCCTTAGTCTAAGGCAAGGATGCACGAGTCAAGATCAAGACTCAAGCTCAGCCAGACCGTCCACCAGACACTCCCCGCTAAAGGACAAGGCAGGCAGGCCAGACATGACTCCAAACTCTGGCCCCAGTAAACCAAGGCAGAATCCCAGTCTAAGTCTAACCAACAGCCTGTGTAAATAAGTATGTCTTTAGCCTAGACTTAAAACTTTGGAGAGTATCTGAGTCTCAAACTAAAGTGGGAAGTTTATTCCATAGTTGGGGGGTCATGTATGAGAAAGCCTTTCCCCCGGCTGTGACTTTTTTAATTCTAGGAACTAAAAGAAGTCCTGTACCCTGCGAACGAAGTAGACAGGTTGGATTGTAAAACTCTAGGAGTTCACTCAGATAATGTGGGGCCAGGCCATGTAGAGCTTTATAGGTTATAAGAAGTATTTTGTAATCAATGTGGAATTTAACTGGTAACCAGTGTAGTGATGATAGAACAGGACTGATATGATCAAGATTTCTAGTTCAAGATAGCACTCGAGCCGCTGCAGACTCTGTCTGTGTAGAATTTTCATTTCATTCCTGTATCCACATAGGTTTAGTTCCGGTGCTCTGGTTTCCTCCGACAGTCCAAAGAAATCCATTATGTTTATTGATTACACTAAGTTGGCCCACTGTGAATGACTAGTTTCGTTGTAACCTTGCCATGGAATGGCCGCTGCAGCTGACAGGATGTTAACATAAAAGTAATTACCATTTTATCAGTTCTATTTACTATATAGATGCACTTTGTAGTTCTACATTTATAGACTGTAGCCCATCTGTTTCTCTACATACTTTTAGTCCCCTTTACTCTGTTCTGTAATAGTCAGGACCCCCACAGATCAGGTACTATTCGTGTAGTGGATCATTCTGAGCACTTCAGTCACACTGACATGGTGGTGTATTAGTGTGTTGTGGTAGTGTGATTGGATGAGACACAGCAGTGCTGCTGGAGTCTTTAAACACCTCAGTGTCACCGCTGGACTGAAAATCATTCACCAATCTTAAATGTCCAGCCACTACCATCCTGTAGGCAGCATCCTGTGAGCGCTGATGAAGGATTAGAGGATGAATAACACAAACTGTGTAACAACAGATGAGCTGCTGTCTCTGACTTCTTTAAGGTGGAGCAATAAGGTAGATGTGTCTAATAGGAGTGTACAGTGAATGAACACAGTGTTTAAAATCTCCAGCAGCACTGCTGTATCTAATTTAATCGTACACAGCACTGACGCACACTTAATACATCACCACCACGTCAGTGTCATTGCAGTGCTGAGAATGATCCACCATACGAAAAATACCTGATCTGTGGCGGTCCTGATCATTAGATAACAGAGTAAAGGGGACTAACAGAGTATATAGAGAAACAGGTGGATTACAGTCTGTAACTGTAGAACTACAAAGAGCATCTGTATGGTAAGTAGAACTGATGAAATGGTCAATGAGTGTAGAAACAAGGAGGTGTACCTTATAAAGTGATGGTTGAGTGCATGTTGTAATGTTGACAGTGCTTGAACTATAGTGGTGCTTGAAAGTTTGTGAATTTTCTATATTTCTGCATAAATATGACCTAAAACATCATCAGATTTTCACACAAGTCCTAAAAGTAGATAAAGAGAACCCAGTTAAACAAATTAGATAAAAGTATTATACTTGGTCATTTATTTATTGGGGAAAATGATCCAGTATTACATATTAGTGAGTGGCAAAAGTATGTGAACCTCTAGGATTAGCAGTTAATTTGAAGGTGAAATTAGAGTCAGGTGTTTTCCATCAATGGGATGACAATCAGGTGTGAGTGGGCACCCTGTTTTATTTAAAGAACAAGATCTGCTCTTCACAACACGTTTGTGGAAGTGTATCATGGCACAAACAAAGGAGATTTCTGAGGACCTCAGAGTTGTTGATGCTCATCAGGCTGGAAAAGGTTACAAAACCATCTCTAAAGAGTTTGGACTCCACCAATTCACAGTCAGACAAATTGTGTACAGATGGAGAAAATTCAAGACCATTGTTACCCAAAACGACCAGTGGTCGACCAACAAAGATCACTCCAAGAGCAAGGTGTGTAGTAGTAGGCGAGGTCACAAAAGACCCCAGGGTAAATTCTAAGCAACTGAAGGCCTCTCTCACATTGGCTAATGTTAATGTTCATGAGTCCACCATCAGAAGAACACTGAACAACAATGGTGTGCATGGCAGGGTTGCAAGGAGAAAGCCACTGCTCTCCAAAAAGAACATTGCTGCTCGTCTGCAGTTTGCTAAAGATCACGTGGACAAACCAGAAGGCTATTGGAAGAATGTTTTGTGGACAGATCACTAATATGTAAAATTGGATGATTTTCCTCAATAAATAAATGACCAAGTATAATATTTTTGTCTCATTTGTTTAACTGGGTTCTCCTTATCTACTTTTAGGACTTGTGTGAAAATCTGATGATACTTTAGGTCATCTTTATGCAGAAATATAGAAAATTCTAAAGGGTTCACAAACTTTCAAGCACCACTGTGTTTTGTTTTACATCAGGATGCTTAGTGCACTAATGTTTTTGTTTCCAGGAACTTCACTGCGTAGCTCTAGAAGAGCAACTTTTAGACCAGATCAGAGTGGTCTTCAGGGATGGAGTGTTTCCAGTGTGGGTGGACCAGCACACTTTCATCTATGTTAAAATAGGTTTGTATTCTGAATGCTTTGTTGCACATCTGTCCTCTCATACTTTTGTAAAGCACAGTCTCTCTTGCCTGTGTAGTCTCTCTGTCTCCATCTGTGGTGTATGGTCGATTGGAGCAGTTCACTGAGCTGGTGGTCTCCCCCAAACTTCGACCTGGAGATTGGCAACTTCCCCATGTTCCACCGAGTAAAGATGTAGAGAGTCAGCTTCTGCACGGGGAGCAGGACCTGACATCCACTTCCACAGCCTTCACCACTGGAACTGAAACTGAAACTTTGCAAGACTGCAGTCAGAGCCATTCTGGTGCTCATCAAGGTAGAATGTCTGATCTCAGAAGTCTGCTAAGATACATGTTCACAGGGAAATTTGAACCTGCCAAAGAAATTCCTGAGGTCCCCACTATTCCTGCCATCTTCCAAGATTGTGTTCTTCGACTGTGTGGATCCCCACCGGCAGGGATCAGCCATCTTGGGTCAAGTCACGGAGATATTCATGTATTCCCATGGGACCACCTACAGTCAGACTGTTGGAGTGTGGGGCAGTCAGTCTTAACGTATGGGAGACTGTCCAAGATTCCTGCTCCTAAGGAGGTCAGGGAGCAAGCCAAGCAAGCGATGGAGCAGAAAAAGAGCGAAAGTGGCAGTCAGGCTGGAAAAGCCAAACAGGAACAATCAGAAGAATCTGTGGTGGTCAGGATGATTTGCCACAATGCAGAGAAGCTACAGGTGGATCGAAGTTCATTAGGAGAGATTTATTGCGGGAAGGTGTGGGTGAGTATTTTGTAGTGACACTGCAAAAAAAAGTTTTGATCAATCAGTGATCATGCAATAATGAGTTCTTCTGTCATTTTTTTAGATTCCAGATTTTTTAAGAACCAGGTTGAGCATTGACCATCATTCTGCTGTGAAAGTCTGTCCTGTGAAATGTACCCCTAAAGTAGCACTTTCTCTGTCACTTCAGCCATTACATCCACTGGTAAGCACCAACAATTTCTTATACAGTGGTACCTCCGTTCTTGTTGTTAATTCGTTCCAGAAGGTTTGTTGAGAAGCGAAAACCATGAGTACCGAACAAATTTTTGTCATTAGGAATAATGTAAATTGAGTTAATCTGTATCAGACCTCCAGAAAATCCAGTCTGTATAAGCCATTATATGCTTTAATGGAGTTGTATTGTACAGGTGCTCCCTGATTTACAAAGGCGATATGTTCTGACAAATCCATCATGCGCTAAATATATCATGAACTGAGGAGTTTATCGAGTGTTTGTTATAGTGGTCCATACTGTATAATAGCGAAGATAGGATAAGGATATTATAATGGATAATGAGTAAGTTCATGCTTAAAACACTTACATTAACCATAAACACAAAGTTTATTTAATAATGAAGTGCTGAAAAATCTCATATTATTTAGTGAGTAATGAATTGAAATTGAAAAGTAAAAGCAAAACACTTAATTTATTGGTGAGCTCAGGGCACTTGCATAGCTGCTAAGCTAACTGCAGCCAATGTTCTGGAGGATTCAATTCCTGTCTTTCTTTTGGTTGGCTCTTATAAACTAACCTTTTTTAGGATCCATGGACAGTACTGTAGATGTAAAAATAAAGAAAAGCACAATAAAAATAACTGAGATCTTCTCTGAAAGCTATTGTGAACCTGAATCACTGTGTACTGAATCGTGAGTCATGAATCATGAATTGAATTTCAGCTGAAATGAGTCACGTGGCTGGAAACATAAAGTACTGTATTTTTCGGACCATAAGGCGCACTTAAAATCCTTTAGTTTTCTCAAAAATCGACAGTGCGCCTTTAAATGCGGTGCGTCTAATGTATGAATTAATTCTGGTTGAGCCTTCTGACCTACAACTGATTGTAGATGGTACACGGCGCTCATAAATCTGTCAAAATGTTTTTAGCACGGTCTTTGGTAGGTTAAGAAGCTTACGGCCACCGTAGTGCGCAGCATAGCGGAGTAATACGGTATGTGCTTCAGCATTAGGGTACGTGCATTCATTCATTTATTTTCGAAGCGGATTTCAAACACAACGCTATCAGTCACGCAGTACAACATGGACATAGAGCAGCTGTGAGAGAATTCAACATTAACGAATCAATGATACGGAAGTGGAGGAAGCAAGAAGACGCCCTGCGCCAGGTAAAGACCAAACTGAGCTTTTCCGACGGAACTTAAGAGTTTCGTTTCATTTCATGCGCCTTATAACCCGGTGCGCTTTATGGTCCGAAAAATACGGTAAGCAGGTGCGCCAAGTACCGCGCAAACGATGAGAACAGAGACAAATTTTTCTAGTCAAAATGGGTCGAGAACCAAATTTGACGAGTTCTGAACCGATGTACCACTGTACTTATACAAACACTTCTTATACACATAAAGATATTGCTTTCCTTTAAGGAAATACTAATACGTTAATGCAGCTCAACATTAGTGCGTTCCTATTGAAAATGCTGAAAGAAAAACCTGAAGGGAAAAAGCCCAAAATAATAATTAAAAAAACACACAAATATCACAAAAGTTTTACGCCAGGACGAGATGGAAAAGTTAGAATATCACTAAAGCCAAAATGTGATAAAAGGTGATGGAAAAGCATTTTCTGAATAAACAATGAGATTTCAAGCTGTCACATGATACCATTCCAAAACACTCAAAACAAAACAAAAAAAAACGGTATTGTTACATTTAGATATGATTTAATAGTTGACCTGACTGAATGTGAGCATGACTGTTAAAATTATAATGTACCTTTATTATGCAGATAAGAAAACGAATGAATGCAGAAGCGGGTATGATAAAGAGAGCTATAATAAAGCTCTCATTAGGTGGGTCACTGCTCGTGCCGCCCAGCATTTCCGAGCTGCAAAGGACACAGCCATGAAAATATTGTAAATGACTGTGAAGATTAAAAGCATATAAATTCTGCTGAAAGCTTATACAGTGGTGCTTGAAAGTTTGTGAACCCTTTATAATTTTCTATATTTTTGCATAAATATGACCTAAAACATCATCAGATTTTCACACAAGTCCTAAAAGTAGATAAAGAGAACCCAGGTAAACAAATGAGACAAAATATTATACTTGTTCATTTATTTATTGAGTTCATTTATTTACATATTAGTGAGTGGCAAAAGTTTGTGAACCTCTTTAATTTCAGTATCTGGTGTGACCTCTCCTAAACTAAACGTTGCCTGTAACTGTTGATCAGTCCTGCACACCGGCTTGGAGGAATTTTAGCCCATTCCTCCGTACAGAACAGCTTCTGATATGACCCATTCTGTTGCTGCAGGTTGAGAGTGAGAAAGAGGAGGAAGTGCAGTTGGCTTTCCTCAACTGGCTCCATGCTCAGAGCCACCAGCCTTTGACATGTCTGACCGGACGCACCAACGTCATCCTGCTGCGCTGCACTGAAGGTATAATCAAGGCATTGTTGTTGTACTATTCTGTACCATTTGTGTTTATTTGAAAACTCATCTTGTGCTCGTTTCTTCACAGGGAAGTCTGAGTTTGTGCTGACCATTTTAAAACCGGAGCCTGAGCCAAAGCAAGTGGATGAAATCTTTTTTTTATCCACTAGCTGTCTACACAAAGCAGACATACAGGTGATGTGATGAAGTAGTTGCATTTTTCTTTCTCACTTTCACCTCACTGGTATTGGATGCTAAAGCGCATCACTTGATATCATAATTTTTTTTAGATTGTCAAGGAGCCTCAGCATTTGAACAACACAACAGTGCGCACTATAGAGGAGTCCCCTTGTGCTGGCTATCCTTCCCTTGGCTCCCTTGGGTAATACTTTTATACTGGTAATACTGTTTTTATGGCAAAGGCTTGTCCATTAGGGTTGTAACAATGCATCGCAATACAAAAATGAGAGGATATGCGTCGTTGAGTTAATAATGTGTTCTTGTTTATTACACCATCTAATGCAATTGTATATTTTGAACACCAGAGGGTGCAAATGTACATCATGCTCACAGATGCATATCTTATTGTATAGTTATCAGTGAGATTCCTTCTACTTTCTTTTAATTGCGGGGAATAAAGATTCGAATCGTTAGCTCAGTATCATGAATCGAATCATGAGCAGAGTGTATCATTACACCCCTAATGTCCATGGTTGTTAAGTGTAACATTTATATGCAGTGGTAGCTTGGTTCTTGACCACCTTGCAACTCGTGGAATTCGATTCTGGGTGCATTTTTAATGGAAGAAGTAGTCTCGATTTTCATTATTTGCTCGGTATTCCTACACTTGAATGAGCCGAGTTGTGCGACTCGATTCAGTCGAGACTCAATTGACGATTCAGTACACAGTGATTTAGTGATTCAGATTCACAAAAGCCCTTGCTCACTGACGATCTCCGCTGTGTTTATCGTGTTTTTCTTTTTTTAATATCTAAAGAACTGTATTCTTAGCGCAAACAAGTCTCCATGGGCCCTAAAAAGGGTAGTATTGTCTGGAACAGATTCATTCAATTTACATTATTCCTTATGGAAAAAATGTGCTCAATACTCATCGTTTTTGGATCTCGTCCAGCCTTCTGGAACGAATTAATAACAAGAATCGAGGTACCGCTGTGGTAATGATGAGTGTAGGTGTATGCATTCATATTTCCTGATCTTTGTGCATTTTGTGGACTGTGTGTGCTTATCTCATCTCTTCATGACCAGAGGGGTAGAGAAGATCAGTACATGTGCTTTTGAGCACATCTCTCACAGCCTGATGGATGGTCCGCTCTCATGCGAGCTGGTGTCCACTGGTTGTGGCCTCCGGAGCGGTGCTCTGCTTATCACTGGAGCCAAGGTGAACAGTTCATGTTTGACTTTAAGGAATTATTATTTTGTTCGGTATATTTTGTAAGCAGCGCGTATGTGAGTGATATTTATGCATGAAATGTCTATAAAGGGCAGTGGGAAGACTTCTCTCTCCAAGGCACTGTGTAGGAAAGCTATGGAAGATTTGGATGTCCATGTTGAAGTAGTGGACTGCAAGAAGCTTAAAGGTGACTTATATACCCTTTCCAAAAGTTAAACTGTTCCCTGGGTTCTTCTTTTTATTGGTATTATTATATAACGCTTATATAACGTTTTTCTCACAACCAAGGATGCTTTACAACAAAGACTCAGCTTTTACATCCAGTTAACACACACAATGTCTGTGACATGTTTTTGTCAAAATACCATGGGGTTTCATTAACATCCTTATTCATTTTCATGCATTGTATTAGATTTTTTGCACCTTTCCCCATTCCCTGGGCCCAAGGTGACCCAGGGATTTAATCCACAGGTGATTTGAGAAGTTAAGGTTAATAGAAAAATTAAGCAGTCTTTATTGTACTTATTAGATGAACAGTTTAGTATATTAGAGGTAGAATTGGTAGGAATTCAATTTGTTTCAATACTTGTGGCCTTGTTTATGACTATTTGTCGGCCTCGCGGCTGTACAAACAGACCTTGTAAATAGAACACAAAAGATTATAACAGGCCAAAAGCAGGTTTGATTAATTTGTTTTGTTAAGAAGGAGCTTATCTGACGCTGTTATGTCTCAATAGAGATAAATAACGTTGTTGACAAGGACACAATGATTTTAGCAAGGTCTATTACCAGAGCATAATGTTTTTAAGTTAGCACTTTTAAATGAGTCTTTGAGTTTGGGTTATTCACTTGTTCATGTGTAATTTAGTTAACTAATCAACATGATACTCAATCATTTGTAGTTTGATTAGTGAGCAAATAGATTTAAAGTTCTCACCAAGACTGTGAGAATGAGAAAAGATCTGTTTCAGAAGGATCAAAAGCTTGTGAATCCTTTAGAATTTTCTATATTTCTGCATTAATATGACCTAAAACATCATCAGATTTTCACACAAGTCCTAAAAGTAGATAAAGAGAACCCAGTTAAACAAATGAGATACTTGGTTATAAATTTATTGAGGAAAATGATCCAATATTACATATTAGTTGGTGACAAAAGTATGTGAACCTCTAGGATTAGCAGTTAATTTGAAGGTGAAATTAGTCAGCTGTTTTCAATCAATGGTATGACAATCAGGTGTGAGTGGGCACCCTGTTTTATTTAAAGAACAGGGATCTATCAAAGTCTGCCCTTCACAACACATCTGTGGAAGTGTATCATGGCAGAAACAAAGGAGATTTCTGAGGATCTCAGAAAAAGAGTTGTTGATGCTCATCAGGTGGGAAAAGGTTACAAAACCATCTCTAAAGAGTTTGGACTCCACCAATCCACAGTCAGACAGACAAATGAAGGAAATTCAAGACCATTGTTACCCTCCCCAGGAGTGGTCGACCAACAAAGATCACTCCAAGAGCAAAACGTGTAATAGTTTGCGAGGTCACAAAGGACCCCAGGGTAAATTCTAAGCAACTGAAGGCTTCTCTCACAATTGGCTAATGTTAATTAAGCAATAATACATGAGAGGGAGTGCTTTAACATGAGGTATTGGCACGGGTGTGATGCGGCCGAAGATCAGATCGTGCCAGTAGCTCACGTTAAAGCACGACCTCGAGTTTATTACTGCGATTATACCACAGTTCCGTTATCACCATTTGTTGTTAGATTTTAAGATAAATAGGACAGACAAAACGATTTGTTTATCACCCTTCCACAAGGTAAAATACTTCCATTCTATCATTACCTCGTGGCTAAGCCCTTCAGTCATTAAAGTCGAGGAACAGAATTACCAATAACTGTTTATTATACAGACAATAAACACAAATATTTCGATTGGTAAGTTTGAATTTATTAAAAAGAAAGTTCATTTACATTCAGCAAATAAAATGGGTCGGGTTTATAAGGCAGGCTGCTACTAAGATCCACTATTCTACCGACTGAAGCAAATCGGAGTGAGAACCCGATGTTATAACCAAAGTCTAGGATCCCGTTTGATTAGCGATTATAAATTTGTATGATGAAGCTCTTAATGTTAATCTGATCAGTCAGAAATGTGATGGCAGAGTTACAGAGCATCAGCAGCTTCGCTCGATTAAGAGCTGGACTTACAGATAACAAACCTGTCATATGAATGAACCTCTGATTAGCCGTGGATGGTGTTTAATGAAAGACGTCGAGTTTAACTCCAGCAAACGACGTCTTTGTGAGTGATGAAGCTGATTCAGTTGGTTTTTTTGATGGGACTAAAACTGATCTTCAATGTCGTTGCTCTTCAGTTGAGCTGTGAATCCATCAAGAGCCTGGGAGATGTTTGATTTAAAGTAGTGATTTTGTTTTGCTTTTCCAGAGCTTCTAAATTCTAAAGGTGATCAAGCTTTGGCTCAGGTTGGTCAATAATATAGCTTCATCTTCCAAATTCTTATTGTTTTCAAAACCAATAGATTTTATAAAGTAATTATAGCTTTTATTTTGGCAGTGTTTTACTCATTATAACTTGGCTGCTTTTTCTGGCGGGCGTCGTTGCTACATTACGTGTGCGTGCTGCAGATTAATACTTATAGAGCGTCGGTCAGAGTGCCGTTATTGTCAATAATGTCACGGCGGAAGACGTCTCTCAGCCAATCAGATTGCGGGGTCGGAACTAACTGTTGTATAATGTTCATGAGTCCACCATCAGAAGAACACTGAACAACAATGGTGTGAATGGCAGGGTTGCAAGGAGAAAGCCACTGCTCTCCAAAAAGTACATTGCTGCTTGTCTGCAGTTTGCTAAAGATCATGTGAACAAGCCAGAAGGCTATTGGAGGAATGTTTTGTGGATGGATGAGACCAAAATAGAACTTTTTGGTTTAAAAGAAAAGCGTTATGTTTGGAGACAGGAAAACACTGCATTCCAGCATAAGATCCTTATCCCATCTGTGAAACATGGTGGCGGTAGTATCATGGTTTGGGCCTGTTTTGCTGCATCTGGGCCAGGACGGCTTGCTATCATTGATGGAACAATGAATTCTGAAATATATCAGAGAAATTCCAAACGAAAAATATTAGGACATCTGTCCATGAAACTGAATCTCAGTAGAAGGTGGGTCATGCAGCAAGACAACGACCCTAAGCACACAAGTCATTCTGCCAAAGAATGGTTTAAGGAAAATAAAGTTAATGTTTTGGAAATGGCCAAGTCAAAAGTCCTGACCTTAATCCAATCGAAATGGGGTGGAAGGACCTGAAGCGAGCAGTTTAAATATGAGGAAACCCACCAACATCGCCCAGAGTTGAAGCTGTTCTGTACGGAGGAATGGGCTAAAAATTCCTCCAAGCCGGTGTGCAGGACTGATCAAACAGCTACAGGAAATGTTTAGCTGCAGTTATTGCTGCACAGAGGGGTCACACCAGATACTGAAAGCAAAGGTTCACATACTTTTGCCACTCACTAATATGTAATATTGGATCATTTTCCTCAATAAATAAATGACCAAGTATAATATTTTTGTCTCATTTGTTTAACTGGGTTCTCTTTATCTACTTTTAGGACTTGAGTGTTTTAGTTCATATTTATGCAGATATAGAAAATTCTAAAGGGATCACAAACTTTCAAGCACCACTGTAACTTGTTGCCAGCTGACACATAATCACCAATGCACTAATTATCCGATGGGAGGCTCTTTTTTGTAATTATTTAACTATTTTCTTAGTTAAATCCAGGTGGTGACCATTTGTTTGGCTGGGCAGTGTGGTATATAAAGTACATAAAGTAAATATTTCAGGATCTGAATGAAACTTGTATAAAAGAGTGTCCAAGGCCTGACGCTGCGATTAAATTTGGGCAGTGGAATTGGGCAACTTATGGGGGAAAACAACCCGAAGTTAGAGATAATAGTGGCATGAGAGTCCTAAAAAGGGGAGGAGATTTTCCAACAGTTGAAAAACAATTGTGGCATAATGTCTAGACATAACTTAAAGATAAGAGCCTGGGAAACTGTTGGTTGTTGACATTTCCACATTCTGATGTGTGTTCTTGTCCTTATTGCTTATGCTCATGAGTTGATGCAATAAATTGCTGTCTGTTACTCCACTGAAAACTTTAACTCGGCTTGAGTGAGTTTTGATTAAGTAAGCAGATATTCTGTCAAAAAACCACGACAATCACAAGGATCTAGGGCACTTACCATGTCAAAGTGGCTTTTTCAGAAAAATCCATTTTGAGTACCTATTCCTTTAAATCAGTTGTCCCCAAAGTTTTCTGAATACTTTCGAGCTCCCCCCCAACACACACACACATAATTTGCTTCCAAACTCCATTGTATTTGTTTTAAATATTGTAAAACATACTGAAACCTCTTATTGAACAAGACTAAATGAAGTGACAAAACACCTATACAGTGGAATTATCAAAAGTGGCATTCCTTATGTATCTAAAATGTTTACTGTGTAACAGCATTCATTTGCCTTGCTGCTCCCCCTGCAATACCTCCACCCCCCACTTTGGAAATCCCTGCTTTAAAATGATACCCCCGTGTCATGAACTGTGTCGGAAATCCCTGCTTTACCTTTTTGTCAAAATGTCAAAAAGAGTGTTAATTTCAGCACTCTTTCAGGTAAACGTGCAGACACGGTGAGGCAGAAACTGGATGAGGTTTTTGAACAGGCAGTGTGGAAACAGCCATCAGTGGTCCTGCTGGATGACTTGGATCACATTGCAGGAGCAGCCACCACACCTGAGCAGGAACATGGTCCAGAAGCTGTGCTGCATCAACACATTTCTCAGAGTATGTCTCTCACTCTTTCACTAGTGTCTTTCTGATAATTACAGACTCTGTATGTGCTTATATGTTTGTCTCTTGGGCAGGCCTGAAGGATCTGGTGGATGAAGTAGTGAGCCGCTGCAGTCTGGTGACTTTAGTTGTGACTTCACAGAGTGAACAATCTCTTAACCCTGCACTGACTGAAGTACAGGGTTCACACTTCTTCCAGAGCTGCTGTAAGATTGATGCACCTGACCAGGTTAGTTAAAGAAGACACATTATGTACCTGTGCCACAAGGTTCCAGAACTGTGGCACCTTCCTCACCTTGTCAAATTAGTGTGTAACAATGACAGGAGACACGATGCGTCCCGATGCAAAATGGCCCGATGTGCTTCGTAGAGTTTGACAGTGTCAGGTGTTGTGTTTATTACATAATCTAATGCAGTTGCATTTTTGAACACCAGAGGGTGAGGCTACAATATAGCATTTTATTTACAATTTTAAACGTCGGTTTCTAGTAATTTCTTTTAATTGCAGGCACTAAGGCAGTACGGTGGTGCAGCGGTTAGCGCATTTGCCTCACAGCTCCAGCGTCCCTGGTTCGATCCCGACCTCTGACTCTGCCTGTGTGGAATTTGTATCTCTTTCCCATGTCTGTGTGGGTTTACTCCCACATTCCAAAGACGTGTGCGCTAATTGGTGTTTCTTAAAGTGCCCTTAGTGTGAGTGTGTGTGGCTATGGTGGATTGGCAGCCTTTATAGGGTTGTTCCTGCCTTGTGCCTGGTGCTGCCAGCTAGGCACCGGCTTCCTCGTGACCCTGACCAGGATTAAGCAGATAAGAAAATAAGTAAATGGATGGAGGGGACTAAAGGGTTTTTTCTTTAAAAACATATTAATGAAAATGTGCTGTGAAGTGTTTACACTTAAGAAATAAAAAAATAGTCAAAAAAATTGCATTGTGAACTCAGTATCATGAGCAGTGTATCGTTACACCTCTACTGTCAGAATGACCCGTTTTGCGTGCCTGTTCCTTTAAATGATAATGAGCCACTGCTCAACCCACCCCGGTCAGTTATTCACATTGCAAGTCATATATTTCGTGTTAATTAAATAGGAAGAAATCTGGGTGTACCTTACACTGCCATTTTTTCTTACATTCAACTTACAAACTAACAAAACCAATGTTATTGTAGATCTTGCAGCAAGTAACGGCAATAACGTTCTACAGAATAACATCTAATATGTTATCTCAGTTCTTAACTAGTGCTAAATGACCAAAGAAACACATTTTCCCATTTTCTTAAATACAGTATGTTCCCTAGTTGCGAACCTTTGACTAACAACCTTCCAAAGATGTGAATGTGTGTGTGCTATACATTGAAAATGATATAAATTAGTGCAAAAATTTAAAACTATGGTGGAATTTGAAGCTGCCCGTCAGCGCAGTAGGTTTGTTCACATTTCTGGCATTTAATGGAGTCTCAGTCACATGCAGGCTTTATCAAGAAGTAGTTGTGTTACCGACTGTTATGCTTTTGCAGAAAGCGGGAGATGAACACTAGAAGCTGGTACAGAGCAGTGCAATAATGAAACTAAGACCTGGGCATACAGAGTCCACAAACCAGTCCATTTTAAAACCAGAATGTCTTGTGTTAAGATTTAACAGTGGACACTAAAATGAAAGTAAGCAAGATCAGGTGTTGGAGGCTCATGAGCTGGAGGCTTAGGCTAAATATGTTGGACATATGAAATTTTGGACATGTGAATCCCCTCTCGGAGTAAAACTGGGTCGTTTCTAGGGGACTAGTTGTACTTACATTTCCCTTGTACATTTCCCTTACGTTTTCCAGCCCCATCATACCCAGGCCACACTGGAGGGCAGTAACCCTCGCCTTCCTCCAGTTGGCTGGAGTCGAAGTGCCGCCAACGACTTTCCTGCTTAAACTCAGGATCCTAGAGTGACTGTATATTGGACTACTTAATGCCGATGTGCATATTTCACATTTTACTTGAAGTATGACTCCATGACTTTAGATTCATCTAGATATCATCTACGCCGCTCAAATAGGTTGGGTCCCTTTTTGAGTCTTGGTCCTCCCAAGGTTTCTTCCTCATAACACTCAGGGAGTTTTTCCTTGCCACTGTCACCCTAGGCTTGCTCAATTTGGGATTGGACGTAGATATTAGGAGATAATCTAAACTTGTAAAGTTGCTTTGAGACAATGCTCCATTGTAAAAAGTGCTATATAAATAGATCTGACTTGACTTGACCTTGTCTGCAGTTTTGCTATGGACAGTTGGTTATTTCCTCTTTTAGGAAATATTTTTTTGCCAGTCTTCCCCCCCCCCCCCCCCAAAAAATGATGGTGCAATGGTTAGCTTTGTCACCTCAAAGCTTCAGAGAGTCCCTGTTCGATTTTTGCTGTAACTGCTGCCTATGTGGAGTTTCTCTGCCCACATTCCAAAGATGTGCATTAGGTCAATAGGTGCCACCTGAGTGTGTGTGTGTGTGCATGTGTCCTGTGATGGACTGGCACCCTGTCTAGGGTTGATTCCTGCCCTGTGCCCTCTGCTGCCAGTTAGGCGCAGGGATAAATGTAGCGTGGTATTTCACACCTCGGCTGCTGTTTAGTGATATATAAATACCCTGATCCTGGGTTGAATGGTTATCATACTGTAAACTGTTCATGTTGTTCTGGCTGTAGTTGCATTACACGGGAACTGTTTGTATCATTCTTTATGGCTGTCTTTACAGATGCAGAGAGTGGACATCATGAGGTCCCTGATAATAAGTAAGAGCGTTATAAATGAAGACAGCTCTGGAATTCTCGATCTGGATGGCATTGCCATGAAAACTGAGGGCTACTTTCCACAAGACCTGAACCTTCTCTTGGACAGAGCCATCCATGCCAGCGCTGTGCGTAACAGATCAAACGGCAACGCTCAAGGCAAGCACTAAATCATGGCTTACCTTATGGTTGTATAGTGGATGTTTTCTGAAGATCTTAAATGTCCCACAGGTGTGTGTTTAAGCAGTGTGGACTTGCAGCATGCCCTGCAGGGTTTCACACCACCCTCTTTATGGGGGGTGCAGCTACAGGTACCCTGCATAGCCGGTATGGGACAGGTGGGAGGGCTACACCATGCTCGCCAGCTCCTTATGGACACTATCCTGCTACCTGCCAAGGTAAAGCAGACTTCAGGGCTGAGCAGTAAGCTAACGTTCAGACTGTTCAGATATTGATCAGTGTCCCTTACACTACGTCCATGAATTATTATTACAAGAGCACTTGGCCGTCAGTGGTAAAACACTATGTTGTGTTGCAGTATCCACTGCTTTTTTCCAGTCTGCCCATTCGCCATCGCTCCGGTGTGCTGCTCTACGGAGCACCTGGAACAGGAAAAACCCTGCTGGCTGGAGCTGTAGCCAAAGAGAGCGGCATGAACTTTATCAGCATTAAGGTCTGTGTTTACGGGTTTGTGCCATTACCTTAATGACCAGTTAGCACTGATTACTGAGTTGACCATTAACATTGTGTCTGTGTTTGTTCCCCAGGGCCCAGAGCTGCTCAGCAAGTACATTGGTGCTAGTGAGCAGGCTGTGAGGGATGTGTTTCAGAGGTTGGTGTCACAATCCTCAAATACATTCTCTAACTGCACACCCATGCTACAAATCTACTGACAGTGGTTTATAAGCCTGAATAAATTCTCACTCTTTATCAGTCCGTGTGTCATTGTTGTTGTTTTTTTTGTTTGTTTACTTCAGAGCACAAGCAGCTAAACCCTGTATCCTGTTCTTTGATGAATTCGACTCCCTGGCACCTCGCAGAGGTCATGACAGCACAGGGGTCACTGACCGAGTGGTGAACCAGCTTCTTACACAACTGGATGGAGTAGAGGGGCTTCAAGGTATGTCAGAGTAAAGTTCTACAAGTGCAGCTTTTTTCTATCAAAGCAACATTTCAGATCTGTCTTGAACACTACCATACAGGTACACAGTGTACATGCACAATTACAAAGACCAAAACACAGGTTCATCTTTTTATATGCACAGTGTAAACATTGGAAATGTAAACATTAACTTAAGTATTCATTCCAACCCACAACCACTTCTCACTGAATAATTTGTGGTTTGTCTGTTCTCAGTCCATTAATTTTCTTGTAGTGGCTTAGTTTTACTACACATGGTAGAACTGGGCTGGTATTTAAGGATATGGTAGGTAGGGGGTAGGGTAAGTAAACTCAGGCATGTCAGTCACAAACTATGTGTAAGTTAGGGGCGAGTGTTTCAGGGGATTGTTTCCAAACAAAAAATACAATTTATAGACTGTGCTCTGATAACAGCTCATTTTAATATAGTAATTTCATATATTGGACAATGGATTCACAATGGATGAATGGGAAAAAAGCAAATGTATTTCATTCCAGACAGTATGAACCCAAAAGAATTCATGTTCTGTCTGGTCAACTTCATTTCATTTGGTAATATACATTCATTCCCACATTTCTGGCCTGCAACACATTCCAAAAAATGTTGGGATGGGCAGTTAAGGGCTAGTAATGAGGTAAAATAATGATGTGATTTCAAACAGGTGATGGCAGCAGGTGATTGTAATTATGATTTGGTACAAAAGCAGTATCCACGAAGGGTTGAGTCATTGAGGAGCAAAGATGGGCAGAGGATCTCCAGTTTGCCAACAAATGTGTGAGAAAATTATTATTGAAATGTTTAAAAACAATGTTCCTCAAAGAAGAGAAGAGTGGAAGGGATTTACATATTTCTTCCTCTACAGCGCATAATATCATTAAACGATTCAAGGAATCTGGAGGAGTTTCAGTACGTAAAGGGCAAGGGCACAAGCCTAAACTCAACTCCTGTGATCTCCAATTCCTCGGATGACACTGCATCAAGAACTGTCATTCATCAATAGCTGATAGAGCCACATGGGAAAGGGATTACTTTGGCAAACCTGGCACAACAGTACAGAGTTATGTTCATGAATGCCACTTATAACTTTATTGTTTAAAAAAAAAAAAGCTTTATATTAAGCATGTCCAGAAGTGGCATCAATGTCTCTGGGATTGGAGGCATCTGTGATGGACCATCACACAGTGGAATCATTATTCTAGATCTTTTTTGGAAGAAATAGACACCATGTGCTCTGGACCAAAGACATAAAGGGCCACTCAGACTTTTCTCAGCAACAAGTCTGCAAGTCAGGTCCACAGTATGGGGATGTGTCTGTGTCCTTGGGAATGCTCATTTGCACTTCTGCATTAATGCGGAAAAATATATTGAGCAACATGTACTGCCTTCAAGGTGACATATTTTCATGGGATGTCCATGCGTTTTTCAACAAGACAATGCAAAACCACATGCTGCAGAAAAAAAGGATACAGGTACCAAATTGACCTGCCTGCAGTCCTGACCTGTCCTCATTAGAGAATGTGTGAAGAATTTTGAAATGAAACATTCAACCATGAAGCTGCACACCTTAAGACGGGTTTCTAGGAAGAATATGTTTCTAGGACTTGAAACACTCCATTGTTTGGTATTCTCATGCCAAAACATCTTGTAAGTGTTGTGAGAGGGAACGACACCATTACAAAGTGGTAAATGCTTTACCGTCCCAACTTTTTGTGGAATGTATTGCTGGCCTGAAATGTAGGAATGGATGTTTATTAACAGATGAATAGAAATTGACCAGACAAAACATGAAATATCTTGGGTTTATACTATCTGAAATATTATAAAATTAAATGTCCCAACTTTTTCTGATTTGGGGTTGTATCTTATGTTGATGATATTAATACATCACAGACTCTGATTTGAAGCCGTCCTTTGTTTTCTGATATTAGGAGTGTATGTCCTGGGAGCCACTAGTCGCCCTGATCTGATTGACCCTGCACTGCTGAGGCCTGGGCGGCTGGACAAGACTCTGTACTGCCCCCCTCCAGATCGGGTCAGTTATACTTGCTTTGAAAATGCATTTCGTTTATTCTTTGCCAAGCAGCTCAACCTACAAATGAGCTTCATGTAGTTTGTGTAGAGGTGAATACAGGTAGCCCAGGCCATAGAACAATGGACTGTCTTTTTTCCTCCTACACAGCTTGGTGAACTGCCATGGGTGTATGCTAATTGTGCACACTTTGTGGATTCTGAGAAGGCCTTTGAGTGTGTACCCTGATGTGTGCTGTGGAGCACACTGTAGGAATGCATGAGTGAATTTAGTCAGAGTTCCGTCTTGCTTGGCTTTAAGACGTTCAGAGTGGGTGTTGGACTTGAGCTCGTCTCCACCCTTGTTTGTGGTAATCATGGACAGGATGTCAAGGCGCAGTCAAGACTGGAACTGGAATGGGGTCCATGATGGACGTCTCTGTTATTTGAAGATAATGTTGTCCTTTTAGCACCAGCCAAGGTGAATATTCAACATTGAGTGTTTTGCTGCTGAGAGTGAAGCAGCTGGGCTGAGAAAAGAGTGGTTTGCTCTGTTCAGGTGAGGGAAGAAAACCTGTCCCTAGTGGAGGAGTTCAAGTACCTCATGAGTGACGGAAAAAGAGAATGTGAGATTGTCAGAAGGATTGGATCAGCGGTGACAGTTTTGCAGTCATTGTATCAGTCTGTGGTGGTGAAGCATGACCTTAGTCATGCAATTATCACACGTGGTCATAAGCTTTGGGTAGTCACAGGTACAAGTGGCAGAAGTGAGGAACAGGGTTGCTGGGCTTATTCTCTATGACAGGATGAGGAGTTTGTCAATTTGGGGAAGCTGCTTATCCTTTGGATCAACCCAGTTTAGGAGGTTTGGACATCTGACAAGGATGACCCCTGATTATCTCTTGTTGGAGCTGTTTCAGGCAAGTCCTTCTGGAACGAGACCCCAGGGCATATTCAGGACTTGCTGGAGGGTTTATAACTGAGAACTTGCTTGTTAGTCTTTGAGTAGTATTAGTTTCTAGTTTTATGATAATGAATACCTCTACATCATCAAGTACATTGCCAAAAAATAACTCCCCAAAAGGAGTTGCTGGAATTGAATGACACTTTATGTATATAAATGTAATGGTGTTCTATGTAAGTGATTAAAATATTAAAGCAAAAGGATAAGGTTATTGGGTAAAGATGTACAACTGAAAGGAGGCTCTAATACTCTGTTAGCCCATCTCTAGCCTGGATACAAGATCAGATACGGTTGGGTATTGGAGGTGTCAGGTTCCATAAGGTATCCTGTGTCACATTTGTCCACAGATGCAGCTGGCTCTGTAGATCATGCACACTCGTAGATTGCCTCAGCTGGAGCCTTAGCTGGTCCCATAAATGCTCGATTGGCGATAAATCTGGTGTCTGAGCAGGCCAATGATGTGTTGCAATCTGACAGACATTCCTAGGAAACCTTTGGTGTGGGTGGGTGAGCGAGCATTATCCTTCTGAAAAATGTTGGTTGGAAGCTCTGCCATGAGAGGCAACATGTGGACGCAGGATGTCCTGCACATATCACTGAGTTGTCAATGTCCCTCGTATCACTACTAGGGGTGACCGACTGTCATATACAATGGCTCCCCAGGTCATCACACCAGCAGTTAGGGCAGTGTGTTGCTCCACAGCAAAGGCGGCAAAGGCCACAGTACCCGAACCCCGACCGTTGTCTCATCTCAAACAGAACCTGGATTCGTTGCTGAAGATGATACTGTTCCAGTCCATAGCAGTCCAGGTTTCTCATTCACGACACCACTTCAAACAAAGGCGACAGTGGCTGGCTGTCAATGACAGGACACGTAATGGGTGCTGTGACAACAAATTTCCTTCTGCTAAGCACCTGGAAATGGTCCGGGCAGAGACAGGGGCTCGTAGTGAAGCTGCCACTGTCTTGGCAAATACATTTTTGAAAACTGCTAAGTGACCACTGAACATCTAAAATCTTGCTAAAATAAAAATAAATCTAAAATAACCTTTATAATTTACCATGAAGAATGCTTTAAACTATGGATGAGGATAGAAAAATAATTAATCAGTTGACCTAAGTGGATATACAGAGTTCTCTTGATTGTCATGGGCCAGTGCAGTGGCTTGCGGTCACCTCACAGCAAAGAGGTCCTGGGTTTGATCCCAGATGGAGTCTGCATGTACTCCCCGTATCCATGTGACTTTTCTCTGGGTACTTGGGTTTCCTTACACAAGCAGTCATGCTTTAGGTTAACTGATTAAGCTAAAGTTGACTTTTGTGAGTGTGTGTGTGAGTTTGCGAGCCTGTATATCCTACGAAGTACTGGTGCCCTGTCTAGGGTTGTTCCTGCCTTGCACCCAGCTCTCCCGCGGCCCTATTCATGATTAAGCGGATAAAGAAGTCAGTGATGATTGTCATAGACAAGTGTGTTTCCTGAGAATGACGTGCCAACATTGCTGGTAAAGTAACATCAGTTTTAAGTGCCCTGTGTGTTGATTATCGACTTTTAGGAAGCACGGTTGGAGATCCTGAAGGTGCTGACTGGCTCTGTGGCACTGGCTACAGATGTAGACTTGGAGCAGATTGCTGTGGCTACTGAGCTTTTCACAGGAGCAGATCTTAAAGCCCTGCTCTACAACGCTCAGCTGGAGGCCATTCACAGCCACCTAGGGCCTAGCCTACTGCCTGTGAGTCACTCATGCTTTCAGAACCTGGTCACGTTTTTACAATGACATGGGGCTAAGTATTTATAGTTCATACATTTCTCAGTAAAAAAGAGTATTTTGTCTGTTGTGGTGCAGGATCTTGGTTCAGGATCAGACAGTGACATGAGTGTGTCATCGCTGATCTTCCTAAATCCCAGCAGTGGCTCTGATGATTCTGCAGGAGAGGCCGAGGCTGGAGGCATGGAGTCCTCCGCAAAGCTCCTGGAGCATGGCGAGATGCCTGCTGGAAACCCAAATCACAACATCTGGCGGCTCTACTTCGGCAGCTCCTTTGAATTGGAGCTAGACAACAATTCACCCTCTGAACTGGTAAGAGTCTTATGTCATGATTTTTAAGATCTGTTTAACTAATAATATGGTTTTGCACCAATCAGCCATAACATTAAAGTGAATAACATGGACAGTGTGGTGCTCTGGGTGATGTTCTGCAGGAAACCTTACATCCTGACGTACATGTAAATGTTTCTCTGACACAAACCACCTACCTAAAAATTGTTGCACACCAAGTGCATCCCTTCATGGCAACGGTATTCCCTCATGGCAGCAGGATAATGCGCCATGCCACACTGCAAACATTGTTCTGGAATGGTTTGGGAAAGTTTGAAGTGTTGACTTGGCCTCCAATTCCTCAGATCTCAGTCTGATTGAGCATCTGTGGGATGTGCTGCACAAACAAATCTGATCCATGGAGGCCCCACCTTGCAACATACAGGAGTTAAAGGATCTGCTAACGTCTTCGTGCCAAATTGCACAGGGCACATTCAGAGGCCTTGATGAGTCAGAGCCTTGGTGGCATGAGGGGGACCTACACAATATAGGCAGGTGGTTTTAATGTTATTGCTGATTGGTGTACAGGTATGCGCAGTTTAATGTCCGCATTATGTTCTGCGAAACAGGACCTTGACCAAAATGGACGTTGAGAAGACATTACCATAGTCAGGCAGAAGATTAGATATTTGTAGTTATAGTTTAAACAATAATGTTAATTAAAGCACAATCTAAAAAAACACAGTACTGTACAATACAGTAGTTATTGTCTTTGTATCTGTTATTATATTTCTAACATGTCTCAGTAGTGAAAAAGAAAGGAACGTTACCATGTTATTTTATGCCTTCAAGACTGAGGTTGTGTCTGAAATCACACCCTATTTACTATTATGTGTTCTATTTAGGGTGTCGGCCATTTTGTAGGGTTGTTCAAATTCTCAGTGGACAAATCGATTCCCTATATAATACCCTACTTTGTTACCCATAATGCACTGTAAATATAGTGGACAACCGATGTACACTTCTTACGGACTAACGTACCACAATGCATAGCGGTTTCCTTTGCTTCACTCGGCAAAGATGACGGACAAATCCGAAACCACTGGAGTGACAAATTTCGTGAACAAATAGAAGTACAAAACCTTATTTAATGACTATTAAACGACAGTTTATAGTAATGTGTTTACTGGTCAAAATAGTGCATTTAATATTTATGCATTCATGGTTTAAGTTCATCGGACAAATGAGGGAGGTTTTATGCTTGACAAGTAGCACTTCCAGCTAAATTAAAACATCGCTAAACTGTATTACTCCAAAGTTTTGTGACCGGTAGGCTTGATGATGGTTCAGTTGGTTTTTGTGACGAAAGGTCAAGATGATTTGTTTCCGTCGTAAGTAAGAGTTGTCTGAATTCCCTCCATTTGAGACATACCCACTGATTCTCTTTTCTGTTAGAAAGAGTCAACCAGCCATGAGTCAACCATGAGTCTGATCCATTCGATCCATTCGATCCATATGACTCATTTCATTCGAAACTTGATTCACAATTCATTCTTAGTGCAAATGCTTAGCAGAAATAAGTGCTTAAGCAAAACAGGAATTGAATGCTCCAGAACACAGGCTGCAGTTAGCTTAGCAGCTATGCTAGCACCCGGAGTTCATCAATAGAGTAAGTGTTTTGTTTTTTACTTTTTACTTTGTCCATTACTCAGCTGATGGAGAAGTATAGAGATGGTCAGAAAGAGCTACACTGCGTCTTTGTGGATTTGGAGAAAGCTTATGACAGGGTGCCAAGGGAGGAACTGTGGTGGTGTATGAGGAAGTCTCGAGTGGCTGAAAAGTACATTAGATTAGTGCAGGACATGTATGAGAACAGCGTGACAGCGGTGAGATGTGCTGTAGGAGTGACAGATAGCTTCCAGGTAGGGGTGGGACTGCATCAAGGATCGGCCCTGAGTCCCTTCTTATTTGCTCTGGTGATGGACAGACTAACAGATGAGGTCAGACAGGAATCGCCGTGGACTATGGTCCACGGCGATTCCTGTCTGACCTCATCTGTTAGTCAGATCACAATCACAATCACTACAGATCACAATGTCGTCTGCAAACATCATAATGTTTGCAGACGACATTGTGATCTGTAGTGAGAACAGGGAACAGGTAGAAGAGAACTTGGAGAGGTGGAGGTATAATCTGGAAAGGAGAGGAATGAAAGTCAACTGTAGTAAGACAGAATACATGTGTGTAAATGAAAGGGAGGCAGGTGGAACAGTCAGGCTACAGGGATCAGTGGTCACAAAGGTCCAGGAGTTCAGTACTTGGGATCAACTGTCCAAGGAACTGGGGAGTGGCGGAAAGGTAAAAGAAGAAGTCAGTCAGATGGAGTGGGTGGAGAAGAGTGTCAGGAGTGGCTTTGTGCGACACGCTCTTGCGGTCCGTCGGGCGGCCTCAATCGGGCGGTCGCTGGCTTCCTTGCTGTCTTTCTCTACTTCTTCCAAAGCCGCACCGCGTACGCGGTCGCGGGCGTGAGGCCTAGCCAAACGCCACTCTCTCGTCCTCCTCCGTCTTTCGTCTCGCCCTGCTAGCGCAGTGTGCTGTCCTCTCGATCCCGCTATCCCTGACGCTTATACCTTCTGACATCCGACGAAGCCGCGGACGGGCAACATGCTCTCTGGGGCGGGCGCCCTCTGAAGAGAACAGATACATGTTGTTGGTAAATGAACGGGAGGCAGGGTGGAACAGTCCAGGGCTACAGGATCAGTGGTCCACAAAGGTCCCAGGAGTTTTTCAGGTTTTACTTGGGATCAACGTCCGAGAGGAAATGGGTGAGTATGCGGAAAGGATGGTAAAGAAAGAGTACAGTTCAGGATGGAGTGGGTGGAGAAGAGTGTCAGGAGTGCTGTGTGACAAAAGGGTCGCAGCAAAAGTGAAAGGAAAGATTTATAAGAAAGTAGTGAGACCAGCCTTGTTGTATGGCTTAGAGACAGTGGCATTGACAAAGAGGCAGGAAGCAAAGCTGGAGGTGGCAGAACTTAAGATTTTGAGGTTCTCTTTAGGAGTGTCTAGGGTGGACAGGATTAGGAATGAGATCATCAGAGGGACAGCACAGGTTGGAAAATTGGGAGACAAAATTCGAGAGGGAAGACTGAGATGGTTTGGATGACATGTGCAGAGGAGGGAATAGTGGATATATTAGTAGGAGGATGTTTTGGAGATGGATCTGGCCAGGCAAGAGACGGAGAGGAAGACCAAAGAGGAGTTATTTGGTTGTGGTAAATGAAGATATGCAGGGAGTTGGGGTGAGAGTAGAGGACGTGGAGGACAGGGTGAGGTGGAAACGTTTAACTCGCTGTGGTGACCAATGATAAAGGGAGAAGTCGAAAAAAGAAGAAGAAGACTTTCAGTCCATTACTCACTAAATTACATGAGATTTTTCTTTGAGACCGCTCTACCAAACACTTGTTAAACTTATCGGTTCATGATTAATTTAACTTATGATGGATTTGCCAGAACATATCCCCATTGTCAGTCAGGGAGAACATGTACAATACAACTCCATTAATGCATATTATGCCTGTATAAGTGTGGATTTACTGGGGGACTGGAAAAGATTCATTCAATTTGTACTATTCCTTATGGAAAAAAATTGCTCTGTACTCAAGAACTGTGATACCACTGTATATAGTATTAGGCAGCTATTTATTTCCTATTATAATTCTTCAGACCTCGGACGTTAAAGAGAATGGACGTTGATGGAATGGATGGTTAAATGGCGCATACCTGTAATGTTAAGGGGTCAGTGTCACTGACTCTATTACAGGGAAAGGTGTTCCCATACTTTTGCTACATTATACCTCACATAGCAGCTTTTATTTTGTGTCCTCTTTGTTCCCATGATTCCCAGTGCTTGTCTGTACCAACCTCCACCACCCATGAACTGACCGGTGCATCAATGAGGGAGGCAGCTTTTCTCCATGGCCCAGCACTCATGTCTTCTGTGCAGCAGGGCTTCCAGGAGCTGAGCCCTGAACAAGCTGAACATCTCGTAGTTGATCTCAACACCATCAAAAGCAGCTATCGCAGGAGCCTGGTCAGTAAAGGGCCTACACTAGGGTTGAGTATCGAAACCTGATTTGGAACCGTTTCCAAAATTGCAAGAACTGGGTACCTGATAAAAACACTGCTACGATTAGTGCAAAAATAAGTCTGTATTAAGGAGGCACCTGAGTCATTCCACTGGGTGCCATTTGCTTGTTGTAATTTAAAAAATATATATTTTCTATAGGTTTCAACACTGAATATAGCAACACACTTACTTAACGCTTCATAAAGAGTATTGATCAATCCCAGGCAACTTGTATTTGATTTGTACATTGTTTCTCCCATATAATGAGTAACAGGACTAAGCTTTCAGCACAGAATTTTAGCAAATGCATAAATTGTAGCCACATGGTATCCTTATAGCATTAGGGCACTGAGCACATTCTAATCATTTTTTTTAAATAAACAAATAACATCTAAAAAATAATTTCAGTAACAGGATTGTAAATTGAGATTGATCTTCTCTGTCATAGTTACAATATCATCAAATATACAGAAAAAATAAGAGACAACCGATTTATGATCTTCAGAAGATCAAGATGATACAGCTTCCTATTGAACCTGTGACTTGTGGTGTGTTTCATAATTTTCAGAAGTGGGAATATGACCAGCTACAACCTACATATTTTATTTTCAGTTTTTTAATACCTTAAATTTGCAACTACATCATTGTGCAGGACACCTTGCTTAATTAAATTAAATTAATTAAAATGTTTCTTACAGTGAATTACATTAATTATGAATGTGTGCAATGTCACCAATTCAGTGGAATGGCTCACCTACCTTCCAGGACTGGTGCATCATGTACTCCCGTTCGTCACCACGTTGAAAAGCACTCAAGTTTTATTCCACCTTGAAAGAAAAAGAAAGGGCTAAAAGCAATATGTGTGGAAAGTTGGTCTGTTGTAAAGGAAGTTGTACCTCGAACATGGCAAAACATCTAACAGCAGAAGGATGTTGAGCTTCAGTGTACCGTGTTCAACCAACTGCAGGCTCCTAGACTAAATGTTAGATGGGAGAGTCTAAAATGCTTAATGTGAACAAAGTTTAACATGGCTTAACGTACTAAAGCAGTGACCTAGGAAAACTGGTGATAAGTAACTGCTGAAATGACGAAGCTATGATACAAATAGAAAGTACGTTTTTACATTCAGCTCGAGTTCTTCTCATTTATACCTATGTAGCAAAACTAAGACTACACTTTTAAATTGATTAATTTTTAATGAACAAACGGGGCACCACCGGATCGTTTGTGGACTGGTAGATCCGGAAACCAGTTGAAAAGAGAAAGAGAGTCTATGTCTGAATAGTTAATTCAAAGTTATGTTTCTCGACCTTTGTTTGAATGAAACTCTCTCACACCAGGCGGTAAATTCAAAAGGTTATAACAAGTTTATTAACTACAAACAAGGCAATACCAACAGACTATCTGATGTAATAACATATGCATCACAGTATTAAAATCAGGAAATGATGGCAAACGTACATATATCACAGTATTAAAATCAGAAAACAAGATGACTGTATGTGTAACTTATCGCACTGTAATAATTACCCAGAGTCGATGTTATGAACTAGTTTGTTACGACGTAGTGAGTTATTACTACAACAAATTACGTTGAACGTGAATAGTATGGTAGAAGCTACTTAGACGTGGATGAGTCTACGTTGAAGCGTGGTTTAAGATCAAACGCAAGGTTCGAGAATCAGGGACCCAGAAAAGCCATAAACGGTACTCGCCTGGAAGGTCACTAGAGTGGTTCGGGGCATTGAACCCTGGCTCGGCCGTCCAAAAGGCACGATTTTGGGGAGCGGTGACGTCCATCTTTCGATGCACACCGTCGCTCGGAAAAGGCCTCTTAGCGGCTTAGCTCTTTGGTTTCTTGCCAATGGCGTGACCACGTTGACTTGAGATGGCTCACTTCCCAGTTTAGGCTGTGGGCGTTCACGATTCCTCGACGTTTTGCGTGCGTACAACTCAGAATTTACTACTTTACTCAGAACTACTTAAGACTGCTGGACACAGGAAACTCAACGTAAAATAAACGCGAAAACTTGAGCAAAACGAATAACAAAAAGGCTGACACAAAAGTTGCAACTTAGAAGACAAATAAAAGACTAGACTTACAAGACAAAAGAAAATCACAAAGACTCGAAGCTAAGCTTACCACGCGGTTGGCGCGTGGTCTTTTGTATGTTCCGGATCGTAGGAGGTTGGAGGTGGGGGCACAAGGAGTTGCCCTGACTTAGCCAATGAAAAGCCGACTCATCAGTAAATCCCTCCTATTGTGGTTGTGTCTTATTTCACCATATGAGCTACAGACGTTCTAACTGGGATTAATATATTCCTACATATCTAAGGTGATTAAAAGTATCACATAATAACCAAAAATCCTCAAAGTTACAAGTTTAGTTGCAGAGCTTCGTTGTAAGGTTCAAATGATAATGATCAAAGGCACCTTGAATTGATAACCTAGAACATCGTTAAATCATTCTAACTACAGCACATACATTTGCTATTCCTTAAACAAATAATAATACGATCGATACAAGATGTAGGAAACCGTACATTCTAAATAACAACTTCATTTCTGTTCTTTATAAGTATGAACAAGTATTAAACCCGAGCGATCGATACATATAGATAAAACAGCTTTTATTTCTAATCATAACCTTTAGTATAGCACAACTGGACCATATTACGTATAAGAATGATCATTATACTAAAACATTAACCAAATAGAGATGAAAATACATGACAAATCAGTAACATGCATATACATACGATTATATATGTGGGTATGAAAAATATTCCTGATCACTCTTTGTATGAATTAGCTAAATACATATGGGAGTGTTTAGATTTATTATGGAGCAAATATCATGTGTTATCTAATTGAGAGGTTCCGGAGAAGATAATCTGTTCCCAGCAAAAGTTTAATACCATTATTAAAGTCTGTCTCTTGAAAGGAAGGCAATAGTTTCTTGGTGTCGTAAATCCAGGGCTGTCCTTCTGACGCCAGGCCTACTGCGAAAAAGGGTCGTCAATCTTGCAACAGTGAGAGAGAAATTGAGGAAACTGGTGGTCGGAACATCGAAACCCCCTTTTAAGGTTACACATGGACTCGGTTTATGATTGCCAAGATGTCTAAGGTTATACGTTTGTTTAAACAAACCTCCAATTCTGTTGGTTTGAGGAAGAGTCAACCGTTGATGGGCCATCACTTGGTGGGGGTAAGATCCTGTCCAGAGGGGGCCATTGCATTCCAAGGTGTCGTAATGTTTTATGGCTTGACAACCGTTCGAACAGAGGGTATAGAGAGTTGAAGGACTGTAATCCAGCTATTAACGCTACACCTATTATAAGTTAAATGCTTAATGTAAAAATTATTTCCCTTTGGATCATATGTTGGTCATTTCAGCAATAGAGATTACTTATGACCAGTAGTAATTGAGAGAAGTTTGGTCTTCCTAGGTCACTGCTTTAGTAGATTAACACCCATTAAGGTTTTTTACTTATAATAGGTTTAATGGAAAGAAAGTGTGTCAATGATTACTTTTGAAGCTGAAATATGAAAATAAAGATATTCTTTATACCTAAATTGCAACCGATACCCAGCTTTAATGATGACTAATGAGGGCAATGCTGGGCGGCTCCCGCCTATTCATTCCAGGAGGGATTCATATGCATCTCTTCACCTTGTGTGTGTTTGTAGGAGGACACCAGTTCTACACAGGCAAGCCAGAGTAAGCCTGCTCTCTTGATTTGTCAGTCTCACCTGACCTCAGCGCTGGCTAACACCAGAGCTTCCATCAGCAGTCAGGACTGGAGGAAATACACGGACCTGTAAGTAACCTGCATTTACCAGTACTTTGCCCTGTTCTGTACAGCTTACAAACTGTAACGCCCTTCTTTGTGACATTGCAGCTATGAGTCATTCGGGATGTCAAGAGAAGGCAAACCTCAGAATACAGTGCTGTTCACACCAGGTCAGAGAGTAACCCTGGCCTAAAGAGGACTACACACAGTATATTTAATACTGGGTGGCATGGAGACCTGAAGTGGCATGGATGCCATTGACCTAGGTTTGTGCCACATCTTTGATTACTATGGGTGTGGAGTTTGGCATGTTAACCCAGGGTCTGTGTGGGTTTCTTCTGGGTACTACAGCCTTCAGCTACGTTCCCAAAACCTGCCACCTGTGGCTGCTTTACATTGTCCCTAGGGGTAAGTGGTTGAGGGACTGGCACCCTGTGTTCCTTGATCCACCACAACCCTCAGCACAATAAAGCTGATGATTCCCGAATATTATTGAATGTATAAATTACATTAATATAGGATGAAAAGGTGTATTAGTTAGTTAACTGATGGATATGTGACTTGTTTCAGATGGGAGTATGATCATTTTTTATCACAATTTGTAATTAAAAAAATGTGTTGTACTATACATAAGTGGGCAGTACAGTGGCACAGTGGGTAGCACTGTTGCCTCACAGCTCCAGGGGTCCAGGTTCGAGTTCCGGCCTTTGTGGAGTTTGCATATTCACTTCATGTCTGCGTGGCTTTCTCCAGGTTCTCCGGGTTTCCTCTCAAATTCCAAAGATATGCATTTGGTGAGCTGGCCTCTCTAAGTTGCCCCAGTGTGAGTGAGTGTGTTTTGCGATGCCAGTTAGGTCCTGACCCCTCCCATGAACCTGAACCGGATTAAGCAGGTATGGAAAGTGAACGATTCAACACAAGTGCATTTGTTTAATGACAATAATGGGTGTTTGTCTGTTGCCTTAAGTCATCACAATACACTTTTCTAAGTGTACATCAGCAGTTCTATATAAACCCACTTCATTGCTGTTGAGATACTGTCAGTACTCTTAGAAAAATTAATACAGTAATAGTGTGGATTGTGAAAACATTTTGTATTGTGATATGGAATTTTTGCCATGTTGCCCACCCAATGACCTATATACAGAACTGTGCAAAAGTCATAGGTCACCATTAGAGTTCTTGTTCTGGCAATGGTATAATGACCATGTATATCATATTGTCGACAATTGGACCCAAAAATTCAAACTTCGTTCCAATTCATTCCAATCTTTGTGAGCTTTAGCATATCTTAGCCTTTCCCCTTTGGAAAAAGTGATTTCTTGGCTGCTACCCTTCCAAAATGACCATTCCTGGTCAAGCTTATTTGGAATGTAGCAAGATCAACTTGGAATCTCGATTAACCTCATATGCTGTTATTGCTCATGTGTATGGGGAGATCACACTAAATGCTTGCCACTGTAGCCTATAGAAGCTCTTTTTCTGTTTTTTAATACTGCATACAAATTTTCTGTATTGTGCTCTAATTAAAAAAAACTTATGTTACTTCTAAAACGTAAGTAAAGTTATATATGATTTTCTAACAGTACCATTGCTAAAACAATGGTATATCTAACATAATGGTGGCCCAAGACTTTTGCACAGTTCTGTATATACTCTATGTAAGCAACAAGGTCATGTGTTGCATTTAGTACTGTGTAGGAGGCATTCTCATTTGCCCTAAAGAGAAAACCTAAATCAGTACAAATTAAAGGACGTCTTTTGCAAATGTATGGACACCCCTGATAAAATTATACTTTATTGATTTTCTAATGAGGATGAGAGGTCAGTGCAACCTCTGCAAGTCACAAACTTAAATATAACATTTCTGCAATGGACTATGGATCAATAACAACAATGTTTTGAGGCAAATCTAGAACGGTGCCCAAACTGTTGCATATGCCATATTTATGTTTCATTTTTTCGGTAAGTCTGGATGGGACACCTGTCCATTGTAGGGCTGGGTAGGGGATGCTGTTGCAGCCCCAGAGGGTGATTCTACAAACTGGCATATACCAACTGGCCTAGCCAGAATTGACCGCATGCCTTAGCTAGGTCCCTACAGAGTTGCTGGGATATTATCATGGTGCACCAACGGGGTGGTCCCTGATTTTCAGTTAAAAACTCTGCTGTATGTTATTTGACCATTGGAGCCCAAAGTTGTGTGTGAGATTCTGTACACTGATCAGCCATAACATTAAAGCCTCTGACATTGTCCAGAGCATCGTACTGTCCGTGTTCTGCTGGGAAACCTTTGGTCCTTGCATTTATCTGGATGTTGCACTGACACATACCACCTACATAAACAGGCCAAGTACACCCCTTCATGTCAATGCTGTTCCGTAATGGCAGTGGCCTCATTCAGCCGGATAATGAACCCTGCCACACTGTAAAATAGTTCTGGAATGGTTTGAATAACGACAAATAGTTCAAGGTGTTGACTTGGCCTCCAAATTCCCCAAATCTAAATTTCATGAAGTATCTGTGGGATGTATTGGACAAATAAATCTGTTCTATGGTGGTCCCACATTTGAACTTTACAGGACTTAAAGAATCTTCTGCGAATATCTTGATGCCAGATACCACAGGACACATTCAGAGGTCTTCAGAAGTCCATGTCTCAACAGGTCAGCGCCTTGGTGGCATGAGGAGGACCTACACAATATTAGGCAGGTGGTTTAATGTGATGGCTGAACGGGGTATGTTTAAACAATAGATGTGTACACATGAATCATATATACATTTTTTGTTTGCTTAGAAGGTGTATTTTTTTGTAATTGATTTGTAAACATTTTAGTAATTTCTTTGTAATATATTCCAGAAGATGTTTTGAGAAGGACTTTATGTAAATCTGGGAGAAATGTAATCTAGCAACAGCTATGTAAATAATAGCCTCAGTAGCTTAATTAAAGTAAGGTTGATACATTGCTGTGTTTTTTCACTCGCACTTTGTTTGCGACTGCACTTTGCCTACAACCACTTCCACAAGCACACATCTATCAAACTCTGGCATGTTATTTACAAAAGCATCATCTCTCTAATTATCCAGGCAAACCAATTACTTTCCAATCAATAAACAAGAGCGGGGTGGTCAGGTGAATATAAATACATCTTATGATATTATTGCATGTGATACGCAAATAGCCCAGTAGATGGCAACATCTTGCAGCTGACAGTCCAGTGAAGTAGGAGATCAGTATTCCTCTGGTGTTTAAACTGTCTGCTGAGTTTATCTAGTGCGTAATTGACAAGCTCAGGAAAACCCTCTGGACTTAATCTCTCACACTTCAGCTCTTACCTTAGCAAACTTCATTAAGCTCTACTAAAAGCACAAGTTTTGGGTGTAATTAAATATATTGGACTGAATTTTCCAGGGTTTAATAGTATTTTGAAGGTCTTTGCAATCCACTATAGGTGTTCTTATCCCCACCATTTTACCCCTGCTTTTCCAGGTAACGGTCACTGTGGCTGCATGTCCCAGCTTGGCATTTAATTTCCAGCAGCTGGGTCTTACCACTGAGCCACAGGAGATCCTGTCAGCTCGTACATATTCTAAAGCTTTTTTTAACCACTTCTTATTATTCTTGTTATACACTCACTGATGACTTTATTAGGCACACCTCCTTGTTTCTTCCCTCATTCTCCATTTTATCAGTTCTACTTACCATATACATGCACTGTGTAGTCCTACAATTACAGACTGTTTCTCTACATAGTGGTGCTTGAAAGTTTGTGAACCCTTTAGTCCTAAAAGTAGATAGAGAACCCAGTTAAACAAATGAGACTAATATTATACTCGTTCATTTATTTATTGAGGAAAATGATCCAATATTACATATTAGTGAGTGGCAAAAGTATGTGAACCTCTTTTGGCAGTTAATTTGAAGGTCAAATTAGTCAGGTGTTTTCAATCAATGGGATGACAACCAGGTGTGAGTGGGCACCCTGTTTTATTTAAAGAACAGGTCGGTTTATTTAAAGATCAAAGTCTGCTCTTCACAACACGTGATTGTGGAAGTGTATCATGGCATGAACAAAGGAAATTTCTGAGGACCTTAGAAAAAGAGTTGTTGATGCTCATCGGGCTGAAATTGCATCAAAGATGGCCACCACGGTGGTGACATAAGCTTAACAGGTTCTCCCTTCCCTCACAGCTTGTGTCTAAAATTGGATCACTGTCTGCCAAACCGTTTTCATTTCATATGGACGTATCCTTACTTTTGAGACAATCTGTTTTCTGTGTTGTTGGCAGTGTATTGGGTGGGTTTTGGCAGTCAGGTGCCTCTTGTTTGCATTTACACTTTAATATGTTTAATATGTGGCTACAATGTGTCTCAGGCCACTACCTGGTGGTTTGAGCAATCAGATTCAAATCACATATCAGTGCAACATATATTTTTACATGTGGTATATGTCCTTGAATAGCATCTCTACAAGTGAGGAGCACCATTTTGCATTTCTTGTCAATTTATTTGAGAAGTCAGTCGTGTTTCTGCGAGGAGAGATCTTCATGAGAGGCTCTGCTGGTTCCATCACCATGAGAATTTTAGAGATGTGATATTTTTCTGACAAGTAAAGGCATGTTGATGTGAAAAATCAAATCAAACTCCCAGGGAGGACACATCTGCTAAAAATAACATTTTCTCAACTCAAAGACGGATTTTGAGGACATATGGGAGGTACGTGATTCAGTTTTGGCTATACTTACAATGTGTTTAGTTTGGAAAATGTGTTTTAGACTATTGTGTATATTAGACAATGTTATATTTTAAATTATATGTCACAGTTTTACTGACTCATTTCTATTGGAAATGCACTATATGGACAAAGGTGTTGGGACACCTTTGCATTACATCTACATGAGCTTTTATGCATCCCATTCTAAATCCATAGGCATTAATATTGAGTTTCATTTGAACATAGTAATATACAACCCCAAATCAGAAAAAAGGGACAGTATGGAAAACGCAATTAAAACTGCAGCATGTCTTACTTGTTTTGTCTGGTCAGCTTAATTTTATTTGTTAATACATATCCATTCCTGCATTTCAGGCCTGTAACAAATTCCAAAAAATGATGGGACAGTTTATCCCTTTACACAATTGTGTCAGTCCACTAACACAAGTACAGTGTCCTGTACTTGTACCAGAAGGACTGATCGGCCTGCAGTCCTGGAGAATTTAAAAATGAGAAATGCAACAATGACAACCTGTACTGACGCACACGTAAAGACAAGAACAGAAAAATGGGACAAAATAACACCTGAACACTTCATTACTTGTTATCCTTGATGCCAAAACATCTTTCAAGTGTTGTGAGAAGAAATAACAACATTACGAAGTAGTAAATGCTTTACCGTCCCAACTTTTTTGGAATGTGTTGCAGGCCTGAAATGCAAGAATGGATATTTAGTACATTTACATTTACAGCATTTAGCAGATGCCCTTATCCAGAGCGACTTACAATTGGTACAATCTTACAATCCAAGCAATTGTGGGTTAAGGGACCCACAAGAACCCAACAGCAGCTTGGCAGAGGTGGGATTTGAACCCTGGCCCTTCTGGTCCAGAGTCAGGTACCTTAACCACCAGTTCTTGTCAAGCATTATGGTTCACATGTATTTCATTAACCTCTTGCAACCTCATTACCCTCCTCAGAGCTCTGATTTTTTTTAATGTATAAACACAGAGCACCGTCTTCGAACAGGAGGTATTTTTGTTTTTGTGAAATGCTCAAGAGTGTCTACAAATGAGGACTGAGTTAAGCAGAATGAAGTATGAGGTGTAGCAAACCCAAAACGTCATGTCCTCATGTGGGGACGCGAGGTTCCAGGAGGTTAAGAGATACTTCCTCCTAAGCTAAACAGGGATCTTTTGTTTATTAATGGACTTGAACCTGAAAGCAACTTCAGCCCTGGACAGACGGAAGGGAATAGGGGGTGAATACAGGCATCATCTGTTATCTTGTGTATGAGATTGAGATGACATCGCAGTCAGACTGAAGTGGATCTTACATAATGCAATTATTCTGCCCTGTTAATCTTACCCTGAGGCAAGTGACACACATACAACATACCCCAGCCTCCCAATACACCATCTGTAACACTTGCTTCTCATGGTTGGGTGGAATGTAACGTCTCTATGTTATATTACATACATATGCTGAAGGAAGAGCCAGGAGTATCTGACAGGGGAATTTGAAAGAAGGGGATTTTCATATGTGTATGTGAACGTATTTTATATATATATATATAGATATATATAGATATATATATATATATATATATATATATATATATATATCTATATATATCTATATATATATATTATATCTCTCTATATAGATCTATATATATATATTTTTTTTTTTTTTTTTTTTTTTTTTTAATATATATTTCTTGGCTCCCTTAGTAATGATGGGTAAAGAATGTAATTACCTTAATCTCTATACATTATCATATGAAAATACAAGAGAAATGCATTATGTGCTACTAACTCAAAAGACCAATGCTGAAGTCCCAGTGGTACCTTCTGAGCAGATCAGGCTTCCCACAGTCATGGCCATGTCTTAGGGAGGGGAGGCCAGAAACACTGCATCTCAGAACCTGGCACATAAAGCATGAGTATGATTTTTTTTTTCCAAACATTTGTTTAAATTAAATAAGTTACACTTGGCTGGCATACATGCCATGGTGAGGGAGTGTGGAGTCAGGTCAGCAAATAATCTACATCTGTGAAAAATAAATAAGAACATTAAACATCCAGTAGAGAAAAGAAATGAGTGTGTGTGTGTGTGAGAAAGACTACACAGGCAGGACACTTAGGAAGGACGGACAAGACATTAAAACTAAATAAGATGAATGTACAGCCATTTCAACTGCAGAATGAGGAATCATCATTGCTGCCAAGTGCTTGAGAAATTAGCCATTACTGATGTTAATGCTTAGGCGTTGGCCAAGTTTAAATTTAATTGCCTTTTCTAGGGCAGAGTGTATAAATGATGAGATATACTTTATCATCACTGGTATAACCTATTTAATCCATTCTCTTTAACTGGCTTGCAGGATGTCTTTATTACATTCAATTACCACCCTTCCAGAACAGCTTAAGACTACACATGAAACATCATCCAAGTGGTTAGTAGACACTGTGCCACTCCTTACACAGTTTGAAAAAAACAATTGTGTGACTACACACCATAAAACTCTCAACATATTGTGCCAAACTATAAAATACATCTTGGCAAATACAGCAATGCTGAATAGTAATAACACTGCTTAAATAGGTGTCATGAGATGCAGACAAAGACGTAACTGTCTGTGTAAGATGTATAACCCCACATCAGAAACAGTTGGAACAGTATGGCAAATGCAAATAAAGAAAATCCAGTGGTTCTTACATTTACTTTGACTTTTATTTCATTGCAGACAGTATGAACCCAAGCTATTTCATGTTTTGTCTGATTCTGTTAGATAAACATCCATTCCTGCATGTCAGGCCTGCAACACATTCCAAGAAATGTCGGGAGGGTAAGCTTTTACCACTTTGTAATGTTGCCATTCCTTCTCACAACACTTGAAGAAGTTTTGGCACCGAGGATACCAAACGATGTGCGAAATGTTTCAGGTGTTATTTTGTTCCATTCTTCCTGGAAACACGCTCTAAGGTGTGCAAGAGTATGGGTGGTTGTTGTCGCATGTTCCATTTCAGAATTCTCCACACATTCTCTAGTGAGGACAGGTTAGGACAGCAGGCAGGCCAGTCCAGTACCCTCTTCTTTCACAGCCGTGCCTTTGTAATGTGTGCAGCATGTGGTTTGGCATTGTCTTGTTGAAAAATGCATGGACATCCCTGAAAAAGATGTTGTCTTGAAGGCAGCATATGTTGCTATAAAATTTCAATGTACTTTTCTGCATCAATGCCATGTGCACCCCAGACCATGACAGATCCTGGCTTTTGGATTTGTTGTTGATAACAGTTTGGATGTTTTTTTTTGTCTTGGGTTTACAATACACAATACACGTTTCCACTGTGTGATGGTCCATCCTAGATGCGTCAAAGCCCAGATAAATCAAAGCTGTGTCTGGACATGAGGCTTCTTTTTTGCACAAAAAGTTTTAAGCAGCATTGTGACTGCAACTCTGTATTGTAGTGCTTGACAAAGGTTTGCCAAACTAATCCCATGCCCATTTGGCTATATCAGCTACTGATGAATGACGGTTCTTGATGCACCCGGAGATCATGGGTGTTCAGCCTAAGCTTGTGCCCTGCTCTTTACATACTGAAATCCCTCGAGTCCTTTATTGATATTATGTACTGTAGAGGAAAAAATATGTGAATCAATGTTGAGAGACATTGTTTTTAAACATATCAATAGTTTTCTTTCACACTTGTTGACAAACTGGAGATCCTCTGCCCATCTTTGCTACTCAAAGATTCAGTCCTTTGTGGATGCTGCTTTTGTACCAAATCATGATTACAATCACCTGTTCGAAATCACATCATTTTAGTTTTTCTTTTACCTCATTACTTGCCCTAAATTGTCCTGTCCTTACTTTTTTAAGAATGTGTTGCAGGCCTGAAATGTAGAAATGGATGTTTATTAACAAATTGTTGGCCAAAATTAAAAAAAAAAAAAAAAATCTTGGGTTCATACTGTCTGCAATGAAATAAAAGTAAATGTATGGAACACAGCATTTATTTTTATGTATTTATTTATTATTTATTTTATTTTTATTTTCTATTTTTGCATTTTCCATACTATCCCAACTTTTTTTTTTTTTTTTAAAGCTTGCAGCAATATCAGAAGCAGTCTTAACATCTGACGAATAATCCACAATATGTCACTTTGCCATTTTAACAGATGCCTTCATCCAGAGCAACTCGCAACTGATACAGTCTTACAATCCAAGTAATTGTGGGTTAAGGGCCTTCCTCGAGGACCCAACAGTGGTGGTTTGGCAGTGGCAGGTGGTGGGATTTGAACCCTGGACCTTCTAGTCCATAGTCCACTGCCTTAACTGCTAAGCCACAAAAAAAATGTCCTATTTTGAGTATACAGTCTTAAAATAAGGACTTAAACGAACATCTGTAGTAAAAATAAACATTTCTTACTGAACGTCCTTAACCATATAATAATTAAAATATAATAATTGACATTTAATACATTATTTAAAATATATATTCCTCTTTATTTAGTCCTGAAATTATACAAAGCACCTTATTGTAAACTGAGTAAGTCTAAATTTGAAATATACCACGTGAAATCGGTCAGTTAACTGTGATAAAGGAGACTTTGCAAGCATGAACCTGAAAAAACTGAATTCTAACCCTGACTCAAACCCTGACCCTCAACCAAGCCTGGATCGCATGAACTCAAAAAATTGTAACTCAAATATCCTAGTGTTTTATGCACAAAACTACATAAGGAAGATTCGAACTGAAATGTTTGGTAGACACTCCTACAACCTTCTGGATTTTGCACTGATTACTCATTGAATGTGTTCATGTGTTTTAGGCCCAGTAATTTGTGTGTGCCATCAGCATTATTACTGTATTGAACTCAGTGGATAACTGCAATTGGAGCAGTTAAAAGTTCCAAAACAATAACGAACAGTAACATTTAGAAAATCCTGTGTAAAATGTTGACACCTTTTCTTATAACAAAACCAAAAGGGTTCATTTGAGAGTGAATCTGCAGCTCAGAAATAAGAAATTGCGTCTAGAACACACTAACCACACTAACCTAGCATGCTTGTATGAGGTTGCGTAGGTGTTAAATGGTAAAATTTGATTAAAGTAATCGCTGATTTAAATGACTGATTTGAGCCTTTATCTGATGAAGTGCTTAATCTACGATGCTGCTGTTCAGAAGTCTAAACCTGGGTGGATGATTAGAAAAAACAGAGGCACCAACCATCCAGTCCATGCCATCTCTGATCTGATTAGTGTGCCTGTCTATTTGTGTGGGAAGCACAGCTGCTCCCTGGTATGTCGAGCACTCACAAAAACACAGCACTCAGAGCTGAACAAAGCCAAAACCGTAACTTTATTCAGCGGCAAGCTGAAAAGAGACTCTGGGGGGACTGTACAGCTGTGAATTATTTATTCTAGGCTTCCCTCCACCATGTCTGACAACAGCTATATTGAATAATTGGCCTCTGATGTTTGGAACCTCTGCTGGATCAAAACGAACTACTTTCAGGCACTACACTGACTGATAATTAACAAGGTACAAAAAACTTGTTTGTAATTGCTGATCGCTTCTATTATTTAAGGACGTCTGGGTAGATGCTTGCTACTGTGTCTGATGGGTTGATGCTCTTCTGAGACCATGGCATGAACCTGGAATACTCATATAGGAGGCCAGACAAAAGGAAGTCATCATTTTACCAGCTACTAGAGCCAAATACATAATACATTACAAAACACTTCAAAAAAAAGTTCACATTTCTAACAATATTCCCACACATTCCTGTATACACTCACTGGGCAATTTATTAGGTACATCTTGCTAGTACTGGGTTGGACCCCCTTCTGCCTTAATTCTTTGTGGCATATATTCAACAACATTCAAACAAAATTCAAACATTTATAAGAAATGTTGGTCCATACTGACCTGAGTTATGCAGTTGCTGCAAATTTGTTGGTTCCACATCCCAAAGGTGCTCTATTGGATTGAGATCTGGTGACTGGAGTACAGTAAACTCAAATGTGAGATGACTTAAGTTTTGTGACATGGTGCATTATCCTGCTGTAAGTACCACTCCAAAGATGGTACGCTGTGGTCGTAGAAGGATGGATTTCGTCAACAACAATACCCAGGTAGGCTGGAGAATTTAATGCTCAGTTGGTATGAAGGGGTCTAAAATGTTACACCATCACCAGCAGCCTGAGCTATTGATACAACGCAGGATGGATCCATACTTTCAGGTTTATGCAAATTCTGACTCTACCATCTGAATGTCACAGCAGAAATCAAGACTCATCAGAGCAGGCAACATTTTTCCAATCTTCTGTTGTCCAGTGTTGGGAAGCCCATTTGAGTTACTGCCTCAGTTGTCTGTTCTTAGCTGGAGGAGTGGTACCCTGGGTGGTCTTCTGCTACTGTAGAGCATCTGCCTTAAAGATTTGATGTGTTATGCATGCAGAGATGCTCTTCTGCATACCTCGGTTGTAATGAATGGTTATTTGAGTTACTGTTGCCTTTCTATGAGCTCAAACAAATCTGGTCATTCTGCTCAGACCTCTGGCATCAACAAGGCATTTTTGCCCAGAAAACTGCCACTCATTGGGCATTTCAGAAGAATTCAGTGTGTAAACCCTAGAGATGGCCTGTGTTTGAAAATCCCAGTTTCCGAAATACTCAGTCCAGCCTGTCTAGTGCCAACAACCATGTCACATTCAGAGTCACTTAAATCACCTTTCTTCCCCATTCTGATGCTTGGTTTGAACCTCAGCACGTCATGTCGACCATGTCTACATATCCAAAAGCAAATATTTTCATTATTTCTCAAGATAAACAGTATTTGCAAATATCTGCGCCAAACATCTTTTAAAGTCAACCAATGAAAAGCTGAACCTATAGTAAAATCCTCTAGTAGTGTAAAGTGGTACTTAGTTAAAGAAGGTGCTTTTAATGAAAACAAAGCATTCTGTTTACACTCCAAAAAAGCGCTATGTAAATACATACATTTGATGAGCAGTGATCAGGTCAGGTGGAGATTCACACCCAGGTCTCTAAAGAGGTCACTGTGCCACCCTCAAAAAATTTATTTTTTATAAAGACATAGCAACTAATAAAATAATGAGTACTTTAATATTACAGTAGATACTGCAGTTAATTAGAAGGATTAACCTACCCATTCCTTCTGAGGTCACTCACATCTCATGTCATGTCTATTAACTGCTTTATGTCTTGGTCCTCCCAAGGTTTCTTCCTTATAAAATGTAGGGAGTTTTTCCTTGCCTCTGTTTCCTTACTCTTGCTAAGTTAGGCTTTGCCCTATTTATTTGTAAAGCTGCTTTAAGGCAATTCTCCATTGTAAGAAGCACTACATAAATTTGACTTTATTCTGGTGAGGGTCATGATGGATGAGCCTTCTGGGAACAAAAACACACCCTGGGTGGGAAGTAGGGCATCAGACATAACTCATTCACACTCACCATAACTCCCAGTAATTTCATATTTTATTCCAGATTTTCTTGGTTAGGGTTGTGGGCTATCGAATTGGGTGTAAGTGTGCCCTGGATGGAACACCAGTCCAATGTAGGGCTGGCAGAGGTCCTTAATGCAGGACCATGGGGTAATCCCTCAACTGACCTCACCACCATCAGACAGCCAAGACAGTCAGAAGACAACGCTGAGACTCAAACTTGGGTATACGTGGTGAGGGGCTAGTTTCTTTAAACGCTTTGCCACCCAAGCAGCGCTATTATGACTTCAGCCCATTAGCCATAACATTAAAACCACCTGCCTAATATTGTGTAGATCCCCCTCGTGCCACCAATGGTCTGACTGGTAGAGGCATGGACTCCACAAGACTTCTGAAGACTTCTGTCCTGTGATATCTGCCACCAAGATGTTAGGAGCAGATCCCTTATGTCCTGTAAGTTGGGGTAAGGTGGGGCCTACATGGATTGGACTTTTCTGGCTAGCACATCCACAAGATGCTCGATTGGATTGAGATCTGGTGAATTTGGAGAGCAAGTCAACACCTTGAACACTTATGTTCCTGAAACCATCCCTGACGAATTTGTACAACGTGGAAGGGCTCATTATCCTGCAGGATCAGGCCACGGTCTTTAGGGAATAGTGCTGCCACATATATTGGTCTGCAACAAAGTTTAACTGGTATGTGTCAAAATTACATCCACATGGAGGTCAGGACCTAAGGTTTCCTAGCAGAACACTGCCCACATTTTCCATGTTAGTCACTTCAAATGTCAGTGGGTTTAATGTTATGGCTGATCGGTGTATTTGGTTTTCAGGATTAGACCAAATTTTCCATTACAAGCCAAGGTTCTAATGTTCACGCTAGCCTGGCATGCCAACCAGTGCACACTAACGCCTGTGACCTGTGCTGTCCGGGATAAGCTCTGGGGTTAAAATGTGGATACACTGAACTATGAAAAGTTCACCACAAATAGCTAAATGGGGTCAACCCCAGCTAATAGATTCCTATTTGCACCTTTTCCCTTGAGCAAGGACACAAACTAATCTTTAAAGGCCATTTATGGAAGCTTTTTATCCACAGCAATGTGACTACATTGAACTCTTGAGGGGTACACATTCACATGACTGTTTGCAAATTGTTACCCTGAAAGAAATGCAATCAGAAGACTGAACTGGCATTGAACTTTAATGTAAACAGCATGATGTTGGGCTCTTAAATTCATAACATCTGATGGGGTAAAAAAATAAACCATAGCAGATATAACAGTGACAATAGTTATCATTTAACTTAAATTAACATGAATGATTCAATTTGTCCCATGGTTAAAAAAAAGAAAAAGATGATCTCTTAACTGACACAAAAATATAATACTGACTACTTGGCAGCACAAATATCACCAATGTTTACACCATCTTACAAAAACAAAAGCTCAATATTGCTTTGGAATGTTACAGCAGTCTACCACAAGTCTGGTGGGTATCAAGTAGAAGGGAAAGTAATATTTGCAATGTGTTAAGAGTCCCACAAGTGGGTTAGGCCAACATGGGGGGACCCACTAAAAGCAAGGCTAATAAGAAACATAGTAGGCAATTCTGCCCCTTCCGGTTAACAGTCTATTATTTATGAAGAATGGACTGGGTGTTGAGATGTTGGTGCAAATGAACTCGTTTTGAGCTAGCTTGGAGTTTTCTCTGTGCTATAGGCTGCTGCAAGTGTAAGTCAGATATATGAGATGCAGAGCATAAAGGAGAAGAGGCCCAGGCTCAGCACAGAACCACACACCTTAAACCACATGGATGGAAATATAAACTGACAAATTTGGAATACATACGAGCATTCTCGGGTGTGAGTTTGGCCCAAAGGCTCGATGTGTGTGAAACTGATTTGCAGAAGGTTTTCCAAGATGGAGGTTTTGGACCTGAGGACCCATTCACATATAGGGTCTGTCCAACAACATGGGACAAGCCAGTGACTCGATGAGCAAGATCCGTGAGTTCGGCAAACTCACTGTTAAAAGATGCACTTAAAAAAGTTTAGCAAGTATAGCGAAAGAAAGAAAAAAGAATCCTTTTTTTGTTCCTATTGGACAGTTTGCTAACAGTTTGTTTTCTGTCCAGTCTGCCTTTAAGAAATATCACTTGGTCCAGTGGAATGGTTAGTTGCAGTCATAGACAAAGTCATAATTACTGGGCTCTTTAGGGATTGGGGGTGGAGCTTCCGGAATCTGGATGTTCTCCAGGTCCAGGAGGCGGAGCTTCATCTCCATGTTAAGCAGAGTGTCCAAGTCTGAGCGAGTGAATTCACTGGTCATCTCCTTCCCCAAAAGAGCGTTCAGTCCATCGGTCCACACACAGTACTGCAACACAGGCATACGGACATCAGTTACCTCTCCGTCATCCAGGAGAATATATATTTTGTTTCTGACAACTAGTTTATTACAACTAGCATAAACATGGGCTTATACCAAGCAGACCTGTGATTTGTTTTGCTCTCATAATACTACTAAATCAAAGTCAACAGAAACTGATTGCATCTTAATCTTAAATCACAGAACTTGGGTAGTACAGAGGGACAGTAACCAAAAATACTGAAATACAGACACACTAAAGGATTAACTTTACTATAAAGGAATAAATGTCACGACTGCATTATGTTTTGTAAAACAGGACGTGGAGTGAATGGACATTGACCAGACTTTAGTGATATTTGGCACACTATTATATATAAATGCACACTGTACTAATCTCATTAGTCCCATGCCACTAATTACCAGTGGTGTATAGTCACAAAAGTATATACCGTATTTTTCGGACCATAAGGCGCACTTAAAATCCTTTAACTTTTCTCAAAAATCGACAGTGCGCCTTAAAATGCGGTGCGCCTAATGTATGAATTAATTCTGGTTGTGCTTTCTGACCTAGAACCGATTGTAGATGGTACACGGCGCTCATAAATCTGTCAAAATGTTTTAGCACGGTCTTGGTAAATTACGAAGCTTACGGCAACCGTAGTGCGCAGCATCGCGGAGTAATACGGTATGTGCTTCAGCATTAGGGTACGTGCATTCATTCATTTTCGAAGCGGATTTCAAACACAACGCTATCGGTCACGCAGTACAACATGGACATAGAGCAGCTGCGAGAGAATTCTACATTAACGAATCAATGGTACGGAAGTGGAGGAAGCAAGAAGACGCCCTGCGCCAGCTAAAGACCAAACTGAGCTTCCGACGGAACTTAAGAGTTTTGTTTTATTTCATGCGCCTTATAGCCCGGTGCGCTTTATGTATGAAAATAGATCTGTTAGCAGCCGATCATTGATATTGCGTCTTATAATCCGGTGCGCTTTATGGTCCGAAAAATACGGTATACTTAGTTTATGTATTTTTTCTGTACATTTAAAAAATATTTCTACTTTACTCTGTTCTGTTTTATCTCACTACATTTTAAAAGGAAAATTTATACTTTCACTCCAGTATACAGTACTGTGAAAAAATCTTAGGCCACCATTATATCTGTTGTTTTACCAATAGTATAAGAACCATATGTATCATTGTTGATGACAGGACACACAATGTTTAAATTTGGATTTGTCACTCCATAATACTCTTTTCCACTGATCTCCATTCCGCTGCTACCCTTCCAAAAACACCATTCTTGAACACGCTTCTCTGGATTGTAAAAGGGCCAACTTGGCATCTCGATGAAGCTGCCAGATGCTGCTATTGCTCAAGTGTAAGGGGAGGTCACACTAAATACTTGCCACTATAGTCTATAGAAGCTGTGTTTTCAGATTGTTTTTTTAATACCGCATAGACATTTTCTGTATCTTCTGGTTGCATTGTAACAAAGAAACTGAGGAATGAATATATACACATCTCCAAAAATATTCACTCACCCATCCAAACCATTGAATTCATGTGTTCCAATCACTTCCATGGCTACAGGTGTATAAAATAAAGCACCTAGGCATGCAGACTGCTTCTACAAACATTTGTGAAAGAATGGGTCGCTCTCAGGAGCTCAGTGAATTCCAATGTTAGGATGGCACCTGTGCAACAAGTCTAGTCATGAATTTTCCTCGCTAATAAATTTTCCACAGTCAACGGTCAGTGGTTTATAACCAAGTGGAAGCGATTGGGAACGACAGCAACTCAGCCACAAAGTGATAGGCCACGTAATATGACAGAGCGGGGTCAGCAGATGCTGGGGCACAGAGTGCGCAGAGGTCGAAAACTTTCTGCAGAGCCAATTGCTGCAGACCTCCAAACTTCATGTGGCCTTCAGATTAGCTCAAGAACAGTGTGTAGAGACCTTCACGGGATGGGTTTCCATGGCTGAGCAGCTGCATCCGAGCCTTACATCACCAAGCACAATGCAAAGCGTCGGATGCAGTGGTGTAAAGCATGCCGCCACTGGACACTAGAGCAGTGGAGACGTGTTCTCTGGAGTGATGAATCACACTTCATCTGGCCGAGGACGAGGCTGGTTTTCTCGGTTTCCAGGAAAATGGTACTTGTCTGACTGCAATGTGCAAAGTGTAAAGTTGGTGGAGGGGGGATTATGTTGTGGGGATGTTTTTCAGGAGTTGGGCTCAGCCCCTTAGTTCCAGTGAAAGGAGCGCTTAATGATTCAGCATACCAAGAGATTGTGGACAATTCATGATCCCAAACTTGTACGAACAGTTTGGGGATGGCCCCTTCCCGTTCCAACATGACTGCGCACCAGTGCACAAAGCAAAGACCCTAAAGACATGGATGAGCGAGTTTGGTGTGGAAGAACTTGACTGGCCTGAGTCCTGACCTCAACCCTATAGAACAGTGTTTCCCAAATCAACAAGTGTGCCATGGAAGATTTGACCTGATTGGTACTCTAAGCGAGTGGTGTGTAGTTACAGGCAGAACAATTACATTCTCTTGCACTAGAGGGCAGTAAGATATCAGCTTTGTGTTAAACTAAACAGGCCCAGGTTTCATACTGAGTGAGTAAATTGAGACTAGATTTTATTATACTTCAATAAATATACTTTTTGTGACATTTTTTGTTTGGTGGTGTGCCTTGTGATATTTCCAATGTGAACTATGGGCCGTGGCTCAAAAAGGTTGGGAAACACTGCGATAGAACACATTTGGGATAAATTAGAGTGAAGACTGCAAGCCAGTCCTTCTTGTCCAACATCAGTGTCTAATCTCAGAAATGCGCTTCTGGAAGAATGGTCAAAAATTCAAATAAACACACTCCTAAACCTTGGGGAAAGCCTTCTCAAAAGCTGTTATAGCTGGGTGGGCCGAAATCATACTAAACCCCAAGTTCATATGCGTGTCAAGACAGATGAGCGATTACTTTTGGCAATATAGTGTGTGTGTGTGTGTGTGTGTGTGTGTGTATATATATATATATATATGTGTGTGTATATATACACACAGTGGTGCTTGAAAGTTTGTGAACCCTTTAGAATTTTCTATATTTCTGCATAAATATGGCCTAAAACCATCAGATTTTCACACAAGTCCTAAAAGTAGAAAAAGAGAATCCAGTTAAAAAAATTTGACAAAAATATTATACTTGGTCATTTACTGATTGAGGAAAATGATCAAATATTACATACCAGTGAGTGGCAAAAGTATGCGAACATTTGCTTTCAGTATCTGGTGTGACCCCCCTGTGCAGCAATAACTGCAACTAAACATTTCCTGTAACTGTTGATCAGTCCTGCACACTGGCTTGGAGGAATTTTAGCCCATTCCTCCGTACAGAACAGCTTCAGCTCTGGGATGTTGGTGGGTTTCCTCACATTAACTGCTCGCTTCAGGTTGTTCCGCAGCATTTCCATTGGATTAAGGTCAGGACTTTGACTTGGTCATTCCAAAACATTAAATTTATTCTTCTTAAACCATTTTTTGGCAGAATGACTTGTGTGCTTAGGGTCGGTGTCTTGCTGCATGACCCACCTCCTCCTGAGATTCAGTTCATGGACAGATGTCCTGACATTTTCCTTTAGAATTCTCTGACAGAATTCAGAATTCATTGTTCCATCAATGATGGCAAGCCGTCCTGGTCCAGATGCAGCAAAACATTCCCAAACCATGATACTACCACCACCATGTTTCACAGATGGGATAAGGTTCTTATGCTGGAATCCAGTGTTTTCCTTTCTCCAAACATAACGCTTTTCTTTTAAACCAAAAAGTTCTATTTTGGTCTCATCCGTCCACAAAACATTCTTCCAATAGCCTTCTGGCTTGTCCACATGATCTGTAGCAAACTGCAGACGAGCAGCAATGTTCTTTTTGGAGAGCAGTGGCTTTCTCCTTGTAACCCTGCCAAGCACACCATTGTTGTTCAGTGGTGTTCTAATAGACTCATGAACATTAACATTAGCCAATGTGAGAGAGGCCTTCAGTTGCTTAGAAGTTACCATGGGGTCCTTTGTGACCTCGCCAACTATTACACGTCTTGCTCTTGGAGTGATCTTTGTTGGTCGATCACTCCTGGGGAGGGTAACAATGGTCTTGAATTTCCTCCATTTGTACACAATCTGACTGTGGATTGGTGGAGTCCAAACTCGTTAGAGATGGTTTTGTAACATTTTCCAACCTTACAGGGTGCCCACTCACACCTGATTGTCATCCCACTGATTGAAAACACCTGACTAATTTCACCTTCAAATGAACTGCTAATCCTAGAGGTTCACACACTTTTACCACTCACTAATATGTAATATTGGATCATTTTCCTCAATAAATAAATGAGCAAGTATAACATTTTCGTCTCATTTGTTTAACTGGGGTCTATTTATCTACTTTTAGGACTTGTGTGAAAATCTGATGATGTTTAAGGTCATATTTATTCAGAAATATAGACAATTCTAAAGGGTTCACAAACTTTCAAGCACCACTGTGTATACACACACACACACTTTAACCAGGAGATACCTTGAGATTAAAATCTCTTTTTCAAAGGAGGCCTGGCCAAGATAGCACACAATTTCCAGGTAAAAAAAATGTAACCAAACAATTATATATGGTGATTATACCATTGCTAAATCTAATATCTAATCTAATGGTGGTCTAAGACTTTTGCGCAGTACTGTAGGTATATGCTAAATAATATATATCAATTCAAATGAAGGAAATCAAACATTAACAGTCCGTGCTTGATTTGTAAAATATGAGATAAGGGAACACACAGCATGCCGTGATCTGGCATGTGGGAAGAGGTCCTGGAACATGTAGACAACAGTGCTCCGAGTGCTTCACCTCATACAGTAGCCATCAAAATAGAATTTCAATATCAATGACTTTCACTGAGTATGTTACCATCAAAGAAAATAAGCTGTTAAGGGTTTTTGGCAAGGAGGTTATACAAAATAAGTAATTTTCTTCCCAAACGACAAAGGCAACAATCAATTAACTTTGGCCATCCCCTATCAGAAAAAGTGTGTTTTATTGGAAAGATTCTTTCTTTGGTTAACCCATCCACAACTACATCACAATGATTAGTAACCGGTGACACAAAATGAGCTTAAGGTGAGATTACATCAAATATGCTTGCTGGTGTTTCTTTTAAAAGAAGATAAATGATATAAACAGTGATTTATTTTAAGCTGTGATGCTATCATTATGGTGTTACCTCATGCTTGTCTGGAGCAATGAAGTTTAAATATTCATCCGATTCATACAGGATAGAAAAGGCCAGCTCCAGCACTTCCTGTGTCAGAGAGAAAACCAGAGGAAAAGAAGATCAGTCAGATGCTAATGTGACTGCTGTGTTCATGTGCCTCCTGCCTTCAAGCCTTCCACACCTCTCCACCTTATGTACTTTCTGCTAAAAGACCTAAATATATATATAAATGTAGCTGGTGACTATCCTGTGATGTTGTAGGTCAAACAGCACAGGATCTTGCAATGTTTGCTGTAACAAGTTAACAAATCTCCTGTACCAAGGAAATTTTTTTAGGATAGCTAAACAATCCCTTAAAGAGGTTCACATCTGATTTATATCTTGTCACTGTGTGACAGTGTTACTAACAAATACCTTAACCTACCTGCAATTACAGGAAATCCTGCACAGCAGCAGCATTACCAATAAACTGGAATTACAAGACACAAAATGTGGCCTTGGTGTTGATAATTAAGTGTCCAGAATTGTGCATTTTGCTTGCCAATTGTTTGGGCAGAGTGTGGAGTAGAGGCATTAGCAGGAGTGCAATTTATTGTTTAATTTGTATGTTTTTTCAACAAATACACTCATTGCCAAAAGAAAAGAAAGCACCCAGATAGAAATATCAGATTGCTGCAAAACCTGGCATGCAGTTATGTCAGAGGCAGGTATGTAAATGATTACAGATGTGGTCTGATTAGACACTGGGTCTTGCCACAAGAGGGTGTAAAATGGTCTCCCCCGTTGTCTATAAAAAGGCTCTCTGAGGCTACGTTTGGAAAGTGTACCTCGATGAGTGGTCGTTGACTATTAGACATGCCTCTACGACACACTTGAAGACATTTTGCCCAGTTGACAGACTTTGAGAGGGGGCGCATCATTGGACTAAGAGAAGCAGGATGGTTGTTTTTTAACAAATTGCTCGCCATCATTTGATCCACACAGTTTCGATGTCCACCATCCAGGCACAGGTGGGACCCTCACTACACACTCCTGTCTCTGCCTGGACCATTTCCAGGAACTTAGCAGAAGGAAATTGTTTGTCATGGCACCCTTTACGTGTCTTGCCATTGCCATTAGTCCTTGCCAGTCAACCACCATGACCTTTGTTTGCAGTTGTGTCGTAAACAAGAAACCTGGACCGCTATGGACTGGGACCGTTTGTCTTTAGCGAGGAATCCAGGTTCTGTTTGGGATCTGACAATGGTCTGGTTTGAGTATGGAGGCCTCATGGTGAGTGCTTCAATCCTGCCTTTGTCATGGAGCAACACACTGCCCCAGCTGCTGATGTGATGATCTGGGGAGCCAATGCATGTCGGTCACCCCTGGTAGTGATACCGGGGACACTAACTCAGCAATATGCGGCGGACATCCTGCGGCTTCCAACTTCCAGGGCATTCAACTGGCATTTTTCAGCAGGATAATGCTTGCCCACACACAGCAAGAGTTTCTCATGAATGTCTCTGCCAGATTGCAACACTTCCTTGGCCTGCCCGGTCATCAGATTTATCACCAATCGAGCATGTGTGGCGGATCTACAAGTCCAGCTGTGTGCCAACGATCTCTCACCAAGAGGTACACTACCCGAAAGTAGCCTCTGATAGCCTTTTTATAGGGCAGCGGGGGAAGCACTTTTACACCCTCTAGTGACAAGACCAGGTATCTAATCAGATCACACCTGTGATCATTTACATATCTGCCTGAGACATAACTGCATGCTGAGTTTTGAAGGAATCTGATATTTCTATCTGGGTGCGTTATTTTTCTTGTCAATGAGTGTAGATATGGGATACATTTATTGAATTGATTCGCATTATGTCTGTGTCCAAATCAATCGGCCATCACTGATGGACACCAAGTGCCTTGAGACTGCTTTTTCATGTCCTGGTGAAATCTTTCCCCACGTTTGTCACTGACTACACCAAGATCAGCAGGGAGAAAGTCCAAAGGTGACCGCAAAGAAAAGAATTTTCAGTGACATGTTACACTTCATGGTTTTGGATGCTTTAAGGATGGTGTCAATCAGTTTAGTGCAGGTTGGTGTTCCGTAGCTGCCAAGAAATTTCCCCATATCCTTAAATGACTTTCATGCTATTTTCGGTCCCACTAGCAGATTGTCAAATTCACTGATAACTTGTCTGATTTGTGGACCAACAAATAAGGCATCAGTTATTCTTGGAAACACCTGAATCAAATAGCAAAATCCATCAACTTCATTGTTTACTGCTTTCATAAATTATTTAATTAATTCGAGTTTTACTTGAATATCTTTGTTGGGTTCATGCACCACACTTTTCTTCCCTGGAATGAAATAATTACAAAGCAGCAAGTTAATTTTCAATGTATTTTGACCCTTTAGAATGGCTATTCCATTCACAAAGAAAACAACAGTACTCTGAATATCCAAAGACGCTTCAGTTATAGGGACTAATTTGCGAGGAACTGCCCACCACAGAGCTCCTCTGAGAACTACTTTCGTTCCAAGGCCTTTTTTGGTTTGCATTCGTGCCGCCAGTAGGAACACTGTGTGACGCTGAAGTGTTGTGATTTCACTTCGATGACTCAACATGATGTACCTCCTCTGTCGCATATAGGCTCAGTAAAGCCTGAACTTCATTGCTAGTCAATTTGTCCAATGTATATGGCTACTAGCGTACAAGTATAAACACTTGCATCACTGTGTCTGGACCATTCGCCGTGCTCTTACGTCTGAACCAATCACCGCATACTTTAGGTCACACAGTTCCTACGCACTAAGAAAACATCTTAAAATAGAAGCTAAAAAGTCCCTATATACTGAGGTCTAAGAACTACAATTGTTTCCAGTTCCTGTGGTACAAACATGTGGACAAAGGGTGAACAGTTCTAAGAACTATGAAAAAGTTCTTGGTTCTCAACAGTTGCTCGGTACTTGGGGCACTTGCTTAAACTTGTATGAGTCATATAATGCATTATACAGTGTGGATTTTCTGGGGGTCTGGAACAGATTAATTCAACTTACATTACTCCTTATGGGAAAAATTTGCTTGGTACTTATGGTCCACTGTATTAGTGTTTTAAGCAGAAATAAGTCAATTTTGAAAAGGCTCCATTTTGCACATCCCTATACGATACTCCTTCAGACACAGAGGGTAGGGTGCCAGACATGTCGGCTGCACCCTGTGAACCCTCATGAGATAGAATTGAATTGGCTGATTGACAGGAGGCCTGCATTACGCAGTATTATTATGTGGAGGCAGTGCCACAGATCGGTAACTCGCCTCATTGTTCAAAATTAATAATTGAATCTGGTATGTATAGATTCTGTCTCACCGGAAAGACTCGGCAACAGGCCAAAGCGACCTCTGTTCCCCTGAATTGATGGAGGCCCATTGATGGAGGTATAAAAATGTCAGAAAGGAGCACAATGCTTTTTTGTCCTCATGCTAAATTTGTCTTTTATGAGTCAGCACTGGTTGCTCAAGGGAAAACCGAGGCAGCTGAATTCACCTGCACCAACAGTGTTCTATTTGTACAATGTTCTATTTTTGTGCAATAATTTGTAATCATCTAATTTTTTTATGAAAAAAAGGGAACTGTACATTCATTCTAAAAAAAATAAACAAAAAAAAACCCACAAAAAAAAAAGAAAGTTACTTTAGAGCAGATATCAAGAGGGAGGATCTCAAATGATACACTTTTATACCAAATAGACTTTTACATAAAGGTATAAAGGAGTTAAAAGGCAAATGGTGGACATTAGGTTAATAGAGAATTAATTATTGAAGCAAATTCATTTAGCTTTTATCACTATTAATGTCTTCACATGCAATATTTAACCAGTTAAATGTAAGTTTTTAATTTAGCTAATGGTATAGCAAACTGAACCCCATGTACACATCTGTTAAGTCTAGCATAATGACAGTGCCTCTAGAGGACATTTGTCAATTCAGAACCATTTGGTGATAAAATCTCAGTAAGATCAGTAAGATGGGAAAGACACAAATATACCTTGTTCTGCTTCAGGGCTCCCTTCTCCTTCATGTGTGGGCAGTCCTTGCCAGTAACAACAGCTTTGATATCAGCCACAGGCACTGCAAAGAGAAAGAAGAGCCATGAGCTAGGTCTGCAGCTGTGTAGTACAGTAAGCTTACGGCTGTCATTTCTGCATACATTTGTCCTGTAGAGCATCGTGAGCTACTTCTCCCTGAGGACTCTCCTCCAGATCCCCATAGTGCAGTACTTTATGATTGGGTGACAATCGACAGTACCAGAACTTGTCTGAAAGAAAGAAAGAGACAGAGAGATGCATTATGCTTTCACATGGCTAGCCTTAATCCAGTCTTTTTAAAAGCCATTTTGACAAATGAACACAAAACACAATTAGTATCGTTTTATATTTCTAAATGTGGGAGTGTTGGACTTTTTCAAGGGGATGTGGTGAACCAATCAGTATAGACTCTTCACATACAGCCCCAAAGGTACAGAAACCAAACACAACCTTTTACAATTTCTTGAAATGAAACCCTCCATGTAAAAACGAATAGAACTGACTTATGTATAGAAACCACTGTAATAAACAAAAGATAATACAACCCCAAATCAGATGGGACAGTATGGAAAATGCATATACAAAAAAAAAAACAAAAAAAAAAACACAGTGTTTCTTATATGTACTTTGACTTCTATTTCATTGCAGACAATATGAACCCAATATATTTCATGTTCATGGGCATGTCAACAGCCCAACATTTTTGGAATGTGTTGCAGGCCTGACATGCAGGAATGGATGTTTATTAACAAATGAAACTAAGTTGACCAGACAAAATATTAAATATCTTGGGTTCATAATGTCAACAATGCAATAAAAGTCAAAGTAAGAAACAGTGTATGTATTTTAATATGCATTTTCCTTACTGTCCAAACTTTTTCTGAATCAGACACAACCTGTTTCTATTATTTATATGTTAAGGCCCGGTTTAGCATCAAGGGAACTTCATATAATCAAAGCTTCTATTTATGTAGTCTCCTCAAAGGTGTTACTAGTCAGTTTTATTAAAAACATCATTTAAATTATACAATCTTCTCTGTGACAAATCCATGATGCTCTACGCTTCAACCAATCAACATGAAAATATCGGAAAATGGAACCAAAAAACAAAAAATTCTGCTTGCTTTCACAGTTTTTGTCTGCCATGAATGTGCAAAGGTGGGGCATGATTGGTGGGGGGTCTGTGGTTTGCTGATTGGATAGAGCTGTGAATGGCATGAGAAATGTCCAACCCTTTCCTGGCACCTCCTACACTCTGACAGAAGGCTGGCACATGGTGCCACTGCCTGTGCTTCACACACATAAGCTGAAGACTGATGGCTGGCATGTGCCCTGGGGCCTCCATCCAAGGCCTAATTGCTGGGACTAGCATCTTGGCAGCTTAGAGAGCCTGGATCTGAAGAGAGTGCAGAGTCATGCAGAATAGTGCAAAGTAGCACTCTTCAGCCTGCTAACGCTCTCCCATGAATCAGATTTAATGCCAACAGGCAGTTCATTATGGCATTCCTCTATTGCATAATTCTATTTTACCTAGCTGACTGAAACTTATTGATGACCAGACACAAACCAGACTACTGTAAGGAACCAGACGGTATCATCATCTGCAAGTGCACATCAGACCTGCTGTTATATACCTTTTAAAATAATCAAGATAAAAAATAGCTTCTCCACATAAATGCTGGTTGAGGTTTCTCTATCATCTAGCTACATAATCGGGGAGACATTCAGACACAGGAGGAAGTACAGAGAAACTGAGAGAACAAATCATTTCCATTTAAAAGCAGCTCGATAAATATTTGATGGGTAGAAGTGGTTTGAGTGGAACTCTTCAAGTACAAGTGATGGGGGAGGGAGAGAGAGAGAGACATTGAGATTTTTTTTCCTTCAGTCCAGCTGAGTGAAGATTCAGGCATTTGTCATGGCACAAAGAAATATAACGAGTGTACGCATATAGTCCTCTGCAGAAGTCTTAAGCCACAATTACATTTTCTAGCAATGGTATAATGACAATATATAACATTTATATTTTATTGTCATGACAGTACTATGGATTCATCACTCCATAATGCTTTTTTCCACTGATCTTCATTCCAATCTTTGTGAGCTTTAGCACATCTTAGCCTTTTCACTCTGTTCCCCTTTCAAAAAAGTTGTTTCTTGGCTGCTACCCTTCCTAAAAGAACATTCCTGATCAAGCTTATTCAAACTGTAGAACTTGCCATCCTGATGAAGCTTCCAGATGCTGCCATTGCTCAGGTGGAATAGGAGGTCCATCTTAACACTTGCCACTGGACATCGTACTACTTAATGCCGATGTGCATATTTTACATTTTATTTGAACTATCACTCCAAGACTTATTAGTTTAGATAAATTAGTTCCATTCTTAGATTTATCATCTACGCCACCCAAGGAGGTTGGGTCCCTTTGAGTCTTGGTCCTCCCAAGGTTTCTTCCTCCTAACGCTTAGGGAGTTTTTCCCTGCCACTGTCACCCTAGGCTTGCTCAATTTGGGATTGGACTTAGATATTAGGAGATAATCTAAAATTGTAAAGTTGCTGTGAGACAATGCTCCATTGTAAAAAGTGCTATATAAATAAATCTGACTTGACTGTAGCGTGTGTTTTTCTGTTTTGTTTTTCACACACATTTTCCATATTTCTGGTTGTATTCTAAAAAAAGAGATTCAAAATCTAATTATATAGGGTTATTATACCATTGCTAAAACAATGATACATCTAATCAAATGGTGGCCTAAGACTTTTGCACAGTACTGCACATGTAGGTAGCTAAAGCAGCTGTGTTCACAACCTCAAAGTAGGACACTAATCTCCGATCAACATGCATTAAATTTACAAGTGTGCAAAAATAGAACAGGCCATGATGGTGTGGGTGTACATGCTGAGTTTGGCATGAAATCACTCAGACAAGGTTAATGGGGAAACAAACATTACTCATCACAATTCCATATATAGAGAGCACAAGAGCATCAAAGATTTAAGCCAGAACTTGATTTTAAATGTCACACTCACTCACTCAACTTTTGCAAAGCATTAGTCAGCTCTGAAATGCATATATGACGGACTGGTCATGTGAGTCATGTACATAAAAGTCAAAGCCTATTTTATTGTGGCATCAATGAAGCACATGCATTCAGCATTAATGAAATGCTTTAAGTTTGTGTTGTAACTAATATACAGATAAACAGTTACAAATGTGGAAGAAAAACTGCATTAATTAGTTTAGGAAAAGGTGGCAAGTGTAATTTAACCCATGTGTGTAATTTGCAAGCAAGTCAATTAAATTCACAAATACAGGTTGTCATTAATTTGGGATGTATACAAATAGTCGTCATGAACACTGATGATCTGTGAATTTTCTTTCCAAAGATGACTGCATTATACAGTGGGGCAAAAAAGTATTTAGTCAGCCACTGATTGTGCAAGTTCTCCGGCTTAGAAAGATGAGAGTGGTCTGTAATTTTCATCATAGGTACACTTCAACTATGAGAGACAAAACGAGAAACAAAATCCAGGAAATCACATTGTAGGATTTTTAAAGAATTTAATTGTAAATCATGGTGGAACATAAGTATTTGGTCACCCACCAATTAATGGCACCTGTTTGACCTCATTATCTGTATAAAAGACACTTGTCCACAGCCTCAAACAGTCAGACTCCAAACTCAACCATGGCCAAGACCAAAGAGCCCTCAAAGGACAACAGGAAGAAAATTGTAGACCTGCACCAGGCTGGGAAGAGTGAATCTACAATAGGCAAGCAGGTTGGTGTGAATAAATCAACTGTGGGAGCAATTGTAAGAAATCTCTCTCGATCTGGGGCACCACGCAAGATCTCATCTTGTGGGGTCAAAATGATTATGAGAACGGTGAGCAAAAATCCCAGAACTACACGGAGGGACCTGATGAATGACCTGCAGAGAGCTGGGACCAAAGTAACAAAGGCTACCATCAGTAACACACTACGCTGAGAGAGACTCAGATCCTGCAGTGCCAGGCATGCACCCCTGCTTAAGCCAGTACATGTCCAGGCCCATCTGAAGTTTGCCAGAGAGCATATGGATGATCCAGAAGAGGATTGGGAGAATATCATGTGGTCAGATGAAACCAAAATAGAAGTTTTTGGTAAAAACTCAACTCGTCGTGTTTGGAGGAAGAAGAATGCTGAGTTATATCCAAGAACACCATACCTACTGTGAAGCATGGGGGTGGAAACATCATGCTTTGGGGCTGTTTTTCTGCAAAGGGGACAGGACGACTGATCCGTATTAAGGGAAGAATGAACGGGGCCATGTATCGTGAGATTTTAAGCTAAAACCTTCTTCCATCAGTGAGAGCATTGAAGATGGAACATGGCTGGGTCTTCCAGCATGACAATGATCCCAAAACACACCGCTCGGGCAACGAAGGAGTGGCTCCGTAAAAAGCATTTCAGGTCCTGGAGTGACCTAGCCAGTCTCCAGACCTCAACCCCATAGAAAATTTGTGGAGGGAGTTTTCCACCATAATTTACAATTTAATTCTTTAAAAATCCTACAATGTGATTTCCTGGATTTTTTTTTGGCCCCACTGTATGTAGTTTTATATTTTTACAGACCGTGACATATCATGGAGGAATTAACTGAAATAATTCACTGATTCAAAATCATAGTGAAAGAGAAGCCTCTCCTGAATTTAGCATATTGCACCCAGACTGTGAGGCAAGTGATACAGAACTGTGTTGACAAAATTATTGCGAAGTTGAGGAAACAGGACCCAAAAACGTTTGGTGAGTCAAGAAATATGCAAAATGTGTGTTCAGAGAATAATAGCAGACATTATTGCAAGTTCTGTAAATAAAAGCTTTTGTTTTTCCTTTTTCTTTCCTATGATGCTGGGCTTATGGGACACCCTTGTATAACAACACACATTTCAAGTGGACAGATATTGCACTTACATATATTACACTACATGACACACACAAAAAACATTTAAAACAAAACCTCCCGTATATACACTCACCAATCACTTAATTAGGTACCCCTTGTTTCTACACTCACTGTCCATTTCATCAGTTCCACTTACCATACACATGCACTTTGTTTACTTACTGTACTTGCATACTTTCTATGTATGTATGTATGTATGTATGTATGTATGTATGTTTACACATCTCTTCTCAATCTATGAATTCCATCGCACCCCCAACAGGTCCCGATTATCCTCGTGTTGGCTGCACATCTGTGATGTGAATCTCAAAGGTGCTCTATTGGATTGAGATCTGGTGACTGTGATTTCAGTACAGTGTCCTTTTCAAGAAACCAGTTTGAGATTATTTGAGCTTTGTGACATGGCACGTTATCCTGTTGGAAGTATCCATCAGTAGATGGTACACTGTGGTCATGTCAGCCATGGTTGGAGCAATGATGGAAATGATCACCAACAAAACTCGGGTAGGCTGGGGCATTTAAACAATGCTCAATTTGTATTAAAGAGCCCAAACTGTGCAAAGAAAATATCTCCCGCATCATTACACAAGCAGGGTGAACCACTGATACAAAGCAGGATGGATCCATGCTTTCACGTTGTTTACGCCAAATTCTAACACTATCATCTGAATCTTGCAGCAGAAATTGAGACTCATCAGTCCACAAAACATTTTTCCAATCCTCTGTTTTCCAAAGCCTCAGTTGCCTGATCTCATTTCACAGGAATGGTACCCAGTGTGTTATTTTGGGACTGTGGGACTGTGGTAGCCTAGCGGTTAAGGTACTGGACTCTGGACCAGAAGGTCCAGGGTTCAAATCCCATCTCTGCCAAGCTTCCACTTTTGGGTCTTTGAGCAAGGCCCTTAACCCACAATTGCTTGGATTGTAAGGTTGTATCAACTGTAAGTCGCTCTGGATAAGGGGGTCTGCTAAATGCTGTAAATGTAAATTTTGCTGCTGTGGTCCATCTGCTTCAAGGTTTCATATGCTGTGAATTTAGGGATGCTCTTCCGCATACCTCGGTTGTAACAAGTGGCTATTTTAGTTAACATTCATACGTTATATATGGCTAATCTTCCTTCATATCTTCAATGTAAACTGAATTTGGGGTGTTTAAAGGTATTTGTACAGCGATTCTCTCTCTCTCTCTCTCACACACACACACACACACACACACACACACACACACACACACACACACACACACACAAAATGTGTATGACAAACTGGGCATGATAACAGGGTCTCATTTTCAATTTATGATAGCACAGTTCTTTTTATTTCTAGTTACTAAAATTAATTTTAATTGCAGGGGACTAAAGTGTTTTTTATTAAGAACTTGTACAAGAAATGTGCACCGCTTTGCATTGTTTACACTTCAGAAATAAAAAGGAATGTCATTTATTGAATGTAGAATTAAATGAATCGTGAACTCTGCATCCCTGATCAACTTAATTAACTTAATAAAGTGCATCATTACGCCTCTAAACAAAACATTCAACTTTCACCCAAATTGACATGGTGATCATATAATTTGTAATAAACTGCAGCGTGTTGTAGTAGAGAAAACCGAAAAAAAAAAAAGAAGAAAAAAAAGCATTTTCACTAGTGGTTTGGAACTTTGGCCCCTGATGTCCACATACCCTGATACACCATTAAACAGAGTGCACTGTCATTGGTTCTCATTAGGTAACAAAGCCATACGGTCCATGTATGTATCTATGTTCCTTTGTAATGCAAGGGCAAGAACAAAAAAAAGACCCAACAAAATTGTCCAAACAAAATCTAGTGATATGGTCAAATAAATTATGTTATTGGGCCCACTGGAATACATGAGATGAGAAAGTAAGAGAATGATGCGAAGCACTGTAAATGAGATAGAGCCAAACGCATATAGGGTGAAGCAGGAATAAGAGCATAGAAATCACAAAGACTCCACACTTGTGGTAATCTAACCAAGGTCTGTGAAAAGTGTAATATTAACCAGGCTAAGCGAATAAGCCATCTCCTGTGCTTGAGCAGACCTGCTTTCATGAAAGATGGTGTAAAAGCTGATATTAAATTTGGCAATATCCCCCACTCTGCATGCCAACTGTAAGCTTCCACATTCCCCCCACTCGAATTTCAAAATAGAAGCCAGTCATACCCGGCCTCCCACTGACTATTCTGAGGCTTCTGACACTAATAAAAAAAAACCATTCACAGAGCTGTTTACTGCATGGCCACTACATTAATGGCCGTGCAAGCACTGAGGTATGGTAACACTGCAAAAGATGCAAGGCAGAAGTCTGTTCTTCTATATTGGATTAGTGGATTTCCCGATTAACCCCCACGATTGATCGGAATCTGGACGCCAAGGAGGCCTCCTAGTGCTTTTATATGGTAAGTGGAAGAATTGAATTAAGCAATTATTCAAATGACTCCACTCAATACCAGAGTACTCTAGTGGAAAAATCCTCGCAACCTCATACGTGTATGTACAGCGTATATAACAGTGTGACTATAATTGCATGGGTGTGCTTCAGAGCCTTACCCTGTCTCCTGCGGCTGCTGATCTTTCTGAAGCAGGTTCCCTCGCAGAGCCGGTTGAGACGCTGCTGTTTGATCAGCTCCATGATCTCAGGCTGAATCTTCTCCCTCAGCTCCCTGTGCGCGCACACACGCAAACACACACAGACACACCAAATTATGACAATCAATCAACAACGGTGTGCATAAAAGCATCGGACGCATGCTAATTTTATGGCTTCATTAATTCAAAAAAATCTTTCCTTATACAAGGTGAGCGCTGCATAAAGCCTGCTCATTTTTCCATTTTCTGCATGCGTCCTTGATGAATGTATTCACCGCCCTGCATGCATAAAGAAGTCATTAAACTGAATTATGCATGACACGGGGAAGTGTGGTAGCAAGTACAGGATGGAAAAGAACAGTGGGGTCACAAATTTGCTGACACTCCAATATCATCCTATTCATCTGCTTTCTAATCGTGCAGCTTCATTAAATTAATTAGGGCTCTACAGCCCCAGAATTACATGGAGTCGCTGGTAAATCAAAAACAGCATCTGTTGACCACAATATGAGTGCAAGAGTCACCATAATTACACTAGATGGACCAAACAACCTTACGAAAGTCACACAAGCTGAACTCTGTAAAAAGAAAATACAGCCAAAGCATACAAAAATACAATGAATTTGTTATGAACTTGCAGATCAGTTCCAGCAGAACATCACATTTTAAGGCATTTCAGATCCAAGAGCTGAACTCTGCAGAGAGTTCCTCAGTCAGCTGCTTGGAGCAGACACCAAAAGAGTACCACCCACCAGCACTGCTCTACACCCTAAAATAAACACCAGTCTGCTTCTCAAAGTCAAAACACATATGTGGAACATTTGCACTGTGAATCTTCCAGACAAGAGTCAATTAGGTTGCTTTCACATGTAGTTCGTTTAAAATAACTGAACACAGTTATTTTAAAGTGAACTGGAAAGTGAACTGACTGCAACTGATTTCAGTTCTTTTCACGTTCACATTTAAAGAACTTTAAAGAGGACTCGCTTCTCTTTCTGGTCCTCTTTAGCACTGATGAGAGTCGCAGACCACTTGTTCACACCACAACTCCTATGCAACACTGAATCATCTGTACACTGAATCATCTGTACTTTTCTCAACCACCTTGGAACTCGTTGAAACTGCACACATTTTGATTAGAGAAATGGGTCTTTGTTCTTGTCGTTTGTTCGGTACTCAGTGCACTTGCTTAAACTTGTACGAGTCAAGTTGTGTGACTCGTTTCAGCCGAAACTCAATTCACTATTCATGATTCAGTACACAGTGATTCAGCTTCACAATAGCCCTTCCTCAGTGATTTTATGTTCTTCTTTATTTTACATCTACAGTACTGTATTCCTAGTACAAATAAGTCTCCATTGGTCCTAAAAAAGTTAATTATTAGAGAAAACTGAAAGGAAACACAGGCTGCAGCTAGCATAAGCAGTTATGCTAGCGCCCTGAGCTCACCAATGAAGTGTTTTGCTTTTCAATCCATTACTCACTAAATTACATGACATTTTTCGACACTTTATTATAAAATAAGCTTTGTGTTAATGATTTTGGCCATCTGTAGGTTAATGTAAATGTTTTAAACATTAACTTACTTATAACTACTTATCACGGGCTCCACTATGATACAGTATAAACTCTTCACTTCATATCACATATAACTTACGATGGATTTGTCAGAACAGATCCATTTACATTTACAGCATTTAGCAGACGCCCTTATCCAGAGCGACTTACAATTGTGGGTTAAGGGTCTTGCTCAAGCACCCAACAGTGGCAGCTTGGCAGATGTGGGATTTGAACCCTTTACCTTCTGGTCCTTAGTCCAGTAATTTACCTGCTAGGCTACCACAGTCCCTTATACACTGTGGATTTTCTGGGGGTCTAGAACAGATTAATGCGATTTACATTATTCCTTAAGGGAAACACTTGGTTTCTACCCAAAACTGAACTCATATAACCAGCAGTAGCGATTAGAGCTGGATCCGTATTGTGTACAGGACAGTCAGTAACAGCTACTTACAGGAAACCACAGATGTCCGGCTTTCCATACAGTGAACAAAATATGAAGTGGTCAGGATCATTTTGCTTTCACGATCCATGAATCAAGTGAATCACAAAATAAAAGAAACTGAGACTCCCGAAAGGCAGTTCATTTTTGGGCCCTGTTAGAGTGGTCTGAGTTTGTCTGACAAATATTCAATTTGATTCACATACTCAAAAGAAACTATGACTTGGCGGTCTTAGTGCACTTCAAATGCTGAAATGGTCCAAGTGTGAAAACACCCTTAGAGTATTATCAGGTCATATAGCCTTCTTAGAAAAACTCAAAAGCACTTGATAAAAATGTTAAACAAAACAAACAAACAAAAAAAAAAAACCTACCCAAATTGAAATCCTTGATCTAATGTTAGGGACAAGTGTCAATCTGAAAAACTACCCATCTTCCTCAGGGTACATACCAGTACTCATGCAAACATGTAATAGTGTTACTGATAAAGAAACAGTGGAAAGCAGACTGTGAAACAAGAAGGGAGAGCAAATGCCAGCATTCTGAGAAGTTTAAATGTTTCTTAAACAACATGTTTTGGTACTGAATACTGAAGCACAAATGACACGCCAGCAGCTAAAGAGATTCTTTAACTGACTAATGAGATGTAGTCATCCACAACCCTTCAACTCCACTGGCATTTCTGCATAAATGTTATTTTAATGGATGGACTAAATCTGCTAATTAAAATAATACAAAGATAGGACTGTCATAATTATTACATAATTGTCTAATCACGATTTCATATAATTGCAATTAAATGAAATTATCGCAATTATGTAGGACTGCAGTCATTTTCAACAGTAGGTAGATTCCTGTAACAGGTAGAATATATACTGGGTGTACTAGGTTGAGGCAACTAAGTTTGAAAACAAAACCAAGTGTTTGAATTTCTAACTTGGTGCTGTAACATGTTTAGAGAGCTGTGCTGAGTCATGTTGGTGTGTTTGTTAGCTGTGTACTTAATTCTACATTTTTGGCATGTATGCTAGCAGAATGAGTTTTTTGCTGATATTTTCATTGTTGTCATGCTTTGCATCATTCTGACAGTAATCGGTATTAGCTGCTAATCAAACATGGCTAGGTAAGCGAGATAGCTGTTCAGTCACTTTAGGCTTGTACTTCATTAATTGCGTTCAGAGAATAGACAATTAAATTGTTAATCGCAATTATGTATATGACAACTAATTATCAGCTAAAATTTCGTGATTGTGACACGCCTACAGTACAACTCTTTTACACACCTTTCTACCAACAAGAAAAAATATAAATGTATTACTGAATTAGATTTTTTACATTACGGTACCTTGTTTCTCGATAAGTCTTTGGGAATGTATCAACCACTGTACATAAATCAGAACATAATGTAAAAAAGCTAATACAACAATAAATATAAAATTTTTTGAAAATGTATAAGTACCGAGTACCCAGCATACATTTCCCATAAGGAATAATGTAAATTGAAAGAATCCATTTCAAACCCCCCGAAAATCCACACTGTATAAGGCATTATATGCACTAATGGAGTTATATCGTACATGTTCTCCCTGAATAATGAATGTGGATATGTTCCGACAAATCCATCATTAGTAAAATGTATCATGAACCGATGTGTTTAACGAGTGTTTGGTAGAGTGGTCTTGATAAGTAAGTTAATGTTTAAAACACTTACATTAACTTATAGTTGGCCAGAATCATTAACACAAAGCGTACTTTATAATAAAGTGTTGAAGAATGTGAGTGAGTAATGGATTGGAAGTGCTAAGTAAAAGAAAAACACTTACTGTACTGGTGAACTAGCATAGTTGCTAATCCAAACTACAGCCACTGTGTACAATGTGTACTGAATAGTGAATAATGAATCATGAATCGAGTTTCAACTGAAAGAAGTCACATGGCTCGACTCATACAAGTTAAAACAAGTGCGCAGAGGACCGAGCAAACGACTAAAACCGAGACAAATTTCTCTGGTCAAAATGCAACATAAACCGAATTTGGCTATATACATACACACATACACACACATACACACAGTGGGGCAAAACAGTATTTAGTCAGTCACTGATTGTTCTGAAGTTCTCCTTCTTAGAAAGATGAGAGAGGTCTAATTTTCATCATAGGTACACTTCAACTATGAGAATCAAAATGAGAAGAAAAAAAAAGATTTTTAAAGAATTTAATTGTAAATTCACACGTTACCTGTATTAATGGCACCTGATTGACCTCGTTATCGGTATAAAAGACAGATAAAAGACTCCAAAATAAACCATGAACCTGATGAATGTCCTGCAGAGAGCTGGGACCAAAGTAACAAAGGGGACTCAGATCCTGCAGTGCCAGGCGTGTCCCCCTGCTTAAGCCAGTACATGTCCAGGCCCGTCTGAAGTTTGCCAGAGAGCATATGAATGATCCAGAAGAGGATTGGGAGAATATCATGTGGTCAGATGAAACCAAAATAAAACTTTTTGGTAAAAACTCAACTTGTCGTGTTTGGAGGAAGATGAATGCTGAGTTACATCCCAAGAACACCATACCTACTGTGAAGCATGGGGGTGGAAACATCATGCTTTGGGGCTGTTTTTCTGCAAAGCGGACAGGACGACTGATTCGGGTTAAGGGAAGAATGAACGGGGCCATGTATCATGAGATTTTAAGCCAAAACCTCGTTCCATCAGTGAGAACATTGAAGATGGAACGTGGCTGAGTCTTCCAGCATGACAATGATCCCAAACACACCACTCGGGCAATGAAGGAGTGGCTCTGTAAAAAGCATTTCAAGGTCCAGTAGTAGCCTAGCCAGTCTCCAGACCTCAACCCCATAGAAAATTTGTGAAGGGAGTTGAAAGTCAGTGTTGCCCCAAAACATCACTGCTCTAGAGGAGATCTGCATGGAGGAATGGACCAAAATACCAGCTACAGTGTGTGCAAACCTGGTGAAGACTTACAGGAAACGTTTGACCTCTGTCATTGCCCAGAAAGGTTATGTTACAAAGTACTGAGTTTAACTTTTGTTATTGACCAAATACTTATTTTCCACCATAACTTACAAATAAATTCTTTTAAAAAAATCCTACAATGTGATTTCCTGGATTTTTTTTTTATCATTTTGTTTTTCATAGTTGAAGTGTACCTATGATGAAAATTACAGACCTTTCTCATCTTTCTAAGCAGGAGAACTTGCACAATCAGTGGCTGACCAAATACTTTTTTGCCCCACTGTATGTATACATGTATGTATATATGTATATACAGTACGTACACACACACACACACACACACACACACACACACACACACACACACACACACACACGTATATAGTTAATTCGGAGGTTTTCGATACATTACCACCTGAAACGCTGTGGTAATATACCACCAGTATATTAAGAGTAATAAACGAGTATATGCAAGTGTTGGTGTTACTTACAGAATAGGCCGTGACTGGAAATCTTCCTGATTCATTCTCTCAGACTGTCTAATCTTGAGGATTTCGGTGTAACTCAGGTTTTGCAGGCGGGTCTTAAACTGGTCCAGAGAGTTAGGCTTGTTTGTCAGAGCACGCGTGATCTGTTCCCTCACCACCTGCATCACCTAAATCACACACACACACACACACACACACACACACACACACACACACACACACACACACACACACACACACACACACACACACACACACACACAATAATTGTATGTTTATATGGATTTCCATCGACATAATGATTACCGTAGCTTATTCATTATACACCTGACCTCTACATCTAACCGGAGTAACCAAAAGTTTTGGTTTTCAAATAAAAGAAGCAGACATTGTAAAGAAGCAATTAAAATTGTGGGGACCAGCAAAATGTCCCCACTAAATGGGTGGACAGAGACAGACAGAATCAGCCACACAGACATGCAGACAGAGATTTCTGACATGTACTCCATATAGAGTACATATTACTGGTGTAGTGATTGAAGTGAACATAAAAAGCATTAAACAATGTCAGAGGAACCTGATGACTGCACAGATTTTCAATTTCAAGCAAGTGTTAGAAAATAAGCATTAGTGGCACTAAATAATATCTGAAATAATAATTGAAAAAGAAAAAGAAAAAAAACACAGTAAACACTGCAAATCAAAGAACACAAACCTGTCAGCCAAATCAGGCATCATACACTTTTTGAAAATGGTTCTATCAAGGAATCTACTGGTTCTTTGGTTTTTCCCTCTGGAAAACTGTCAAAGCTCCTAGGATCCATTTAACAAGCGTTTAACATGTTTCACAAATGTTGCTTAGGTACACTTTGGGTGGTTAAAGGTACTAAGAAGGATAAACTAGGCACAGTCTATATATTGTAGTGTAGTGTACATAAAGTGTGGCCCTTAAAATAAAAAAAATAAAAAAAAGATTCTTATTAATATAATCTGCTCAATCACTGTTGCCATTCTTTTGTTGCAATTTTATTTGACCTAATTGCATTTTTATCTGCCTGTCATGTATATGAATGAAACATGTCCTACCAATATGGTTATTGTCAGTCCCACGTCAAGGCCGCTGCCATGAACTAAACATTGGGGGGACCAAATGTTGCAGATGGCATTAAAAAATTTAGATATTTTATTATTGGCTAATAGTGTATTGTAATGGCAACAATAAGGGATTAATAAAGTACAGCCATAATCATACAAAAAAAACCTGCCAAAAGAAGCAAATTGGTCAAAATTGTCTAGAATAAATGGACCTGGCAACCATCAAATACTGACGGATCCTAACATTATGCAAAGAGTGGAATATCTTTATTTAGCTACATTACATCAGTATATTGGGGGGACATTTTGAGCATATTTGAATATGCTCCCCAATATATATTGTGACTACTGCCTTGTCCTACGTACAAGTAAAACAATGGATCACCTACATCAGGAGCCTTCAGCAACAAACATATCTCCTTGATCAGCACTTAAGGAACTTGGACAAATCCTGGCTGCCTTTTAGCCTGGTAATTAATGTTAAGGTGTGTAAATTGGACATTGCAGAGCAAAAGAGAGCGAGGCCCAGAGATAACAGCATGATCCAACAGATGTTCTGGATTCTAGTCCAGCTCATGTTCTTATACACAGCAACTTAATCAGCTCTAGATGTAGATATTTTTTAATTACTTATAATAACTCAAGCTGCATACCCATATTTGTGTGCTTGAATAATCACAGTATACATCTGAACATATTCACTCACATTATCTAACAATGTGTTTTCCTTAAAGCAATTAAGCATCGTTTGTGAAAAACAACATAGGGTTATAATGGCAGGCTACCGCTTCAGCAATGGGAGTGTGATTTCCTGTGGGGAGATGGAGAGGCGAAGGAGGGCAGAATTGTTGCTGCTGAAAGAGTGGGTGGCAGTATTTGTGAATATAAAGGAAAACAGCTTGGAAGTCTAGGATGAGCTATCCTGAGAGCGTTTTGCCTCACTGAAAACACTGCCACTTGCCACCTTCTCTCTTTCTTCTCCTCTATTACACACAACATCAACATACAGGGAACATACTCAACCACAGTGTGTCAGCTCCCAGATAATACAGAGAAACATCAACGGGGAGGAGAAGATGCATGCTCAGTTGTATGTGTTTATACAAACGTGCTCTCTACAAATAAAGGCTGCTTCTGTTTATGAACAGATTTAAATCTGGCCCATTATTACTTCCCAAATTCCATTTTTTCATACCGACATTAAATCGATATCAAATCTCCAAGTATCGGCCAGTACTGAGCTCATACTGACATCCTAACAGTGACTAACATGGCTCAATCATGTTTGTTAAACACTACAGGTGTGATGCTGGTTGACATGAATACACCTGCACCCAACATAAAATGCATCAGTAGATTGTGTAGATAAAAATCCAATCTTGTACCAATCCAACGATTCACCCCAGCCCAAATACTAACAGTGAATCCCTAATTAAAAGCACTACAATGGAAAATCCTCCATCCCAGATCATTCTGCCTTTCACAAACACACAAAGCATTAATCACAGCATTGCTTTTGTTGCGAAGGTTTGTGTAACTGAAAACCCTGACTGAGGAATTACACGGAACTGGAGCCAAAAATGTTCTTTATACCCTTCCATTAATTGTTTGGTCTTCATAGAGATGCACGAATGGACAGAAAATGGATGAGAAAATGGAGGGATAACATTAAAGATGGTCAGTATCTCTTATTATTCCCTAAAATGTATGGAATTAATGCCTAAACAGTTCCAGAAATTCCTGTGCTAATGTCAGGAAAAAGAAAAACACTATAGACACACCACTATATAGTAGTTAACTAAACTGTGAGATTTTAGTAGATTTTAGAATTGTCTCGACAGCCTGTATCAAAATGAGCAATAGCTATGTTAATTATACAGATAATTGTCAAGCCAGGCAGTACAAGATGCACCACATAACTAACAGCATCATATCTTATTTATGACAAACCAGTGATATCTAATGCATGACCCAGGCCAGTGCTATCCATGAGTCCAGAATATCAGTAGTCATCAGTTCTTGGTTCATAGTCTCAGCAATCCAGTATTTCACCCCTGACAGTCAGTCAGAATGCTGACTTGGTGGGAAAGAGGCCATGAAAGATTTATTGTTCTTATCCCTCATTTTAGTAACAACTTTGCCTGGTTCTCTATTATAGATGCATATTCCATGTGCTACCTTCCACATAATTATGACAACAATATCTGACTGTGATACGTGCTGTCCCTCAACAGAAATATTTTTAAAACCTTCTGCACATCTATTTAGATGAGTGATGGTACACAAACAGTACCTCCAAACACCTTCACACAACTGAATATAATTCAATTGAGTCTAAGACATGATGTGCACCAAAGCCTGTGCATCACCAGGAAATCTGCATCCAGCACTGCTCTGTTTGGTTTGATAAGCACCTGGTCGTGACATTGACCTCAGCTTGACATTCATTAAAAATGGAATCGTTCAGTGGATACAGTCTAGAAACACACAACGGCAATCAATTTATTCACAGCCAGAAGAGAAAATGTGCTGTCAAGTGAGCTGGAACTGCACAAACCATGGCTTCATTCATATTCTATGCCAAGTCTTCTTTTTTCCCCCGAAAACTGAAATTTTGTTAATTATCACCATCAATTATTATCATCACAGAATTGATTGTATTGCACAAATCACAGTATACATCAGGCCAAGATACATTACTGTCAGGTACAAGTTGTCACACTATCAAGCCCTCACTAGCTTTTGCAGAGCCCAAAACAAATCAGCAAATGATGCAAAAAGCCACATTTGACATTGTATTATGCTGTACTTGAATATGAAACATTTGAGCATAAGAGGGAATACATTATGATCACCCACAGATCAAATAACGAATAAAGCTGATTAGCTTGTTACAGCTGCACATCAAGATCTGGGATATGTTTGATGATATGAGAACAGTCATATCTTATAGCTGAGGTATTAAATTTGGGAAAATTGGGCAGGTGTAAAGACTTGAGCAACACTGACAAGGGCAAAATAATTATGGCTAGACGACTGAAATTGTACGGCTTGTGGGATACACTTGGTCAACTGTAGTGAATGCTTACTGAGAGTGATCCAAAGAAGGTACCAACCCCAAACTGGTGAAAGCCCCAAGAACTACCACTGCCTTTTAGATTACTGTGAAATGGTTTTAGTTCTAGCATTAATCAATCTCCATCAGTAACATCTCAGAGCCCTATCTTTAAACTTCACTAAACAATATAGCTACTGAATAAATTCCATGCATTTGCCTGGCTAAGACTAATTTAAATGCACATTTTTTCTTTCTGAAGTTTCGTCACTATAACAGTAGAGGAATTTCTAAACATTAAGGACCATCACACATCAGGGCATCTGTTCTCTAAGCCACAATCCTGTGTTGGCATAATAAAACGCTTCAGAAAGTATAGCTGTACTTAAATGTTATTATTGCGTTCTTAAACAGAATAAATTAAATGGCTAGAAAATATGCAAGAACTGTCTAGGATATCTTTTATACTATTAGTTCATTCACATCAAAGGCTCAAGGATCATCACTATACCCTAGTCGAGATTAAGCTCACATGACAAGGAATTCAGGGATCACGTTCTTTCAGGGGCATTCTAAGAAACGTTTCTTATATATTTAACTGTTATAAAGGAAAGATGATAAATCTTTCAAAAAACTGTAAGACACCAATGCAAGGAACTTGAGTATTTCAACTTCAATAACGCCCAATATACCAAAAAGAAGAAAAAAAATCCTCAAGCCTAGAGCATGCATGACTTTCTGGCTAAATATAAAAGCTTTAGTTCCATGCCACATCTCTATCAGTGCATAGATGCCTACCATGGTGCTGGTGGAACGATGGACTTCTTTTTGTGAAGAAAGCCAACCAGACAATTATATAACTGTACAAGCCATATTATAGCAAAGAGAAGAGCAGGTTGTGTTATAAATAAAATGTCTCTCAGCCAAGAAAGAAAGGAAGAAGAAAGCAAGGAAAGCAGCAAAAAAGTAAGCAAGCAAGCCAGCAAACGAAAGTAAAAGATACACACACTAAACAGTAAAGATGAAAAAAGACAAACAAAAAGTACTACTTAAAAAATGGGCAGAATGGATAAATCAACTAAAAAAAGCAGTATAAAATACAAAAAGTGCGAAGCATAGATATGCATTACCCAAGACTTATTCATCTCTCAAGTCACTTACACTTGACAGTTATCTGAACCTGTGAATACACTGAATCAGGTAGGATGCTGAGCTCAAACCAAAAACAACTGACAGCACAAAACAGGATGAACCCCAAATTGGTTCACGACATATAATGAACGACAAATATGTTCCAAGTGACAGCCTGGATTTAAAAGACTAAACAAAATAAACTATAGTCCTCCCAGCCTCCTTACAAATGAAAAACAAGATTCCACACACACAGATGAGGGGACACGAACGAAACAACGTACACAGAGGAAAGTTCTCATTCATAACATCAGCAAGGTGAGGGTGAGACCCTACAGGTCAGTATAACCGCTTGCTCTAGATTACAGACGATTTAATCACAAGCAGAAATCTGCCTCTAACCCGATTACTACTGGCAGCCTAACACAAAGCCTGCAGCCGACCTGTGCCTGAGCCATTGCCTCCGTTTACCCCATCTGCCCATGAGCGGGCGAAGACACAAATATGCATTTATCCCTAGCTCCCATTTACACTCTCACACCTCTTTATCATTTAATGCAAGTCCCATCCTGCTTTCTCTGTCCATATCAGTTAGCCACGAGTTATACTCACATGTCACATTCACCTCCATATCCGGGAGCCTGGCTCCACAGCTCACGGTCGAGCAGTGAAGTGGGCACGCTGGCTGACAAAACAGAGGATCACCATAAGCTTGTAGATGGTACTGGATGGGTGTGCTGCTGATAAAGCTTCTGAAGCCACAGGCACGCAGAATACAGCTCATTCCACTCCACGGGAACAGTGCTCTGAAGAGCGAGAGCATCACCCAGCAGCTTCGCTCATGTCCATCGCAGCGCTTCAGTCCAATTGGGCAGACGTGGCTGGGATCGAGCCAATCGAGGTACAGGAGTGGCAGTCACATGTGTTTCATGGCAATGAGAGGGAGGGGGTTGGGATGAAAGGAGGGAGGGATGGCAGGAGCCCTTGCTTATAGAGAGCTGCTACATCACTACTATGCACAAATGCACCAAGACGCCCATTTCTGCTCAGGTGCTGTAGATGCTTTTGTCACTGACAGAACAGAGGTGGGAAGACCGTACAACGAGCAACCGCTCCATCACGCACCGTCTCTCGCACAATAGGCACTCCGTCTTGGCGTAAAGGAGCTGGAGTAGAAGTAATTAGATTTCAGTCGCTATGGAAACTGGCAAAATGTTGCCCATCCGATGTTTCGCCCCAAGAGCATTGGCAAGATCAGACCAGCTTCTTTTCCTGCTCAGCACCATGCACACGTATAGACACACCCTTTTTTTTACCACTTACTCAATGTGAAGGGCCAACCATAAAGCAAGAGGGCTAGAGAGAGAGCGCAGGGGAGGGGCAGCCTCTGGTGTACGGTCTGCATATAAATTTGAGATACGAGCAAGTAGGAGTTCATAAGAATAAGAGCGTGCAGTCATCCACAGACAGGCTTTTTATGGTATGTGTGACTGGGGCTCATGGCTCAACACAAAATGGAGGAGCGACGGAACTGAGGATAAACATGCATTAGCACGTTTACAGCAAATTGTACAAAAAAAAACAACTGTACTAACAATTACATGTGTTAGTTTTAGAAGCACAAATACATTTATTAACTCATTTTCACACCATCTTAGGACAACACAGTGTCAGAGGGAGCCAGGGTCATACCGGCAGCACAGGGTGCAAGGCGAGAACCAAACCTTTCAGAGACACAAAATGAATTAACATGTCGTAGGAATGTGGGATTAAAGTAGAGTACCGTATTTTTCGGACCATAAGGCGCACTTAAAATCCTTTAAGTTTCTCAAAAATCGACAGTGCGCCTAAAAATGCGGTGCGTCTAATGTATGAATTAATTCTGGTTGTGCTTTCTGACCTAGAACCGATTGTAGATGGTACACGGCGCTCATAAATCTGTCAAAATGTTTAGCACGGCCTTGGTTAAGTTACGAAGCTTACGGCCACCGTAGTGCGCAGCATCGCGGAGTAATACGGTATGTGCTTCAGCATTAGGGTACGTGCATTCATTTTCGAAGCGGATTTCAAACTCAACGCTATCAGTCACGCAGTACAACATGGACATAGAGCAGCTGCGAGAGAATTCAACTTTAACGAATCAATGGTACGGAAGTGGAGGAAGCAAGAAGATGCCCTGCGCCAGGTAAAGACCAAACTGAGTTTCCGACGGAACTTAAGAGATTTGTTTCGTTTAATGCGTCATAACCCGGTGCGCTTTATGTATGAAAGTAGATCCGTTAGCAGCCGATCGTTGATATTGCGTCTTTTAATCCGGTGCGCTTTATGGTCCGAAAAATACGGTACCTGGAGGAAACTCATGCAAATGCTACTACACAGGTATAATCTGTGCTGGGAATCACACCAGGGCTCTCTAGAGCCGTGAAGTTAGAGTGTTAACCCGTGCACCACTGTGCCACCCATAAATAAACACAAATCTGCACATATAAAACACTTTACATTATCTACTAGTCACCATTTCTTTACCTAAAGCATCACTGCTTTTGTTTTCATCTGATGACCAACATTTTAAGTGAACACAAAACAAGCTTCCTGTATTCATTACACCATTTTCTTTTACAAGTAGCAGACAAGTCTGATTATATAAGAACCAAACTAATTAATAAATTACTACTCGAAATTTGTTAATTGAATCCGTTTGTCCCGATAGAAAAAGGTTAACGCCAGTGCATTTTGTGGCTGTGCGACTCATCTTTGAGGTACAGGACTCCCAGCCAAGCATGACACACAACAACATTGTGTTTTGCCCTATGTAACTAAGAATATAGCGTACAAAAATCTATTTAGGATTTGGCCTAACACTACAACAGTGCACGCTACACAATGTGAATTTAAGTTAAGGTAATGCTCGACATGAGCTTGTTTATTTATTACATTAATATTTAACCAGCTGCCTAGTTTTTTTGTCATTTAGCCCTATAAGAAATACAGATTTCTGATATTAATCTTAGTAAAGCAAATCGTGTTCTCAGATTGTCAGATAGTTCCTTTTAATTATCAGTGACTTCAAGTGACAATTTTCCAGCCAATGGTTGGCACAGAATATTCTGTTAATGGCCATTGAAACAAAGTGTGGACACACAATGCAGCGAAGATAATGGATAATATGCAATAAGAGCTGCAGCAGAGCTCCTTAACGGAGGACAAACAGAGCTGCAGAAGGAACACACATTTCTGTAAACCATCAACTTGAAAGAGGAATATCTCTTCTTTTGCTCTTTACTCTTTGTATACAGTATGTGGTACAAACAGCAATTGCAAGCTGTGGCATCATCATGTTAGTTTTGCCATCACTGCCTATCAATGGCTCAGTACATGTCTTTGTGCAAGTATGTTTCTGCTTCAGGCTCAAACTGATCTCTACGTGATTACTAGTCGTTCAGTTTCAGCTGCTATAAATTATTTTCTCTATTTTTTTTTATTTATCAATGCTAGTGAAACACTAATGCGCACTATTAACCCTAACTGCCTCAGTAACATGGACTGCACACTGGCATTACTATAACAGTAGATTAATTAATTATTCAGCTGAAATAAAAAAAATATATATATATATATATATATATATATATATATATATATAATATATATATATATATATATATATATATATATGCGCAGGCCTAGAGGTTTTGCATCCCAAATAAAACATAACCGGTATGAAAAATTGGAGGAGTAATGTAGCCCAGTACGTAGTTTCAGAAAGATATTACACCCAAATGAACAAGACCCTTGGGCAGCATGCAATATGGATTCATGTAGGTGCAGTGGTTAGCACTGTTGCCTCACAGCCCTGACATCCCTGGTTTGAATCCGACTCCGGGCTCCACCTGTGTAGAGTTTGCATGTTTGAGGACTAGGGTAGCCTAGCGGTTAAGGTACTGGACTATGGATCAAGAGGTCCAGGGTTCAAATCCCACCTTGGCCAAGCTGCCACTGTTGGGTCCTTGAGCAAGCCCCTTAACCCACAACTGCTTGGATTGTAAGATTGTATCAATTGTAAGTCGCTAAGGGCGGTAAGGGTAAGGGCGTCTGCTAAATGCTGTAAATGTAATGTTCGACCTACCCAACTCATCCACTGGTGAATGTAAATTTTTTTTGTAGAGCCATTGTAGAAATTTCGTTAATTAGACATAAATTTCACACAGATCCAGTTTAGATAACTGTTCAATTTCTGCTCACTCTCTCCTGTGGCTATGACTACAACTCCAACATGAGCACCCACTAGGAAGGTAGGAATCTCTAGGCACGATTCGATTATGAGGGCTGCAATTTGATTATTAATCGATTATCTTGATGCATCTTTTTTTCTATACAGTACTTCTTTTTCTCACAGTGATTCCATGACTTCGGTTTTGGTCTCAGTGTAGATTGTGGGATCACAGTGTCAGTTAACACCAGCCTTAAACCAAACAACTTCACTGTCACAGACAAATTTCTAATGTCGAAATAAAATCATGAGAGTCTTGCTAGAGTTTCCGTCATCTCGATCGTTTGGTGTCAGGTGGTCAGGATTGCTGTCTTAAGTCAGTCTTTGTCTCAACGTCATGTTCTAATAAACTCAACTGTCTTTATTATTATCACAAGTCTTGGTTCATGAAAACAGTGACGTGAACATTGTCAACCACCAACAGGTGATCCCTCTCCAGCACCAAACGAGAAATTTCATGTGCATCTGGATGGCACAGGTAAAGGTGATTTTTACAGTTTAATAGTTGTAGGCGTACAGGTATTTGACAGAATAATGGCAACACTTCATTTTACTGTGTTACATTTATAGATGTATTTGGAATATTTACTGTTCTTAAGAGTTCTATGTAAATTACTGCTGTCCAAAGTGTAAGGAAAATTATAAATTTTAAATTCAAGAAATAACCCTCAAATTGAAATATTGAAATAACCTCAAAAGGAATCTAGTGGGAGTCTTGCAAACAGCAACCATGCAAGATCGCCAGCCTTGGCAAAATCATAGTCTGTGACTGAAACTCTGTGCCTTGTCTTTAGATGTGAGAGGGTGTCAGACTTTAGTCTATTAAAAAGTACCTCCAGAGTCTTTTCAGATTCTTCTAGCGTATGGTTAGCATGAAAGATCTTCGACACTGGACGCTGTATCATAGCAAAAAGCCCTAGTATACAAATGCCTTGGTACAAGAGCAAATACTACCCTGTTCTATGCAAGATAAACAATCACAATCAATTTCAAATTAATTATTTAGTTTAGTTAATTTATTAGTATTTCAGAGCTCCAACTGAGCTCCGGCATACAGGCAGTTCTGCTGTGCTTCTTGGCAGTTGCTGAACAGGGACTGTGGTTGCTGAATTACCATTGATTCCCAATTAAATTGTCACCTTCAAGCAGTGACTCTTAATGAGTGCAGGGCTAACTATGGTGTTTTGTGGAACATTACCCTTTAGTGTGCTACAGACTGTAACATTTCTATACTCCAAGGTAAAGGAGAGGCTTTTGCCTACATGGGTCTCTATGATCTAAAGAACAACATCTAATGGATTTACTGCATTAGAAACATTCATTTCAGCTTTAAATTATGGTTCAGCAAGCATGTCAAGGTCAATATCCCATTAAAGTCAAATTTTAACAAACTTCATGCAGAGGAAAGTAAAATAAATCACAGAAAATGCATTTTCACAAACAGCAGTTAAATCCAGAGACTGTTCTCTAAGAGGCTGTCTGTTCTTATCTGGTTAATGAGAAACACAAGCAGAAGCAAAGAAGAGACAAAATACATGTCCAAAGAGATCAATGGAAATGTTTTAAAAACTAAATTTCAAACACATGCATATCTATTAAGCTCAAGCATCAAACCCTGGTACAACTGGATATTATTATGTTGCGATTGCAATGACAGGATTGCAGTGAGATTACTATGATTACACAAACAACATTCTAACATGCATGCCTGCATCCAGGCATAAAATGGTATCTGCTCCTAGCCAGCCTAAGCCAAATTCAAGTATAACTACGGGTTATTAATTACAGATGAATGTTCAGACCATTAAGAATCAGTGTGTGTTTGGATATTAGGCTAAAAGAGGAAGAGCACAAAAGGCAGAGAGACAGAATGCAAGCTTCATTTTTATCCAAGTAGCTTCACAAAGTTACAGTTGCTGTGCTGAGCTCACCTTGTTGAAATCCTCAGATGTGGCTCTCATCTCCTTCCAGGTCTTATTGAGGAGCTGTATGCAAATGCAGAAGAACTCTGCAAAGGAGCGGTCATGGGTGAAAAACATGGGGTGGAAGTCATGGCAGTTTTCACTGGCTGTGGAGAGAGAAGATACATAAATAGTCATTAATGTGTAGAAAAACCTCTCCCAGTAAACTGACTATTGAAGCATGTATGTAGTGACAAGCCATGTGCCAGTTTACTCAAAAATCAAATGCAACAAAATGTTTTTTCTAAATGAATTCAGTATGACTATTTTTAGCATAAACCTTCAAATCTAAAGACATTTGACCCAAATAGAAAATAATACATGCATTTCAATTTGGAATTTATTGTTTCATTCATTTTCTTGATGCATATGTAGGAAAAGCAATTTTACATATGTAAAAAAACAATTAAAGAATCCACAAAACGGTCCTCACAAGTGAAAACTGCCAGGTTTGCCCAACACTGTAAGGACATTTGGTCCTCACAAGTAGAGCAAGACAAAACACACATGCACGAAGTGGTATAATAACCAATATGGAGTTGAGTCATTGCATTTGGCAAAGGTCATTTACACATCTGTGATGCAGCATTAATGCAGAAAAGTACACTGCAATTTCAGAGCAACAAATGCTCCCTTCAAGATGACATATTTTCCAGGGATGTCCATGCATTTTTCAACAAGACAATGCAAAACAAGCCAAATCAGAAAACCCTTCCAGTCTTTTCTTGAGGAAAAAATACATTTTCTTACACATTTGTTGATAAACTGGAGATCCTCTGCCCATCTTTACTCCTCAAAGACTCAGCCTTTCGTTAAAACCCCTTGTGTACCAAATCATGATTACAATCACCTGTTTGCAAATCACATTTGTTTTTTCAACATTTCCATTAGGTCTACTGCTATTTTTTTAATGATTTGAATTCACTAAGGCTTAAGGCCTTCCAGGCTTAAATAATGTGTTGGATTATGTTCTTAACCCAATTCCAGTCATTCCAACAATCTCCTTAGTCACTTTCTTTACTTGATGCAAGCCAATGATTTGACTCTTCTGAAACACAGTAACTTATTTACCATGACCACAAGCTATGGTAACCAACATGGTTGTTTAAGAAACTAGAAGCTACTCACTGCATCAGTCAGGGTTAAAAGAACTGCTGCCAGCTGAAAAATATTACTCACTGCTGTAATTATATAATCAATTGTTCTTAAGTATGTGATTATTTGAATCTCAACCGTGACTACAATGGGGCAGAAAAGTATTTAGTCAGTCACTGATTGTGCAAGTTCTCCTACTTAGAAAGATGAGAGAGGTCTGTAATTTCCGTCATAGGTACACTTCAACTATGAGAGACAAAAAAAATCCAGGAAATCACATTGTAAGATTTTTAAAGAATGTAATTGTAAATCATGGTGGAAAATAATTATTTGGTCACCCACAAACAAGCAAGATTTCTGGATCTCTCAGACCTGTAACTTCTTTAAGAAGCTCTTCTGTCCTCCAGTCATTACCTGTATTAATGGCACCCGTTTGACCTCGTTATCTGTATAAAAGACACTTGTCCACAGCCTCAAACAGTCAGACTCCAAACTCAACCATTGCCAAGACCAAAGAGCTGTTGAAGGACACCAGGAAGAAAATTGTAGACCTGCACCAGGCTGGGAAGAGTGAATCTACAATAGGCAAGCAGGTTGGTGTGAATAAATCCACTGTGGGAGCAATTGTAAGAAAATGGAAGGCATACAAGACCATTGATAATCTCCCTCGATATGGGGCCCCACGAAAAATCTCATCCCATGGGGTCAAAAATGATCATGAGAACAGTGAGCAAAAATCCCAGAACTGCACGAAGGGACCTGATGAATGACCTGCAGAGAGCTGGGACCAAAGTAACAAAGACTACCATCAGTAACACACTACACTGAGAAAGACTAAGATCCTGCAATGCCAGGCGTGCCCCCCCCTCGCTTAAGCCAGTACATGTCCAGGCCCGTCTGAAGTTTGCCAGAGAGCATATGGATGATTCAGAAGAGGATTGGGAGAATCCAAATTAGAACTTTTTGGTAAAAACTCAACTCGTCGTGTTTGGAGGAAGAAGAATGCCGAGTTGCATCACAAGAACACCATACCTACTATGAAGCATGGGGGTAGGAACATCATGCTTTGGGGCTGTTTTTTTGCAAAGGGGACAGGACGACTGATCCATGTTAAGGGAAGAATGAACGGGGCCATGTATCATGAGATTTTAAGCCAAAAGCTCCTTCCATCAGTGAGAGCACTGAAGATGGACGTGGCTGGGTCTTCTAGCATGACAATGATCCAAAACACACCGCTCGGGCAACGAAGGAGTGGCTCCGTAAAAAGCATTTCAAGATCCTGGAGTGGCCTAGCCCGTCTCCAGACCTCAACCCCATAGAAAATTTGTGAAGGGAGCTGAAAGTCCGTGTTACCCCAAAACATCACTGCTCTAGAGGGGATCTGCATGGAGGAATGGGCCAAAATACCAGCTACAGTGTGCCGGAGCTGTGAAATGACTGTGCTTAACCTAGCCAAACCAAAAATGTATATGGTAACATTCGATCGATTAACTTCATACTACCAACTTGACCAATGGTCAAATACAGAACTTCAGAAATCAACCTTACTGGATCCAGAAGGCCAATTTGAACTCCGATTTGTTCAAAGTCAGAATCAAATTGTGAATAAGATTAATCTGTTCCCGACAGCTAATTGATTGTTTTTTAAAACTATATTCATATGTAATTAATGAATAAAAGCATGAATAAAGTAAAGGAATGTAATAATAATAAGTTTGCTGAGACTAACAGTTTCGGCATGTCTCATCACAGATACAGCAGCACAGAAAGCATGGGCATGTCTGAAATCATACCTGTAGACTGATATAATATACACTATATGATAATATAATATAGATAATGTGTCTATAATCAAGCCCTAGTATGTCTTTTTCTGTTGGGTTTTATGGCGGTTTGCCTGCCGTATTGGTGCATTATTGCCCCCCACTGGACTGGATTGCGTGCATGGTGGTCGGAAGGTCGCACCACTGACTGCTTTATTTAGTGTGACGATGTTTGAAGTCAGAATTTTTGTTTGAATTTGAGAGCAAAAAAAATTCAAACTGACCATTCTGTGTTCAAATTGTTCGAGTGAACAGGTGTTCAAATGCTGAGGTTCCACTGTAACATATCCCATTGCTGCTAACATACAGATAACATACAGAACAGAAATATTTTCAACCAGAGGATTATGTTCTCAGGTCTACTTGCTCACTGAGATTAGACATACCAGGTTATATATGGTATTCTATGGTAGACACGATTTCCCTGAGAGTACTTTATGCCAACTTGCACAGATTGTTCTCTTCAGGAATTTAGAGGTGATTGCTTCTTGTAAGAAGGTAATCTTTGACAGATGGGTTCAGTATGTGGAGACGGTGATCAATACAAATAATTTTTTGTACTAAACTGTATGAACAACAGTGACTTGCACTAGTAGAAAAACAATGCTGTAGGATCAGACATTCCATCTTTTCTATCGTTGAGTAAAAGGCATGATGAGGCTACTCTGCACACCATCTCCAACATACTTACGGACAGTTTCTTCCCATCTGCATTATTTTCTAAATACAGCCTCAACATCTACTTATTCGCTTCGTCGGCATAGTGCCCATGAGCAGAACCAAAAGACATGAACATTCTTTTATTCATCATGCTCTTAAATTGTTTTTAGATGGCTTAGTTATTAATGGGTTCATGTTCACAATTTTATGTTTCTGCTTATGATGTTCTGCAACGTTAGACGCATTTCAGGTTTCACTGTTTAAATGCTGTTGTATCCTGCATTGTCAAGCTTTAAAAAATAAAGTATAAAGTCCATGTATTTCAAAACAAGGAACAATTCACTCACACTTACTAGAACCACCAGACACAAAAAATTACAATTATTAGTAAACATTCAACAAAATGCTCCCTTATAGAGAAGAGTCTGAGCTGGACCAAAGAAAAGAGACTTTCGTTGAAATTAAAACAGATGAATATCTGTGTGAGATGATAAAGCTCTGATTGAAAGTACTGAAAGTTGGAGACACTATTGTTGTGTTCATAAGCAGTAGCATTAAAGGTGAAAAAGAAATGGCATCTGCAGCTGGCCCTGCAGCAAATACGTCTGTGTGTCAATAATCCTGGTTTAATAATAATAAAGATTTAAAAAAAATCATAGCGCTGAGAGTCTGGCTCAATACAATTGCACTTTAAATAAAAGGTCCTGTTTGAAGAATACATTTAGTGGACCTACAGGCTTCACAGCAGGCACAAGCCCCCACAGAAGACAAGTAATTGCACCGGCTCACCAGAAATTGAAACTTCACAGCATAATGAATGATGCCGGCAGTGATAAAAAGGAGCCCTCATTGGAAGAGGCATCACTCATCCGGCCACTACCAGGCAATAGCTCATTTCTGACTGGTTGAAGAAAGGAGAAAACATTCAGTATTCATGCATCTGGCCTCAATCGACAGAAAGAGCAAGGCTGATCGAATCAAGCACCTCAAGGAGTTGGAGTGAGACCTTCAGGGGTGTACTGAATAAAAGTGTTGTTAAATACATCCTTGGATTACTATCAATGAGGGCCACAGTTAATCTGAGACCTGGCTACACAGACTAAAACAGTTAATTATTTTATCCTTGCACATCAGGGGCCATATTCATAAAGATTCCAAGAACCCTCTCAGAGAGTTTCTAACTTGGCTTACAAATTCCTAGCTGAGAGTTTTAACTTGAGAGATTCAGATCTGATCTTAGAGCAACTCTGAGCAAAGAGAAGACAGAAACTTTTGTCTTAGTGAGAGGGCAAGATTAACCTGGTATGACGTACTCTTTTGAAGACTGTGACTGGTTGTTGTCACCCACCCATCCACACAAACACTCTTAATTAGGCTGAAGAGAACTCCCAAGCCTCCTAAAACTTCTCCTCCCTACTAACAGTTTGTTCACCTTAGGAGCTCTTAAAGGGGTTAAATAGGCTTTATGAATAGCTCTCATCTTTACTAGGACCTACTCTCAGGATCTTACTAACTTTAAGAGGAAAACGCCCTAAGATTTTTCATAGAACTGTCACTAGGAGCTACTCTTACCACTAAGAATCTTTATGAATACAGCCCTAGATTTCTGCATTTTAGAACTGGGCCAGTAGAAATAATTCTAATGTTATATTAGTGACACATTTCTATGTCACATGACTAACTTCATGCACTAATAAATTATCTTACACAAAGTACTGAAAGTTCAATGGTTATTCAATACTATGATGCTAATATGGTATTATGCCTCTACAGTGGTGGTTGAAAGTTTGTAAACCCTTTAGAATTTTCTATATTTCTGCATAAATATGACCTAACAAGTCCTAAAAGTAAATAAAAGAGAACCCAGTTCAACAAATGAGACAAAAATATTATACTTGGTCATTTATTTATTGAGGAAAAATGATCCAATATTACATATTAGTGAGTGGCCAAAGTATGTGAACCTTTGCTTTCAGTATCTGGTGTGACCTTCTTGAGATTCAGTTCATGGACAGATGTCCTGACATTTTCCTTTAGAATTCTCTGATATAATTCAGAATTAATTGTTCCAATGATGGCAAGCTGTCCTGGCTCAGATGCAGCAAAACAGGCCCCCCCAAACCATGATACTACCACCACCATGTTTCAAAGATGGGATAAGGTTCTTATGCTGGAATGCAGTGTTTTCCTTTCTCCAAACAAAACGCTTTTCTTTTTTTAAACCAAAAAAGTTCTATTTTGGTCCGTCCACAAAAAACATTCTTCCAATAGACTTCTGGCTTGTCCACGTGATCTTTAGCAAACTGCAGATGAGCAGCAATGTTCTTTTTGGAGAGCAGTGGCTTTCTCCTTGCAACCCTGCCATGCACACAATTGTTGTTCAGTGTTCTTCTGATGGTGGACTCACAAACATTACATTAGCCAATGTGAGAGAGGCCTTCAGTTGCTTAGAAGTTACCCTGGGGTCCTTTGTGACCTCACCAACTATTACACGCCTTGCTTTTGGAGTGATCTTTGTTGGTCGACCACTCCTGGGGAGGAGTATCCTCCATTTGTACACAATCTGTCTGACTGTGGACTGGTGGTGTCCAAACTTTTTAGAAATGGTTTTGTAACCTTTTCCAGCCTGATGAGCATCAACAACTCCTCAGAAATCTCCTTTGTTTATGCCATGATACACTTCCAGAAACATGTTGTGAAGAGCAGACTTTGATAGATCCCTGTTCTTTAAATAAAACAGGGTGCCCACTCACACCTGATTGTCATCCCGTTGATTGAAAACACCTGACTAATTTCACCTTCAAATTAACTGCTAATCCTAGAATTTCACATACTTTTGCCACTCAGTAATATGTAATATTGGATCATTTTCCTCAATAAATAAATGACCAAGTATAATATTTTTGTCTCATTTGTTGAACTAGGTTCTCTTTATCTAGTTTTAGGACTTGTGTGAAAATCTGATGATGTTTTAGGTCATATTTATGCAGAAATATAGAAAATTCTAAAGGGTTCACAAACTTTCAAGCAGCATTGTATACACAGGCCAAACTGTGCACAGTAATTTTACTCAATAAACAGAGCCATCTATACAATTTCTATGCACCATGCTCTTGGCAGAAAGAAAAAGGTTAACAGCAATGTCACCAAACTGAAAGACGTTCAGGAACAAGCAGTGACATTTTGAGGAAGCTTTAGAGATACTAGACTGTTTTATAAAAGATGGGATGAGTTATAATTTTATGCATTTCAAAAACAGCACTGAAAATCCTTGCGTATAGAGAGTTGACACAGACACAATGACATACTAGGTATGAGTTTCTGCCTTCCAGTAAAATCCCAGTAGATCTGCAGTTTCTGAAATACTCAGAGCAGCTAATCCAGCAACAACAACAATGCCATGTTCAAAATCACTTTAAATATCCTTTCTTCCCCATTCTAATGCTTGGTTTAAACTTCAGCAGGTCTTGACCATGTCTACATGCCTAAATGCATTGAGGTGCTGTCGTGAACTGGTGTACACAAAGAAGTGGCCAGTGAGTGTATGAGGTTGCACTCCTTGCAGAAAACCTGTACACAAAGAAGATTAAAACATAATGACTTGTGTTTACATATTTAAGCTCGTTTGAGTATCTCATGATTCCTGTAAGGCTACGCGATAACTTATTTGCGCTCTCAGTGCAGTATGATTCAGTGTAACTGGGGCAACTCTTCCCTGAAGAATAGCTGCGCAATTCACAACCCTGAATATTTAATCATCGGAACTATCATCTCCCAAAGGAAAACAAATAAGTCAGGATACCAATAAGACATGTCTTCAACATCAGCACATTCTACTCACAAATCAAGCCGATGTGGTTTCTAATGGCTGTTGGGAGGTAGTGTACAGTCTGCATGAAGTGGAAGGTAACACCTCCTGAATTTCTGACTGGTTTTGTATGCACAGAGCTGACAACTCCTATGAAAAACCTATTACTGCAATACACTCTCCAGTCAGATTTCATCAGACAGTGTGTGACCTTAATCTGAGAGCTCAGTAACCTCATCTGACCCACATAAACTATCATAAGGCCATTGCATACTGGATCATGGACACATTGTCCAGATCCAACAAGATGGAAAAGCCACACAAAAAATGGGCATGTGCCACATACAGTATACATATAAAACACCACACAGAGGAGAAAGAACAGAGAACCGAAAACGAGTACCGAGCAAATTTTTCCCACAAGGAATAATATAAATTTAACTAATGTTCCAGACCCCCATAAAATCCATACTGTTGTATTGTACAGGTGCTCCGTGATTGAGTAAGGGGATATGTTCTGACTAATCCATCACAAGTTAAATACATCATGAACTGAGGAGTTTAACAAGTGTTTGGTAGAGCGGTCTATACTGCATCATAGAGGAGATATGGAAAGGATACTATGATAAGTAAGTTAATGCCTAAAACAATACATTAACATACAGTTGGCCAAAATCATTAACACAAAGCTTATTTTATAATAAAGTGTTGGAAAGTTCTATGTAATTGAGTGAAAAATGGATAGAAAGTGAAAAGTAAAATCATAAGCATAGCTGTTAAGCTAACTGCAGTCTGTGTTCTTGAGCCTTCAATTCCTGTTTTGCTTTCGGTTGACTATTTTAAACAAACCTTTTTAGGATCCATGGAGACTTGTTTGCACTTAGAATACAGTACTGTAGGTGTAGAAATAAAGAAAAGCAATGGCAGAGATCTTCTCTGGGGGCTATTGTGAACCTGAGTCACCGTACTGAATCATGACTTGCGAATCATGCATCGAGTTTCAGCTGAAAGGAGTTGCATGGCTCAACACACAAGTCTAAGCAAGTACGCCGAGTACCGAGCATACAACGAGAACCGAGACAAATTTTTCTAGTCAAAATGGACAGAGAACCGAATTTGACAAGTTCTGAGGTGGTCGAGAACCAAGGTACCACTGTAATGTGGTCATTTACACACATTAAAGTTGCTACGCAGGTTTTCTCATTCTTGACAAAGCTAAAGGGCACACATTTTAGTTGATTCATTAAATGTAAAATACATTGACACACAACCCAATAATACTCCATTAGTTCTCACTAGTGAAGGGATTCATGTACTTGGGAGTTAAATGACACAGGTTTTTGCATTTTGTCCTTGGATACAAAAATATAATGCCTAAAATATTATACATTTTAGTTGACCAAAGTTTCTGTAAAAAATGAAATTAAAGTAGAAAATGTCAAATCAAGGTGAGTGCAAAAACAGAAAAACATTTGAAATGAAGAACTGAAATGTCATCACGTATAACACAGCTTTTATCATGTTGTCGAAAACATCAAATATTAATCCCTTCAAAAAAACTGAGCCCATCTGTTAGCGCATTACTATCCATATGTTTGGCATCATTCTTTATCTTTAAGAATTAGAAATTAAGGATTTAAGGACGTATTAAAATCTCACGCTGTCCATGTTTCCAAGTTGATACATGTATTGTGAAAGAAAAAATACACCACTGCTGAAGCGTTAGAATGTTGCTGCGATTAGGTTTACTGCCCTGAAGTCAAATTAAAGCAAGAGGCAATATTTAGCTAATCATAGCACAGCACATGCAGAGTCCAGCCAACAAAGCGAATACTAAATAACTGAGGGAACATCTCACTCAGAGTGACAAAAGCAGAGATTAAACACACAAAACGTAGACAGCAAGTCACCTTGAAGCCAAGGACTGAAATGGAATGATGAATTTAGAGTGAAGGGTGCCACCCTGATTTAAATGAAGGGCCTGCAGGCCTGTCAATCATCTACATACAAGCCAAGAGCAAGTAAACACATACAGCATGCCAGATGTCCTAGCTACAATCTTCAAAAAATCGTATATTTTTGGTAGCTGTCTTATTTAAATGTCTATTACAAAGGATTATGGCATTAAACTGGCCTCTCAAGACACACAGTAGGCACATCGACATACGTTGACAACCGGATAATCAAACTGCAAGCCACTTCAGAATTTTATACAAATACGTTTGGACCAGACAGCCTTGCCTTGACTAACAGCTGAGGGACACTGGCTGAAGAGAGGCCAATCTGTTCACATATCCCATGCCCACCTGTCCGACACACATACTGTCCAGCAGAAACCAGCCCATTTTCCTTTTTCCCCCCCATTTACTCGACTTCTGACAGCATCTCCTAATTACATAACCTGACAGCACCAATTTACTTGATACATCCTGAACTGCTGCTCTCTGAACTAGACTTGCATGTACAGCTGTGTCTGAAGGTCTGTGAACCCATTAAAATCTCTATATTTCTACAGAAATATGACCTAAAACATCATCAGACTTTCACACAAGTAAAAGTAGATAAAGTGAACCTAATTAAGAAATGAGACAAAATTATTATTATACTTGGTCATTATTTATTGAGGATCCTTAGTATCACACTTTTGAACTTCTAGGATTAGCAGTTAATTTGAAGTTGCAATTAGTGAGTTCCCAATAAATTGGATGACAACCAGGTGAGAGTTGGTGCCCTGCTGTATTTAGAGAACAGGGGTCTATCAAGGTCTGATCTTGATTATCATCATTGCATGAACAATGAAAATTTCTGAAAAGTTGTTGATGCTCATCAGGCTGTAAAAAAAGTTATCCATCTCTAAGCAGTTTGGATCTCAGCAATCCACACTCAGAGCAATTGTGTATAAAATCACTCCAAGAGGGTCTACCAGTCTGTGAGGTCACAAAGGAACCTAGGATAACTTCACACCAAATACAAATCTCTCTCACACTGACTAATCTTAAATGTTCATGAGTTCTCCATCAAGAGAACACTGAAAACCAATGGCAGTGTTGCAAGGAGAAAGCAGAAAGCCACTCCTCTCCAAAAATAACATTTTGCAGTTTGCCACAAGGACAGGCCAAAAGGCTTTTGGAAAAGTTTTGCGAATCGAAGAAATCAAAATAAGAATTTTATCCCATCAGTAAAACACTGTGGTGGTAGTATCAGAGTTTGGGCCTGCTTTGCTGCATCTGGGCCAATACGGCTTGCTGTCAGTGATGGACCAATTGCAAGCCGTGCAGCAAGGTAAATACCTTAAGCATGCAACTCTTTCTACCAAAGAATGGACAAAGAAAAATAAAGTTAATGTTTTGGAATCGGCAAGTCATCAATGTCCTGATCTTCAACTAACAGAAACATGAAGAAACCCACCAACATCCCACAGCTGAAGTGCTGTACAGAGCCGATGTGCAGAACTGCGCATCAGCAGTTACGACAAACATTCAGCCGCAGCTATTGCCAAATACTTAAAGCAAAAGGTTCACCTACTTTTGCCATGCACAGATATGTCATACTGGACCCTTTTTCTCATTAAATGGTCAAGTATATTTTTTTTCTTTTTGTTTAACTGGTTTCTCTTGATCTACTGTTAGGACTTGTGTGAATCTGATGATTTATGCAGAAATACAGAAATCTCTAAAGGGTTCACAATGTCTCATGCACCACTTTATGTATAAAGTAGATCTATGGGATATTATACCCATAGCAGCTGCACTTGTAAAGCCAATAGGAAATTAAGATAGCAATGTGGTAAAGTAAGACACGATTATGAATTTTACTCACAGAATTAGGCAGTGATTAACAGAGCTGTAAGTTCAGATGCTTTTAAACCATGGTAATGGAAGCACCATCATATTATGGATTTTGTGGTCAGGTAAATTGAATACCATTCAAAATAAATAGCTGAGATGTGATGTAATGTTCTCCTCCTCTACTCTCAGGTCAAGTCAGATTTATTTATACAGCACTGTGTACAAGGTCCACAGCTTATTAAAGCAAAAACCTAGAATAACACCAAAAAACCCCGCGGGGAAAAATCCTTGGGAGGACGTAGACTGAAAAACGTACCTAACCTCATTGGGGCAACAAATATGTTCTTTCTGGTCAAAAAAAAAAAAAAAAAAAAAAAAAAAAAAAAAGCAGCTCACCACCTGGATTTATCTAAGCAAATAGTTAAAGAGCCTCCCATCGGATAATTACTGCACTGGTGGTTGTTTCAGCTGCAAACAACTTATTTAACCCTAACAGATGCAGTGAGTAGCTTCTCATTAGTTAAACAACCATGTTGAATGACACATCCTGTGATCGTGGAGAAGATGTTAATCTGTTTCAGAAGGGGCAAATTGGGAAATAGTGGTTCAGGGAGCATGAGACATCATTTTCACACATGGATTGGCCACCAGAGTCCAGACCTGAACCCCAGTGAGAATCTTTGGGATGTGCTGGAGAAGACTTTGTGCAGTGGTCCAAATCTCCCATCATCAATACAAGATCTTGGAGAAAAATTAATGCAACTCTTGACAGAAATAAATGTTGTGACATTGCAGAAGCAGTTCTGTCCAGAGTTGCATTCATTTTTCCCCAAGATTTTGTATACAGGTGGTGACCTTCTTGTTTTTGGCCAGGCAATGTAGAACATGTATATACACACATAACCACACATACACAGCTAGCATCAATATACTTAAGCCCAAGACACGCTCTACTTAATACGGCTTGAAGCGCCATGCCAACAACACATCATCCCATTTGCGATGATAACAATTAGAGATGATGGAGCAGTGTTCTAGCTTGACTTATTCTTCCCATGGGCTTTTCATTCCCTGTGTTTGTCTCTCCTTGGTCTCTGACGCAAGTCTGAAAAGTGTGCCAGGTCTCAGTGGGAGACACCCCAGAAATCTCATCCCAGAGAACTGAGGTGACACTAACAGCAGCTGACATTAGTCTTCCTAACGATGTCTAAACATGTTGGCTGCCAGCAGAGATATGACGTCTGACCTCAAGCTTTTCACCTTTCACAGGACCATCACACCCAAAACCTTAGAGAATAATATGAAGTTAATGTCTTATTTGCTGCTTTCATATCACCCTCACATCTGGTAAGGCTTTCCACTAGATTTAGCAATGAAACTGCAGGGATTCTCTTCCATTACAAAAACAGCTTAAACGAGGTTGGGCACTAATGTTTAGTAACAAGGCCTGGCACTTGTCTGAAGTTCAATTTATCCTGCTGGTTACTGGGTTGAGGTCAAGTCTCTGCAGATCATTCAAGTTTCCCATAAGTTCTTCAACACAAGAGCATTTTTTGTGTGTGGCTTTTTTATGATGAGCAGCATTAAGATTTTTCTTTACTAAATTTAACAGACCCAGCCAAACCCTCAAATAGAGCCCCAGAACATTATTCCTGCACTATCAAACTAGGTAGTAGGGGAAACCATTGTCCGTTCTTTGTTATAATGAATCATACTTCATAATCTGGCTTTGGCAAATTCCTGGAAAATACTACGTATACATTTACAGCATTTAGCAGACAACCATATCCAGAGCAACTTACCGAAGTGCTTCGTATTCTACTTTGCAGATATGATAACAGGACATACAGTTGTGTGAGAGAATCTGTGTACAGTTCTGTGCGCAAGACCTAAGCAAACCCTGCATTACTTAGAAAACACTAATCACGGTTTTCTTATAGGGCAACTTTCTATTTTCCAAGATCAAATGCATACCAATCTCTCTCCCATTAGTCTAGACCTCCTTGTCCCACCCACACATCCACACCCACACTCATGAATCAATCAGAAGATGCATTTCTGTTCATGGTCAAATTGGACCTCTGAATAAATATTGCATATGTTTTTAAACCGAGGAAAAACAAGTCATCATGTGGAGACTGACAGCTTCAAGGCACTTGCTCTAGAAACATGCAGAAATATAAATCTTTTAGAGTGCTAAGGCTCTCGGAGATTGAGGTGAGGTGAGCTGGGGCACCTGGACAGCTAATGAATAATGCAGTTTCACAGGAGCCCCACTCAACAGAAACACACACATTTTATACTACTT
>JAJAGP010000017.1:100000-360000 GCA_025084515.1 Ancistrus triradiatus
TCCTCAAATATGCCCATCTCTTACACCACTATAAGATTTCTCGACAGTGTAGACTTTGTAGAAAGGTAGCAAACAATTTGGAGAAAATGTATACTGTGAAAAATTTTATAACACTGTAACTTGATATCCTTCTCCAAAAATTAAGAGGAAGACTTTGTATATACGTTTTACCAGAGAAAAACCTGACTAAGATAATCTGTAGGTGCCTGACCAGAACACATGCCCAACCGATACAGGCATATACACTCACAAATCCTTTTATTAGGTAGATTTCATTGTTTTTACATCATTGTCCATAAGCACTTTGTAGTTCTACAATTACAGACTGCAGTCCATCCGTTTCTGTACATACTTTGTTACTCTGTTCTCTAATGGTCAGGACCGCCACAGATCAGGTACTGTTTGGGTGGTGGATCATTATCAGCACTGCAGTAACACTAAAGTGGTGTTGGTGAGTTAGTGTGTGTTTTGTTGGTATGATTGGATCAGAGACAGCAGTGCTGCTGTAGTTTTTAAACACCGTGTCCACTCTATTAGACACTTCCAGATGTAAAGTAGCTCATCTGCTGTGGCACATTTTGTGTTAGTCATCTTCTAATCCTTCATCTGTCAAGTCAAGTCAAATTTATTTACACAGAGCTTTTTACAACACAGCATTGTCTCAAAGCGGCAAATATGTTGGCTCAAAGCTCTAGCTGAGCAAGCCTGAGGCAACAGTGGAAAGGAAAAACTCCCCTAACGTTACAGGGAAGAAACCTTGGGAGGACAAAGACTCAAATAGGGACCCAACCTCCATGGGTAGCCTGGATGTTAAATATAAGAATGAAAGAATATTTGTAAAGACAATACACTACGTAACATTAGAACAGAATAATATATAGGCTAACATGAAGCAAAGCAAAAAAAAACAGTGACAGTGACACTGAGGTGTTTAAAAACTCCAGCAGCAATGCTGTGTCTGATCGACCCATATCAACACAACACACACTAACATACCACCCCTACATCAGTGTTACTGCAGTGCTGAGAATGATCCACCACCCAAACAGTACCTGATCTGTAGTGGTCCTGTGGTTCTGACCATTAGAGAACAGCGTAAAGAGGACTAACAAGTAAGTGGAGCTGATAAAATGGACAATGAGTGTAGAAAAAGGAGGTGGGACTGTGGTAGCCTAGCGGGTAAGGTACTGGACTATGGACTAGAAGGTCCCGGGTTCTAATCCCACCTCTGCCAAACTGCCAATGTTGGGTCCTTGAGCAAGGCCCTTAACCCACAACTGACTGGATTGTAAGACTGTATCAACTGTAAGTCGCTCTGGATAAGGGCGTCTGCTAAATGCTGTAAATGTGTACATAATAAAGAGATCAGTTAGTGAATGTGGTATACATATTCAGAGCAGCACCCAAATAAAATATCCATCCCTACAAGTAAAATTGCAGTTTATGTGCTGAATATACAGAAAGCTGCATGCCATCTACAGATGTGACAATATTCTAAATAAAGGAAAACATAAGAAACCAATACTGGCCTAAAACATTGGACTGGTATTAGATCTTCCAGTACTTTTTCAAGCTACACCACAACACCAGTAACACCAGTCATGCATGTGAACACTTGGTTCAGTGTGTGATCGCAGTTACTACAAGGATATTAGAATTATCTCATGATCTGCTATTGACCTTTCCTCTGAACTTGTATCACGGCACTGAAATAGAGGCAGTCCACAAAGGGACAGGGTGTCAGGGATGAATAAAGATATGGTGCTTTCACAATATGACCTGCACCTCAGATATGAAGAGAAATATTTAAAGACCTGCTGAGTAACTGTAGTCAAAAACCCAGCGGTGTACTGCTCTCTGATGTAATTAAAACATGGCCTCAGTGCAAACTCTACTGGCTACTTTCTTTAGTGCTAGAATAACCACACTGTGAGAGAGTAGAGGACATTGGGCTGTTAATAATTATACTCTCATACTCTTCCGTCTCAAGGATAGAATATTTGCATGTTGCTAACCTTGGTGAAAAAAAGCAAGAGAGTGCACACGTGCATGCACATGACAAAATAATTTTCCAATAAGAAGCAACTAAAATAGGCTTTGCTAACAATCTGAATGAGGGCCCCTGCTGAATGCTATAGAATTAATCAAATTCAACAATAATATAGTGGTACCTCGGTTAATTCGTTCCAGAAGGCTTGTCAACAACCAAACATGAGAAGACCGCAGCAAATTTTTACACACACACACACACACACACACACACACACACACACACACACACACACACACACACACACACACACACACGTCATGTGTATAGTGGTGCTTGAAAGTTTGTGAACCCTTTAGAATTTTCTATATTTCTGCATAAATATGACCTAAAACAACATCAGATTTTTTTCACAAGTCCTGAAAGCAGATAAAAAGAACCCAGTTAAACAAATGAGACACAAATATTATACTTGGTCATTTATTTATTGAGGAAAATGATCCAATATTACATATTAGTGAGTGGCAAAAGTATGTGAACCTTTGCTTTCAGTATCTGGTGCGACTCCCCTGTACAGCAATAACTGCAACTAAACTAAACTGTTGATCAGTCCTGCACACCAGAAATCTCCTTTGTTCGTGCCTTGATACACTTCCACGAACATGTGTTGTGAAGAGCAGACTTCGATAGATCCCTGTTCTTTAAATAAAACAGGGTGCCCACTCGCACCTGATTGTCATGCCATTGATTGAAAACACTTGACTCTTAAATTCACCTTCAAATTAACTGCTAATCCTAGAGGTTCACTTACTTTTGCCACTCACTAATATATACTATTGGATCATTTTACTCAGTAAATAAATGACCAAGTATAATATTTTTGTCTCGTTTGTTTAACTGGGTTCTGTTTGTTTAATTTTAGGACTTGTGTGAAAATCTGATGATGTTTTAGGTCATATTTATGCAGAAATATAGAAAATTCTAAATGGTTAAAAAACTTTAAAACGTTCAAGCACCACTGTATGTGTGAGTGTGTATATACATACATACATACATACATACATACATACACACACACAGACACACACACACACAATGCCATTCTAGAGCTATCAATTACCCTAACACATGTCATTGGACTGTGGGAGTAAACCCATGCAAACTTGGGGAGGACATACAGACTCCACACTGAAAGGACCCAGGCTGCTCCACCCTGGGATTGAAAGTGAAAAGTAACAACATACTGTATTGGTGAAGTCAGGGTGTTAGCATAACTGTTAATGCTAACTGCAGACTGTGTTTCTAAGTACCTTTCGGTTGGCATAACCCTGCTTAGGACCCATGGAGACGTATTTGCACTAAGAACACTGTACTGTAGATATAAAAACACAATGAAAACAGCAGACATCTTCTCTGAGCAACACTGAATCTGAATCACTGTGTACTGAACTGTGAATCATGAATTGTGATTCGAGTTTTGGCTGAAACGAGTCGCATGGCTTGACTAATACAAGTTTAAGCAAGTACACGGAGTACCAAGCAAACGACAAGAACTGAGATTATTCTTCCTGGTCGAAATGCCCTGAGAACCGAATTCGACGAGTTCTGGGTTGGTCAAGAACAAAAGGTACCACTATATTTATTTTTCGGTTTGGGACATCAGAATAGGAAAAGTGGCAAAGGGACTGGGGTCAGAATGGACACCAAAAAAAAAAAACCCAAACAAAACAAAAAAGTCAGCCCCAAAACCACAAAAATCAAACACAATAGCATGCAACATGAGCCAAAGCGGAAAATAAGTGAAAAAACAAGCCAGTATCTCAAAATGAGTTTCGAAAAATGAGCATCAAAGTGAAACAAGTGTAATAGAAGACATTCAAGTTTGCTGCAGTTTTAGCTGTTATTATTTTAGTAAAATGTAATTCTAACAATTTCATTTTAGTTTTCATCACCTATAATCGCCCTGTTAATGTGTTGGGGCATTTTATAGCACTGCAGGATTTTATGGCAGTCCTTATCAGGAAGTAGCACACAGCAGCATGAGTGGGGTCTTTAACATGCTGCAGATATGATAAAAAAGCTTTCGATTTCCTAAATCAAGACTTAGGGTGTGACATTCCTTCTCCGACTCTCACACCAAGACCTCACTCCCTCACTCTGCTTTCTCTGTCTTAACAGCTCAACTTCTCTCTCTGGCTCTCAATCACTCTGTCTGAAGATGGGTCAAAGACGAGATGAAAGTTTGCCATTTCCTTAGAAGAGCACAGAAGGGTTCTTCAAGTAGAATACTGATTTAGATGCTATAGAGGCACACCACCGATAAGACATCAGGTAGAATTTAATTAATGAGAATCTCAGCCGTGTGTGAGGAAAGAATATACTAGCGGTGTTAGGAAGCCAAATAGAGTATAGGAGAGATTTTCGATATTTTTGCATAAATATGACCTAAAACATCATCAGATTTCCACACAAGTCCTAAAATTAAACAAACAGAACCCAGTTAAACAAACGAGACAAAAATATTATACTTGGTCATTTATTTATGGAGGAAAATGATCCAATATTACATATTAGTGAGTGGCAAAAGTATGTGAACCTCTAGGATTAGCAGTTAATTTGAAGGTGAAATTAGAGTCAGGTGTTTTCAATCAATGGGATGACAATCAGGTGTGAGTGGGCACCCTGTTTTATTTAAAGAACAGGGATCTAAAGTCTGCTCTTCACAACACGTTTGTGGAGGTGCACCATGGCATGAACAAAGGAGATTTCTGAGGACCTCAGAAAAAGAGATGTCGATGCTCATCAGGCTGGAAAAGGTTACAAAACCATCTCTAAAGAGATTGGACTTTACCAATCCACAGTCAGACAGATTGTGTACAAATGGAGGAAATTCAGGGCCATTGTTACCCTCCCCAGAAGTGGTCGACCAACAAAGATCACTCCAAGGCATGTAATAGTTGGAGAGGTCACAAAAGACCCCAGGGTAACTTCTAAGCAACTGCAGGCCTCCCTCACGTTGGCTAATGTCAATGTTCATGAGTCCACCACATCCCAAAGGTGCTCTATTGTATTGAGATCTGTTGACTGTGCAGGCTATTTGAGTACAGTGAACTCATTGTTATGTTCAAGAAACCCTTTTGAGATGATTTGAGCTTTGTGACATGGCATGTTATCCAGTTGGAAGTAGCCATCAGAAGATGGTACACTTTGGTCATGTTCAGCAACAGTACTAAGGTGGCTGTGGAAATTAAACAATGCTCCAATGCTCAATGTGTACTAGCAAAGAAAATCAGTGCCAAGAAAATATTCCCCACACCATCACACCACCACCAGCAGCTTGTAACGCTAACACAAGGCAGGAGTGATCCATGCTTTCATGTAGTTTACGCCAAATTCTGACCCTTCTATTGTCCTATTTTGGTGATCCTATGCGAATTGTATCTTCAGGTGCCTGTTCTTAGCCGACAGGAGTGGCACCTGGTATGGTCTTCTGCTGCTGTAGCCCATCTGCTTCAAGATTCAACATGTGTTTTCAGAGATGCCCTATTGCCTAACTTGGTTGTAATGAGTTATGGTTGTGAGTTACTGTTGTATCAACTCTTTCTATCAGCTCAAACCAGTTTGGCCATTCTCAATTCTCAATTTGGCCATTCATCAACAAGGCATTTTTTCCCAGAGAACTGATGCTCACTGGATAGTTTCTCTTTCGGCAGCTTCCAGTAGATCTCAGAAAACCCCCGTTGATCATCTTGATGAGGTAATCATGAACATGTCTACATGCCTAAGTCACTTGCATGTGATTGGCTGGTAAGATATTTGCATTAATGAGCAGTTAAACATGTGTACCTAATAAAATGAGGGTTGAGTGCATTTAGATGAAGCTAATACTAAGCTTATGATACTAACTGCTAGGTATTATGTTTGCACTACTGGTAATGCTATGTTAATAAAATATTAATAAACATACATTCCAATCTGACTGAGGTTGTGTTAATGCACAATGTTTTAGGAGAGAATCATATTTACAGAGTCTAATCTGAATGCTGCTGCTTGTATAGACAAGATGAGGGCAAGCTGTATAATAATTCGTTTAAAAATGATGCTGGTCAATAGGAAAACAATAGGACTGTGCAGAAAAACAGACTTACAATAAAGCCTAGCTTCTTGTAGTCTCTGGTGTACATGGACTTGCGCTTTTCAATGCTGCCGCTGTTGTTGGATTCACACTCAACATCAAAAGCAATCCTGCGCAGCTCAAAGATGATATCTCTCTGCGCCTGCCAGAGACAGATGGAGAGCGAGAGATTAATGATCGCACAGGCTGAAAAGCTGATTTACACATCAAGGGATGAAACGCACCTGGTCCTGAGGGTCCATCTTGGTCATCATACGATCCTCCAAAAGATTAAAGGTCAGCACCTGCAGCATATAGAGCTGGTGGGCCATCTCATCATTGATGGGCTTGGGACTTCTGATAACATTCTGAAAGAAAGATGAGAAGGAATAAATAGTGAGAGAACTTTAGCAGACTCTTCAGGGGAGAAAAAGAGAGTTACAGCTGATCTTCACCTTTGTATCTGTACATTTACAGATGTAAAGCACTGTATGTTGACATAGGTGCCTGTCATCATACTCATTTAATAAGGAGCAATAATGCATGGAAATATAAGTACAGAATACAAAAGTCTCACTTCAAGAGCACTACAACATTCCTTATTTAATACCCTTTTAACATTTGATCGGGTTTACACATTTTAAAATGCAGATCTGATGAGCTCTTGTGGGTTTTAATATTATTGTGAACAAGAATCAGAATACAAGTCTGCTCTTGATACTAAATTTCAGTGGAGCAGTATATTCCTTACTAAATAATACAGGTTTTATTTGGACAAATTCATTTATAAACTTTACTAAAGTATTTTAAGTGAGAAATGATCAATCGACATGCTATTTATCTAATATAATGAGGAAGCTTGGGTTGCATTTATAATGTTAAGGTCAATAAAGGGCTGATTTCACAGGCATTGATTAAGCCTAGTATTAAACTGAAGCATCTGTTTTTATTCATTGCTAAAAGTCTAAGATTACAGCTAATACTGGTCCCTAGTACGGTCAAACAAGAATTGCATTTACTCTTCTGTTTCTATACAAATCTGGTTAAAGTACTGTTTGAATCTTGTGACAGCATTTATGCACCAATTGCAATTTTTCAGATCAAAATTTTTTTATTCCAATTTTTTTCTGTCCAAGAAGTATAAATGACGGCCCATTTTTGCTCAACTTTTCCTTTCATGGAAACTTCTTCTACAAAAGTATCAGGTCCATCATACTACCATCTTAAGTCTTAAGACCTTCCCCTACACAGAGACGTAGCAGTACATTACTGTATTTATTAGTAATTATTGTGAATTTCCATAGACTACAAAAGGTCTAGCATGTGTACAACACTTTAGCCTTCCACTCGTGTTTTCAGCAGCATCTCTGATGCATTTCAGTATCATGTGAAAACACCCTTTATATTTACATTACAGCAGCACAAAAGACTGTAATTATGTAATTATGGTAATGTCCAGTCAATGTCCAGTTCTCACAGAACATAATGTTATACATATCCTTGTTTATAACCAGACTTATATTCTAGATGTGTCAGTGGATGTAATCCCTGCATATTACTGTGTGAAGGCTGCATCTCTGGATGACAAATCTGTGACATTCAAACACTAAAGGTAACCCAGATGAAAAAGACTCCAGACACAAGAGACAGAAAAAGAAAGGACTAGGAGGAAAAAAAACTCCACTCACAGTGAGGATAATAGATCGCAGCTGCTTCTGTGCAAGAATGTGAGCCATCTCCTGCAAACACAAACAGATGTCACAAAAATACACACCGGATTTTCCTCAGGTTTACAGTTAGGATGCTGAATAAGCTGTCAGATTTAAACAGAGTTTATATCTCAGCCAGAATTCACTTACGGTAAGGGGACAATCAAGGATGTTGACAATGTTCTCATCATACTACCATTACAAACGCAGCAAGGAAAGAAACAGAGTAATAGAGAATGAGAGGAGAAGCATAAGCAATATGTTAGTAGTGCAGAAAAGAGAGATCTGTGAGACAGTTGCAATACAATATCTCGGAATAACATTTAGCATTCTTTTTTTTTTAATCAAATTCCTGCTGGCTGATCACCTCAGTTACATGCCAGCCACCAACCCCAGAAATAGCAGCCTTTTCTAAAGCTCGACTGTCAACATTGGCTCATTCCACTGAGTTTAAAGAAAGTAAACACGACATACAAAATCCCTTTTTGAAAAGGCACCTTCTTTTGCATAGAATTGGTTACAAAGCAGTGTTCTGAGCTTTTGATTTGCATGTTGTTTGTAATACAGCTTTATCAGAGATGTATTTCACTGCAAATGTAATGCATGTGGTTAAAATCTTCAGGCAAAACACTAAAATAGGATGTACGAAGCAAAGCTGTAAGGCCGTTAATATAGACTTGCTTATTATTCCAATGCAGATATGAAATATACACTCATCAATCACTTTATTAGGTACACCAGCTTGTTTCTACTTACCATATAGATAAACTTTGTAGTTCTACAACTACAGACTGTAAACTTCTTTCACCATCTACTTTGTTTTTCACCTGTACTATGTTCTGTAATGGTCAGGTACTATTTGGTTGGTGGATCATTATCAGTACTGCTGTGACAGTGACGTGGCGGTGGTGTGTTAGTGTGTGTTGTGCTGGTATGGATGGATTAGATACAGCAATGCTACTGGAATTTTTAAAACACCTCAGTGTCCATGCTGGAAAGAAAATAGTCCACCAATCAAAAACCCTATCCTGTAGGCAGCATGTCGTGAGCAAAGAAGGATTAGAGGATAACTAAAACTGTGCAACAACAGATGAGCTACTGTCTGATATTACAAAGTGGTGCATTATGGTAGACGTGTCTAACAGAGTGCACAGTGAACACAGAGTTTAAAAACTTCAGCAGCACTGCTGAGAATGATCCACCACCCAAACAGTACCTGATCTGTGGTGGTCCTGTGGGGCCCTGACCATTAGAGAACACAGTAAAGGGGGCTAAAAGTATGTAAAGAAACAAATTGACTACAGTCTGTAATTGCAGAACTACAAAGTGCATCTACATGATAAGTGGAACTGATAAAATGGGCAACGAGTGCAGAAACAAGGAGGTATCTAATAGAGTTATTGCTGAGTGTACACAGTGGTATGAAGAAGTTTGGGGACCCTTGATAATTTTCATGATTTTCCTTTATAAATCACTGGTTGTTCAGATCAGCAATTTCAGTTAAATATATCATACAGCAAACAAACACAGTGATATTTAAGAAGTGACATGAAGTTTATAAGATTTACAGAAAGTGTGCAATAATTATTTAAACAAAATTAGGCATGTGCATAAATTTGGGCACCCTTGTCGTTTTATTGATTTGAATACCTTTAGCACTAATTATTGAAACACAAAATTTGTTTTTTTTAAGCTCATTGACCCTTGACTTACATACACAGGTGAAGCCAATTATGAGAAAGGGTTAAGGTGGCCAATTGCAAGTTTTTCTCCTCTTTGCATCTTCTCTGAAGAGTGGCAACATGGGAACCTCAAAACAACTCTCAAATTACCTGAAAACAAAAATTGTTCAACATCATGGTTTAAGGGAAGGATATAAAAAGCTCTCAGTTTTCAGCTGTCAGTTTCCACCGTGAGGAACATAGTGAGGAAATGGAAGACCACAGGCAAAGTTCTAGTTAAGGCCCAAAGTGGCAGGCCAAGAAAAATCTCAGAAAGGCAGAGGCGAAGGATGGTGAGAACAGTCATAGTCAAGCCAAAGATCAGCTCCAAAGACCTACAACCTCATCTTGTTGCAGATGGTGTCACTGTTCATCGTTCAACTACACAGTGCACTTTGCACAAGGAGAGGCTGTATGGGAGAGTAATGCTGAAGAAGCCTTTTCCACGCACACGCCACAAACAGAGTCACTGGAGGTGTGCTACAGCACATTTGGACAATCCAGCTTCATTTTGGAATAAGGTGCTGTGTACTGATGAAACTAAAATGGCGTTATTTGAGCATAACAAGGGGCGGTATGCATAGCGGAAAAAGAACACAGCATTCCAAGACAAACACTTGCTAAATTTGGTGGTGGTTCCATCATGCTGTGGGACTGTGTGGCCAGTGCAGGTACTGGGAATCCTGTTAAAGTTGAGGGTCGCATGGATTCCTGTCAATATCGGGAGATTTTTGAGAAAAATGTTCAAGAATCAGTGACAACGACCCTAAACACTGGTCAAAATCTAAAAGGCATTCATGCAGAGGAACAAGTACAACGTTCTGGAATGGCCATCTCAGTCCCCCGACCTGAATGTTATTGAAAATCTGTGGTGTGATTTAAAGCGGGCTGTCCATGCGTGGAAACCATGAAACCTGACTGAACTGGAGATTCTTTTGTAAAGAAGAATGGTCCAAAATACCTTCATCTAGAATCCAGACTCTCACAGGAAGCTATAGGAAGCATTTAGAAGTTGTTATTTCTGCAAAAGGAGGACCTATTAAATATTGATGTAATTTTTCTGTTGGGGTGCCCAAATTTATGCACCTGCCTAATTTTGTTTGAATAATTATTGCACATTTTCTGTAAATCCTATAAATGTAATTTCACTTCTCGAATATCACTGTGTTCTTCTGCTATATGATATATTTAACTGATCTTGCTGATCCGAACAACCACTGATTTATAAAGAAAAATCATGAAAATTATCAGAGGTGCCCAAACTTTTTCATACCACTGTGAGTATTATATACGAAAGGGAAAAACAATTATGTTTAGAACATTTTGTAGGACCTCACAGGTTCCAACTAATTTCTTAATCATGGGGCTGCTTGAAACAAAATGCAATATAACGATACACAAAAACTGTAACTATAATTCTCCTAATGAGTGCCCATAGTCTCTCAGTTTACTGGCAGGAGAGGACATCATGAGAAAATGAGTAGTGTGCATTGTGTATACCTGTCTCTTCTCCTCAGGGGCCTTCAGGAAGAGAGCATTAATCACAGCGATGGTGTAAGTCTGAATGTCCTGATCCGTTCTAAACACAGAGAAACAACAAAACAAAGCCCCAAGGCAGAGAACACTCAGTTTTTGTTAGGTATTCTTTGTTACTATAACTGATGCGATACTGATGACCAATCTGCATGTAAGGCCAAGAAGTTCTGAACAGCTCCCCATGGGACTGCAGTTCTGCATACCCTTGAAGATGAGGCAACAGCTGACCAATAGTGATCTCCTGTGCCACTTTCTGGTAGAGGTCCTGACTGTTAAGCACCATGGACTCGAGGATGGCCAGAGATCTCTGCAGCACAGCAGAGTCTATGGAGGACTTGCCCACGAAGCTAGCAATCTGCAGAGTGGTAAATAGCAAATAGTAAATAGCGGTAAACAGAACATAGCATCTTTAAGTTAATCTTTTTTTTCCCTCTCCGTTTTTTTCCCTTATTTCTCAAGACACTCCCTGCCACATAGATATAATAAGCATACCTTAGCTAAAACCCATTCAAAAAACTTGTTTTTCAGTTGCAGCCCTTCCAAAAAGACCATTCCTGATGAAGCTTCTTCAGACTGTAGCATCATGGCATCCCAATTAAGCTGCCTTATGCTGCTATTGCTCAGGTTTAAGAGGAGGTCACACTAAATACTTGCCACTTTAGCCTATAGAAGCTGTTTTTCGGAAAAAAACTTTTCAGTTTTTAATACTGCACACAAATTTCCTGTATTATCTGGTAGTATTCTAATAAAGAGACTGTGAAATAATTATATAAGGTCATTACACCACTGCAAAAAACAACGATATCTCTAATCTTATGGTGGCTAGACTTTTGCCCAGTACTGTACATCCATTCTTGCAGTTCATGCCAGAAACAGAGTAAGACGAGGGCAATTTGGGTCTGGTAATGAGGTTAAAAAACAAAAACAACAATAAAACTAAATAATGACGTGATTTCAAACAAGTGATCTCATCAGGTGATTATACTCATGATTCGGTACAAAAGTAGTATCCATAAAAGGCTGAGTCTTTGAGGAGCAAAGATGGGCAGAGGATCTGCAGTTTGTCATCAAATGCATGAGAAAAGCATTTAATTATTTAAAAACAATGTTCCTCAACGAAAGATTGGATTGACATATTTCTGCCTCTAAAGTGTATAACATCACAGACAATTCAAGGAATCTGGAGGAATTACAGAGTGAAAAGAGCAAGAGCATAAACGTAAAATGAAGAGATCTCTGATCTCTCAGGCAGCACTATATCAAGAACCGTCACTCATCAATGGCTGACAACCATATGGGCAAGGGATTACTTTGGCAAACCTGTCAAGCAGTACAATACAGAGTTACGTTCACAAATGCCACTTAAAATGTTATTGTGCAAATAAGAAGCCTTCTGTTAACCAAAAGTGGCATCAGCTTATCTGGGCTTCATCACACAGTGGAAACGTGTATTGTGGGCAGACAAATCAGTATTCCAGATCTGTTTAGAAAGAAATGGATGCCGTGTGCTCCAAACCAATTGACGAAAAGGACCATCAAGACTATTATCATCAACAACTTCAAAAGCCAGGGTCTGTCATCGTATAAGGTTGTGTCAGTGCCCTTGGCAAAGGTCATTTACACTTCTGCGATGTCAGCATTAAAGCAGAAAGTACAATGAGATTTTAGAGCAACATATGAGGTCTTCAAGATGACATCCTTTCCAGGGATGTCTATGCATTTTTCAACAACACAACACAAAACCACATTACAAAAGCATGACTACAGAAGAAGAGAGTACAAGTACTGGACTGATGTATATCTGAATATCTGGAGAATTTTGAAATGAAAAATGCAATAACGACAACCCTGTACTGTTGCACACCTTAAGACGTGTTTGCAGGGAGGATGAGACAAAATAACACCTGAAACACATTGTTGCTTGATACCCTCATAGCCAAAACGTCTTATGTGTTGTAAAAAGGAATGGCAACATTACAAAAATGGTAAATGCTTTACCATCCCAACCTCTTTTTGGAATGTGTTGCAGGCCTGAAATGCAGGAATGGATGTATATTGACAAATGAAATGAAGTTGACCAGACAAACCATGAAATATCTTGGGCTAATACTATCTGCAATGAAATAAAAATCAAAGTAAATGAAATCAACACTACGGTTATGTTGTTTCAACTACATTTTCCTTACTGTCCCAACATTTTTGGAGTTTGTTTTTACCATATAAATCACCCCATTTTTTAGCCCATAAATCATTGTTCTACAAGAAATAAGCGGACACTGAGACTTAAAGATAGAATAGATAATGAACACACCTTCTTGATGAAGGCCACAGAGAAGGTATCCCAAGAGACGATGCCATGGTCCATGAGTTCCACAAAGGCCGTCAATGTGAAAGACAGCATTTCTCCAAAGCTGCAAGAAACAAGATGATAGCCACTAGCTTCATGTCTACCTGCTGAGCTGATATAGGGCAAAGCAAAGCCACAGGAAGGAGTTTTGCAAAGGTTTGTAGCCATGGTAGAGAGAAAGGCAAGTCACTATAATTTGAGCAACACAGCACAAAGCAAAGAGAAAGCCTAGCACTAAAGCTTTCAACCGCTCTACTCCACAATAACAGTAGCGGCTAAGATGAGGATGCAGCTCAGGAGCAGCACAACTAGACAGCATTCAGGTGTAGTAACATAAAACATTAGTCTGATGGGGAAGTACATAGATTGCCTGAGAAAAGTTTGGTTAGTTATTAAATGAACTCCAGCGGCTAATAAAGGTAAGAAATTCCTCATACTAAATACATTATGCTCACTAAGCACTTTATTAGGAACCATGTACACTTTCTCATTGATGGATGGCAGTCTAATCTGCCAATCGTCTAGCTGCAGTGCAATTCATAAAACCCCACAGAGAGAGACCAGCAGCTTCAGGTAATATACACATCAAGACCGGCAGATCTCCTGGTTTTCATTCACACCCTCTAGAGTTTACTCAGAATAGTGCAATAAATATAAAACTACTAGTGAATGGCAGTTCTGCTAAAAGAAACACCTTATTGATGAGAGAGGGGTCAGTGGACTTTGATGCTGATGTGACCATAATTAAACAAAACAACAACAATGGTCATTCATGACAGGACCAAGGTTACAGCGATACTAGGTCAGACACATTCATACTGGGCCAATTTAGAGCAACCAATTAACCATGTCTTTGGAACGCATTAGCGCATCACTTTGGAATGTGTGAGGAAACAGCGAGAGAACACCCACAAAGATCTAGGGAGGACGTGCAAACTCCACACAGGTGGAGCCCAAGGTTGGGATAGAACCGAGGATCTCTGTGAGGCGTCCGCACCAATCACTTGAGCCACCCGATGTCATTGGAGAATAGCCAGACTGGTTAGAGCTGACAGAAAGCCTACAGTATCTTACATAATCCTTTTGTACAACTGTGGTAAGCAGAAAAGCATTTCAGAATTCAGAACACATTGAAGTTTGAGGCAGATGGGCAACAATAGCAGAAGTCCATGTTGGATTCCACTTCGTCAAACAATAACACAATAACACGAGGCTGAAGCTGGCACTGGCTCACCAAAGCTGGACAGCTCAAGACTGTAAAAAAAACAGCCTGGTCTGATGAGTCTCGATGAGGCACACAGATGGTAGGGTCAAAATTTGGTGCCAGCAGCATGACCCATCCTGTCTCGTGTCCAGGCTGGTAGAGGAGCTGTAATGGTGCGAGAGATGCATACTTTGGGTATTTTGGTACCAATGAACCATTGAATAACCAGACTATTTGAGTATTGTTGCTGACATCTTTTCATGCTGCTTCCAACACGATAATGCTCCAGCAAAAGTAATCTCAAACTGATTTCAAGAGCATGACAGTGAGTCTGCTGTTCTTCTTTGCTTTCCAGTCACTGGATTCAAATTCAATTGAACGCCTTTTGATCGGTAGAATGGGAATATAACAGCATGAAAGTAGCAGAATCACAAAGGACTGTTTTCAAAGGAAACATCTTATGGAATCCACACCATAAACTCTGAAGCTGTTTTGAGAGTAAAGGGAAGCCCTACCCAGTATTAGTGTAGTGTTCCTAATAAAGTGCTCTGTGAGTGCCTGTATATGATTGTAGTTTAAACTGAGAAACAAAAGTTCAATGCAGGAGGGCCTATTTAGTTATTAACTTAACACAAAACCTGTTGTTCCCATACCCACATCACCATGAAATAACATTTCAAACTTCATGCCTTAACTTTATAATTAGATGTCTTTAAAGTTGTAGCAGAAGAATTATGCCCCGAGAATATTTGAAAGACTATACCATTTGTCAAAACAGGCTTGTTTACAGACACAACCAGATGGCCTACTGTGGCATCAGGGCTTCACTGAGACATTACTTTGGATATAGCGCTCAGCAAATAAATCGGTAGAGTAAATCATTTGCACCTGGAATTAAGCAGCAGCAATAATCTAACTGTTTGGTTGGACAAATTTATGGAACTTAAAAGTAGCTTGTGAATAATATTTGTCAACAAGAATATAACCTCTCCACAGGCTGGAGAGAAATGTGAGGAGCTGAGGTTTGGGGCTTGGGTGAACAGACATTAAAGTCAGCCATGTGCATCAATATTTTGTCTTTAATTTAATAATTAATTCACTTTTGTTGTTCAAAATAAACAGGATCAAACAGGAAAAAGATTTTACTTTAAGTTTATACTTTAAGAAAGCTACCCCTCTAAATATCCACCTGTGAAATGCCCCAACCCTAAATGTTACAAGTCTCCATGTGTATTTGTATATTGGAATATTTTAATCATAGTATCACTTCCCTATGACGTGTTCTAAAATGACTCAGTTTACAGCAGTATATTCTGCTTCCTTCTGTGTGTGGCAAAAGAATCACGCAATTATTGGACGTTAGTCCAATGGGTGACTAAAACAATGCAGCTGGATTTAAAATCTAACTACGCTAAGCTACAGATCTAGGCTACAAACTACAAATTTTCCAGGAAAAAAGGAATTAAAATAGCTTTGAAGACACTTTCAGCATGCGCTAACACACAACAACTTTCAACTTGCTGGCCACTTTATTAGACATACCTACTAGGTAGCTACATTCTGTAGGTTAGAACCTATGGCACAATCTTAATCTTCCTTATAGTCTGTAATCAGTCATCCGTTTTTCATCAGAGGAACACTAGAGCTGAGGTTTTGGACTATTCTTAAACCAGCAATGACACTGTTGTGCTTAAGCAACAATGCTGCACCAGATACACTCATAACAGCACAACATGCAATCTATGCTGCTACTACCAATAGAGTGTTACTGCTGTGCTAAGAATCTTCCAGTTACCAACAGTATTTCTGGCAAGTGGTAGTCTTATAACGGATTGAACCCAATCATCTTAACTTTTGGTCAATTTTCATTAACTAGATTGGGTAGATGCAGGCATATCTGACAAAATGACCAGTAAGTGTAGATACAAGTTAGGTGTACTTAATAACTGGAAAGGTTTCACGTGAGCAAGGTGGTTAGAAATCTGTCTACAATGTTAGAGCCCAAGTTGCCCAATATCACATGTAAACAGAGGAAAAGATTTGATTGGGTGACATAAAAAACAAGTTAGGAACAAAAAACTGATTAGTGACTGATAGTGGCTGCAGTGGGTGCCATGATTTTCCCCATCAGTTTGATGGTGAGGACGAGCCCAGAGCCAGATCATGCAGACTGTGGAGGATTAGAGGCTAAGAGACAGTGGGGCTATCCAGCTCGAGGGCTTACCAGGGCTTCATCATCTTCTGTAGTTTCTGATACCGTCTGCAAAGATTTAAAAACTTTAACGTCAGGGGACAGCAACATGAACAACAATGGTCTGATCTACTGGCTCCTTTTGATACAGCTGGAGCCAGCACACAGAGAAACTAATGGTAAAACAGCAATGACTGACAGAACCTTTAATAAATAGACCTGTGACAGGAACTGTCAAACAAGACTAAAACATACAAGATCTAACAGTTTTAACAACGACTTTGACATAAGTTGACATAGGAAGGCAATTGCACAGCTTAAGACAAAGCATGCTAAGCTGAGCAGTGAAGAAAGCAGAGCACTGCTCACCAATCCCACCAGCACTCATCAAATCAGCACACGATGCACATGTTTCAGAAACAAACTGGCAATAAATAAGTTACTTAAAGCAAATTGTAAGATCTTTACAATGGTGTAAATATTCACGCAAAATATGAAGAGACTGCTTTAGCAAATATGTGAACCAGATCTGCATAAAAAAAGCATGTGGAATTTGCCAAGTGTAAAAAAGCAGACGATTTTCATTCATTGTAAACACAAACATATTGTCTTTTCAAATACTTAGCAGCTATGTGCACATTTGTCACGCAATTTTAATTAACCACCAACATGTCCTTTGTTTCTCCTGTCGCTACATGCTTTATTAATTTCTTAGGAGCGACATACTGACATACATATTGTTCACGTGGCATCACAATTGTTGGCCCACTGACTCGCACTATATTCTTAAAAGTCTGGCTCACGTGGCGTGTACCGAACAATTCAATGACAGCAGTGAGCCACTAGAGGGCGACTTTCTATTGCTCAAGCTCGCTTCTCCCCCCCACATTCATGTCTCATGATGTCATCTGAGCACCGGGTGTGAGCCCTAGAGAGTGCAGTCAGGCCACAACCTCCTGAAGGAATTACAGCATGGTCAGTGCTGAGCAGGAATGTGCGGCATGCATTTCAGTCTTGGCAAATATACATGTGTGTGTGTGTGTGTGCGCCTCTAGTATGAATGGACTGCACACAAAGCCACACACCAGCTCCTTGAAGGCAGGGGCTGTTGACACAGAGCTGCTTTAAGTATCACAAACCCAAAGAAGTGAAGAGCAAGGCTATAGTTTCAGTTCAAGATGGTGTGGAAACATTTCATGTGGGATTCCGAAAAGGGAATGGAGGATGAGGTAAGAATTGAGGTTAAAAAAGTGATGTTAAACCAACAATCTCTCTACTTTCTTCTGCTTCATACACTGAACAAAAGATACTGAACTAATGTTTTAACATGCAAATGGTAAACACCGAGGCCGGGCACTGAAGGGTTAATCAGTTGGAAGCATTTCCACTGCACATCCAAAAATAAGAACCGCAGATCTTTGGAGTCCTGGTTTTGAATTATTACCAAATGAAGTGTAAACAGAAATAGTAAATGAAACCGTAATAACCATTATAGTGCACAGCAATATATGTTTGATATTTAACATTTATGTATTGCAAAGATTAACTTTGTTGTTTCTCTTAACAAATCTGTTATACAACCCTAATCAACCAATTTGATCAGTCTTAAGGCCAGTGTACAGTTTAAAAACTTCAGTTATTTTTATTTCAACAAGCTGTTGATTAAAATATCACAAAATTAATACCACAAAATCACTGTAAACACTAAAAACTTGTACTAAGTCGAAACCACACTGCCATACTAAACAGAATGTCGCATTAAAACCAGTTGTTTCTACAGAAGGTTGGACTATTGGACTTGACTTTTAGAATATAACTGAGGACTGACTAGTTCAGCACTGTTCTATGCTTAGAGCAGCCAGCAAATGTCACTTGCATTAATCCCCATTACAACTGCGCCCTATATAGACAAATGTTTCTGGACACTACATAAAACACCATGAGTATTAGCGTGGAGTTTCCCCTCCCCTTCGCTGCTATAACAGCCTTCACTCTTCTGAGGATGTTTTCCAGTAGAATGTGGAACATCACTTCCAGGCAATGGTGTCAGCCACTGATGCCGGACAATAACAGCTGACTCACATTTGGCGTTTCAATTAATCTCAGTGATGTCTCGGAGTTAAACTCAAGGCTCAGTCAAAGTCTGCCAAGTTCTCCATCAATGTTCGCAAACCATTTCTTTATGGACATCGTTTTAGGAGGACAGGACAGAAAACAGGACATGTATTATAACCCATTATGTCGCCACTGTTTTCTGCGGAGATTCTACGCTAGCATGCGTCATATTATGAACCAGTTAGCAATGAGTGTGGCACCATTGAGAACACCAGTTAGAAGTGGTTGACCCCATGTAGCTCAACTAGGTACTAAGATTGGCTAGTTTAAAATATGTTCCTTTAGTTTTACAGGACCAAAATAGCACAACAGTAAATACAGTGGTATCTCGGTTCTTGTCATTAATTCATTTCAGAAGGTTTGTCAAGAACCAAGCGACGAGTACCACAAAGAACAATCCGTTCCAAACCCCCTGAAAATCCACACTGGGGGTTATGATAAGTAATACGCAAGTTAATGTTTAAAACACTTACATTCATGTACAGCTGACCAAAATCGTTAACAAGTGTTGAAAAATCTCATGTAATTTAGAGAGTAATGGATTAAAAGTGAAAAGTAAAAGCAAAACTCAGGGTGCTAGCATAGCTGCTAGTGGTAACTGCGGTCTTTCCATTCGGTTTACTTTCGGTTGTCTCTTAAGTAAGCTTTTTATGACCCAAGGAAACGTATTTGCACTAAGAAGACAGTACTGTAGATGTAAAAATAAAGAAAAACACAAACAGATCTTCTGAGGAAGGGCTACTGTGAATCTGAGTCACCGAATCAGTTTAGTGAATTGTGGTCGAGATCCGAGCTCCTAGAAAATGCACTGACAATGTACTTAACATGGAAAAATTCTAAGAGCAAAAAGTTGAATTACTGAAAAATGAAAACGAGCAGCTCAGCATGAGCACTAGGTGTGAAAACAACCTTAAACTTATGGCTGAATGAAACCTCAAACTGGCACATGAGCCAAACCTCTGTTTGAGAAAAAAAACAATCCTGCTCTTTGCTGCACTACCATTCCCTCTGAGCCCATGTCAAGTGGCCGTGTCCATGCTGTCCGGATGCTGACCTACCCAGAGCCACACAGCCAGGCCCATGGCCACTTATTATGAATCATTACAATTCAGAGCAATGAGAGCTGCTCTGAGTGGATGCAGAGGCTGCAGCGCATTAGTACTGCTTCTCTCTTCCCATCACCGATACCCCACTGCCATCCCTTCCTCATCCAATGGTTTTTTTCTTCAATTCCTTCGCAATTCTCCTTCTGCCATTATCCTCTCTACCTGATCTTCTTGATTCTTAAGATCCCAGTTCAGGATGTTCCAACTCTCACACAGTGAATGACTTCACACATGCACTGTTATAATCCTATTGAGTGTGTGCATGCACATGAATAATCCTACCATCTGATTTGGACAGTTTCCAGACTGTAGTAGATGGCATACTCTGACATCTTAAATTGGATTTGGGTCATTACTGGACTTGTGCCATCTGGATTTCAGCCCCAACAATAGTAATTATTCTATAGCAGCATCTGATAGCTTGCATTAATCCGACATATGTACGTTACAAAGTCAGTCTACATACCTTCAGCTAAAAACAAAGATATTATCTGTCATTTTTAACCAGTGACACTTCCAAATGCACACAGTACTGTGCAAAAGTCTTAGGCATTCTATATTTTTCAGTCTATATTCTGCTTATTTTATATTTATGTTGTAGTAGTAGTCAATGTACTTTGCAGTTCTACAATTACAGACTGTAGTCCATCTGTTTCTCTACATGCTTTGCTCATCCACCAACCAAAAATGTCCAGCCACCAGCATCCTGAGAATGATCCACCCTCCAAATAGTACCTGATCTGTGGTGGTCCTGTTTGGGCCCTGATCACTACAGAACAGAGTAAAGGGGACTCAAAATACGAAGAGAAACAGATGTGTTGTTATAGATACTGTACGCATCAGTAACAACTAATGTGCAGAAAAATATATTTTTGAAATGACTAGGAGTATCATGGATTGTATTTTTCTATTCACAAATAGCACTAATAGCTGATAGAAAAACCACAGCAGGATCAGCAGGTTAATGGCATAATGGAGATTTGTGTTTGTGAGATGGTGTTATTTTTTCATCCCATATCTCATCAAATTCCACCTACACTACAGAAAATTTTAAAGTTTTTCAAAAGCTGATTGGACGTTTCAGAAAGGAAAAAAAGGTTGGTCACCCCCTAGTGGGTTTCAGAAGTTAACTGACTTGTTAACGATGACATTAAAACTTGCAGAGATTAATGAAACTGAAGTTTGTTCCCTGCAGAGATCAACAAATGATGTCATTTTGTCAGGGTGCTCCAACTTCTCAAGTGATGCAGAAATCCAGGACAGGCTATGAACTAGGGGTGGGTATTGGAAAGGACTTCATTTCCACTAAAAAAATTTATATTTTAAGCTGAAAGTCTATGTAGTATATTGTGATATATTGCTGTATCAATTTTTTTTTAGCACAGCCCTACTCTGATCCTCTTGTGACCCTAACCAGGATAAGCAGGGTAAAAGTGGTTTTAAAAGTTTGGTTCTCATTGCATGGAAATTGTTTACTCCTATTGCAAGCCATGTCCTGTGCGTTTGCAATAAGACCTAGAAATGACTATTTTATACTATGTATTTACCATGAGATCTGATTACTATCTGCCTCTTGTACACCCATCCTCAGATTATTTAAGTGCAGGTAAAAACGTTGGACGGAGAAAACGGATTCTTTCATGCATAGGCTAAATATCTCTTCTACAGGTGGGGCTGCATTCTTACGGCCTACAGGGTTCTGGGGGCCTCAGTCAGAAGAAGCATGGCAAAAGTGACCCCTTAGAGAACACCTGCCCACTCTCCAACCTTCAACTGGGTCAACCACCAGGCCAAGCCACATTGCTTCACACAACATATCAGAGTTGACACCAGCACATGAGGTGCAAGAAAACGCAGTCTGAAATAGATCAATATTTCCTCAGTGCTGTTTTTGCAGAACATTGTTAATGTGAACCCACTGCTGCTCTCGAAACTTTCCGCACAGCCACTGCCACTTTTGAAACGTGACTCAGTAGTAGACTTATTCCGAGAAAAGTTCATATAAGCTACACGCTCCGTCATAAGGAAACAGTACAAGTCAGTGGGCCTCAGTGTCTTGCAGCTTCAGTCCTGCTGCGTGGGCACAGCTGAGAATGGAAGGTGGTGAAAAACAGCTAGATTAGAAGAAGGTTCACTTACTCTGTGCCACTCTCCACCATCTGAGTAAGCAGTGAGATGCCATCCAGGTTAATGAACTCCTGGGCGAAGGTGATGTCTCTGGACGCATTGGCCAGGGATTTTAGAGCGTCCAGCTTCATGTCTAGACTGCTGGATTGGACGCGCTCCTGCAGCTGCTGTGCCATCTGGGCCTGGGAGCACAGCCAGTAGAGGCAGAGACACACAGACAAAAAAAAAAAGACACAGGTGTACACACACACACACACACACACACACACACACACACACACACACACACACACACACACACACACACACACACACACACACACACACACACGTCCTAGTGCCCCCCCCCCCCCCCTCCCCCCCCGGACGGACACACCCCACCCAAACTGCCACAGCCAAGTTAGAGGCAGAGACACACACAGACAAAAAAAACAGACACAGGTGGGTACACACACACACACACACACAACACAAACACACAACAAACAACTCGAAAACAAACACCCACACACACACACACACACACACACACCACACACACACACACACACACACACCACACACACAACACCACACACACACACACACACCCACACAACACACACACACACCACACACACCACACACACACACACACAACACACATTCACACACGATTCACACAACAACCCCCAACATTATTCTTCAACACTTTGGACTTATTGGCTAAAAGCTTTTACTCTCCGAGACGCAATTATGGTCGGTCAAATGCCATTTGCTGTTTTTGTTTTTTTGTTTTTCCACCGATTTAATTATTTAAATAGCTAGTATATACAGTGTTAATCTCAGAATTCAAAGTTAATTGGTTCAAGAAGGCCGTTTGAACTCCAACATGTTTGAAGTCGGACTCAAATTTCCCCATAAGTAATATAAACAGGATTAATCTGTTTCCGAAACCCAAATAATTGTTTTTTTATGCCTACGTTTGTATGTAATTAATGAATAAAAGCATGAATAAAGCAAAGGAATGTAATACAGTGCATAATAAAGTGAAACTGAGGCAAATGCAGTTAAATAACGTGTTGTCAGCTGAAACATAAATCGCCAATGCAGTAATTATCCGATGGGAGACTTTTTAAAACTATTTGCTTAGTTAAATCCAGTTAGTGACCTTTTTTTTGCCAGGCAGTGTATAATAATAAAACAATATAACATACATATTACGCCCATGATCACACCCTAGTTGTTCTTCTTCTGTTGGGTTTTTAAGGCGACTGACATACCGTATTGTGCATTATCGCCACTGACTAGGGTTGTGCTAAAAATACATTAAAAAAATAATAAATAAATAGATACAGTAATATATTGCAATAAAAATTACTGTGATATACTACATTGATTCAGCTCAAAATATATTTTAAAAAAAGAAAAAAAAAAGAAAAACATTTGAAATGGGGTGTAAACTACAATCTCCGCTCCGGTGCATGTTGCAGTACAGTGTGGTGACTCCGTGTCTCTCTGAATTATCAATAATGATGTGATGTTTTAAGACGACTCAGATTGTACACCATAATGTGTATTTCGCTGTTTTTGTATTTTCAGTAAACAATGTGGAATATCGCCAATATATCACAATATGCATCATATCGCAATGTATCGTGATATAATCAAATCGTGACTCATGTATGTATCAAGTCAAGTCAAGTCAGATTTATTTATATAGCGCTTTTTACAATGGAGCATTGTCTCAAAGCAACTTTACAAGTTTAGATTATCTCCTAATAACTACGTCCAATCTCAAATTGAGCAAGCCTATCGTGAGGCGCATCGTATCCTTTTCTTTCCAATATCCACCTCTACCACTGAATGGACTGGATTACATGCATCGTATTTGGAAAAACGGTTTTATTTAGGGTGCCCATGTTCGAATTGGAGGGCAAATTTTTTTTTAAATGGACCATTCAATGTCCGTATGGTTTGTGTGAAGAGGCGTTCAAATTCTGAAGTTCCACTGTAGTTTAACACTCAGGCTAAACAAAGCACTTTAGCAAAAGAACATATCAAGGCAATCTAACGTCACACTTGTTTTGTGCCAGCATGTAGGAGTGGGAAATGTAGCAGTATGATGGGTCTATTGTGTTGACTGCCACAGTACCACTAGTTTAACCCCTGATAATGGCCATCTGTGTCCATGGGTTCAATAGTGCATAACTGGGACTGATCTTTGGATGCAAGGGATGCTATCCCCCTGTCTTCATCAGTGCAACACAGGTCATTCTCAGACATCTGTGAGCACAAGTACACAGAATGGGTTAGCCCATCTACCCAGAACATTCAGTTGCTCCATGTCATTGCATGTACTGCATTTGAAAGAGAGGCAGTAGCTCAAAAGAAGCACAATGACCCACTGATAATCTGTGGTGATCAGCACTATGGCAGAAAGAAAAATACTTTTTATAATATGGTTGTAAAGAATAAATTAATTAAGTTTTTAAAAATGGTGGGTGAAATGGTTGTTTTGGCAAAGGAAGGACAAAATTGGTGTTGGACTTGGTTGCAGTCAGAGCAGTTAGTGTGTCTTAGTCTGGTCCACTAAGAAGCAGTCAGTGTGGAGTGCATAAATCAAATCTATAGGAAACTGTTCTATATTTTACCTCTACTACAGTACCTCAAGCACAAGAATATATTTCTAAGTGAAGGCCTAATTCTCCAACAAAGGGCGAATGAGTACAATCTCCTCAGAACGCTCATCGCTTAGCTGCCAGCGAAGCCACTGAGGGAGAACGGCTGCAGCTGGCCCTGCTTCTAGCTAAACCTGTCATGCAGTCGTCTCTCTCTCTGTTGCTGACGATTTAGGAAGTCAAAGCAGTCGCCACCACACATGGGGGATTAGCAGAGCAGAGCGGGAACAAGTCATGGGGATAAAGGCAAGCCTCTCAGATGGGGAGTGTCCTCGTAAACACCACCTGAGACAAGAGTGGAAAAACATCCTGCAAATCTCTTACTCACAGGAGACGTGGTAAGCCGCAGGATGGAGCCATTTTTTATGTTGTTGCGGTTCTGCAGGGAAGTGGAAGGGAACTGTTATTATCAACAGAAAACTTATATTGAGCAAAGCAGCAAATATGGTTAGACAATGAACAAACCTTTTCTGTGATGTAGAAATTAGTTGAGTCAGCATTCTGTAGAGCATAGGTTTCATGGTTTGGCAGTTGCCACCTGGAGAGTCAAAAGTTAAGACGCAGTGTCATTACCCTTCATGCATCTGCACAATGACTTGCACTAATGTGCATTGGTTCAGAAATGTAAATCAGTCAAGCAAAGGTAGAAGTTCAGAGATTCTAATTCCATACCCATCACAGACTTCTTTAATGATGGAGGAGAGTGGCTTTTTCTGTGAAAAACAGAAGTGAAAAATGTAAAAGGGAAATATTACATTAGCACAATAAGAGTCTTATTACAGCTGCTTGTTTCCTCCACTTAAAGAAGTGCACCATCCAACCCCAAATTAGACCAAGCTGGGACAGTGAGGAAAATGTATATTTAAAAAAATGCAGTCTTTCTTAGTTACTTTGACTTATTTTACTGCAGACATTATGAACCCAAGACATTTCATGTTCTGTCTGGTCAACTTCATTTGTTATTATATGACCATTTCTGCATTTTAGGCCTGCAACACATTGCAAAAGAAGTTGGGGTCGGACAAGTTAGGGCTAGTACTAAGATTTACAAAAAAGAAAAAGAAAAAGGTGATATGATTTCAACAGATGATCTTGATTTGGTACGAAAGCAGTATCCATGAAAAGCCAAGACTTGGAGGAGCAAAGTTGGGCAGTGGACTTCTAATTTGTCAACAAATACATGTGAAATGTTTAAAAACAATATTCCTCAAAGAAATATTGGAAGGAATTGCACATTTCTCCCTCTGCAGTGCATGACATTATTAAACGCTTCAAGAAATCTGGAGGAATGTCAGTGCATGAAAGGCATGAGCAAAAGCCTAAGCTGAACTCCATTGATCTCCTCAGACATCACTGCATAAAGTACCGTCATTCATCAATAGCTGGTATAACCAAATAGGCAAGGGGTTACTTGGGCAAATCTTTGTCAAGCACTACAATATGGAACCACATGCTAGAGTGACTGTGTATCGGACTATGTAATCCTAACATGCATGTTTTTACGTTATTTTATTTGAACTATAAGACTTGTTTGATTAGATCAATTGGATTCATTCTTACATTTATCATCTAAGGAAGATGGGTCCCTTTTTGAGTCTTGGTCCTCCCAAGGTTTCTTTCTCATAAAGGTTAGGGAGGTTTTCCTTGCCACTGTCACCCTAGGCTTGCTCAAATTGGGATTGACTGTAGATATTAGAAAATAATCTAAAATAGTAAACATGCTTTCAGACAATTCTCCACTGTAAAATGCGCTATATAAATAAATCTGACTTGACTTACTTTAACAAATGCCACTTAACTGTCCAAAAAAGAAGCAAAAAGAAGCCTTATGTTTATGTATGAAAAAGCCTTATGTATGATAAGAAGCAGAGTTGGCATCTGGGATGGACCATTCAGTGGAAACTGTCAGACGAATCAGTATTCCAGATCTTTTTGGAATAAATGGACATAGTGTGCTCCAGACCAATGACACAAAAATTACAATAAATAAAAATAAACATTTCTATCAGTAGTCCTAAAGCCAAGGTTGGATGTGTGTCAGCGCCCTTGGAAAAACAGTTCTGTGATGGCAGCATTAATGCAGAAAAGTGATTTTAGAGCAACATATGCTGCTTTCAAGACATCTTTTCCAGGGACGTCATTGCATTTTTCAACAACACAATGCAAAACCACATGCTGCATACATGACAAATGTGACAAAGACAACCCTGTACTGTTGCAAACCTTAAGACGTGTTTGCAGGAAGAATGGGACAAAATAACACCTGAAACACTTCACTGCTTAGTATTCTCAGTTTGGAATGTGTTGCAGGCCTGAAATGCAGGGATGGATGTATACATTAACAAATGAAATGAAGTTGATCAGACAAAACATAAAATATCTTGGGTTCATACTGCCTGTAAAAGCATGTAGGTCAAAGTCAATGTTAGAAACACTGCATTTTTAAATCTGCACTTCCCATACTGTCCCAACTGTTTCGGATTTGTGGTTGTAAATGTAATAAAGCTAAATAAAAGCACCAACTGTGGCTGGGCAAATGATAGTTACTCATCACCTACAGGGTGAAAAAAATTGCCTTGAGTGTTGATTTATGAAGTCATATCCTCAATGGCCACAGTGGACTTGTTTAGCATATTGCAACAGTTAGTCAATCAAGCCGATGCTGTAAGCGTAACAGTCAAAGACCCAGTGGACACTGAACCAGGGGCTTCATAATGCCTTTCCAAACTGCTCGTACATACACATGCAAACGTTCATAGACACCAGTAACAGGGCAAAAACCGTACAAGATTGTGATAAAGTGTGACAAGTCTGTCATCTCTACACAAAGCAGTGATCTACACTGACTGGCCAAAAATAAAAGCTGCTATAGTTTAATATTTCTCTATAATAAAAAATATTCATATCATCTCATTGGGCTGCATTTAGCTTTGATTATGGCATTGTTTCAACAACCTTATGCAACGACAACATTTACTTCTATCCAGATCATAACACTGCCTCCAGAGGCTTGTACAATGGGTGCTATGCATGATGGTCGTGTGATGGTCGCATTCAAGCTCTTCCCTTCTCACCCTGACAAGTTCATTGATCAGGTTGATCTGGACGCATCAGACCACATGATCCCTTTTAATTGCTCCATTACAGCCCATACATTATGCTCCCTAGCAAATTGAAGCCTTCTCCAACTTTTTAGACAAAGTACCACCCGTCATCAAACCAACACGTCCAAGTACCACCTATGAACCTCAACACAGAAACACATGCACCGCACACACACACGTACACACACTTGTACACAGGGTTATCCTGCAAATGTGCATGTTTAGTGCTCACAAGTCTTTTTATTTTTACTTGTTTCATGCTCTCATTGCTGAGAATTTCACAGCACTTGGTTCTTCCTCTGTCAAACTAAAGGTGAATCCCAAACGTAAACTTGCATCATACCATTGCGTGGTGCTTTTTCAGAGCGTGCTAACACTAGCAGTGCTACCTGTGTCCAAGTTGGCATCGGCTGATGCAAGGGCGATGAATTAACTGCCATCATCAATGCTTTCAACAGGTGTGTTTGATTTACCAGTTTGGGCTCATTGCTTCTGGCATCTCCTACCTTCAGCCATAACATAGTAGCCGATTTATTCAAGGAATTTATTTTTAACTATTGTTTCAGATAAGCAAAAGACTTACTGATAATGTCTTGTCAAATTCGAATTTTGGTAAGCAGTTAGCACGTCAAATGTAACAGACATAGCCCATGTGGTATTTTTTTAAACACAAAACACAAATGAATTTCATTGAAACAAAATTAGATTTTGTACATTTTCTGAGGTCATTTTCCGAGATCATCTGCCTTGCCACCTAGTGCTCCTTCAAGTACCACCAGTGGTACGCGCAAGACAGAGAACCACTGCTTTTCCGATTAGTCTCACTAACAAGTGGCCTTCTTGTTGCCACACAGCTGTTTAGCTGTCCTGTGAGCTCTCGTTGCATTGTGTGCATGGAAATGCTCTTACTTTCACTACTAAACTTACTGGGACTGTGGTAGCCTAGTGGTTAAGGTACTGGACTATGGACCAAAAGGGTTCAATCCAGGGTTAAAAATCCCACCTCTGCCAAGCTGCCACTGTTCTTGAGCAAGATCCTTAACCCACAATTGCTTGGATTGTAAGATTGTATCAATTGTAAGTCGCTCTGGATAAGAGCGTCTGCTAAATGCTGTAAATGTCTCACGTTACTAAACACAGCCGTGACTTCTGTTGTTTTTTATGATTTGAATTCACCAAGCATGCCAGTGATCTCACAATCACTATCTTTCCAGGTTTTAATAATGTGTTGTACAGTTCCTAACTTCAGCAGTCTGCTTAGTTGTTTTCCTTGCTAGATGCAGGCTAATAATTTGACCCTTCTGAAACACAGTGGCATCTTTTCCATGACCACGGGATGCTTCTCCTGACATGGTTATTTAAAAAATATGAGACACTACTCACAGCATCACGTATGGTTAGAGGAACTGTCGCCAGTTGAAACATTTAATCACTGCAGTAAATATACAATTAAAAGCTCTTAAGCATTTGCTTAATTTAATCCAAAAGGTGACCTTTTTTGACTAGGTAGTGCAATGTATTGACACAAATCCAAGCTTGTGTTTGTTTCCTGGAAATTGCATCCATGAAAACATCTTATAATTGTCTTACAGTGGCTGGTACTGACTGAACAGAACACGAGTCCATTTAATTCACTGCACCTTTTCATTTTTATAGTTTTTTTTCCATGATCTGAAGATCTACTATGATTTTCTAGGACTCTCAGATTCTAAAACTTTGCGTGTTTATAGTGGTTAATATAATTGTTACGTAATTGAAATAGCAGATGTACATTTACAAATAGTACATTTTCCTGGTACAATTAGGTTATTCTTACTAAAATACCAGCTTTCAGTTTAATAGGCAAATATTTCTAACAGACTTGATGTCTTTTTGAAAACAAGCTTGGAAAAATTGGGGCAGCGTATAATTAAGAAACCATTAGATTTAAGTTACTGCGGGCGGCACGGTGCCACAAGTGGTTAGTGCTGTCGCCTCACAGTTCCAAAGATCCCCGGTTCAGTTCCAGGTCTGGACTCTGCCTGTGTGGAGTTTGCATATTCTCCTGTGCAGGTTTTCTCAAGGTACTTTGGTTTACTCCCAAGTGCATACATCAGATGAACCGGTTTCTCCAAAGTGTCCAAGTATCAGTGCCCAGCTAGTGCATTAAGTGCTGGTCCTAAGCCTGGATTAAATGGGAGGACTGCGTCAGGCCAGATCAGATCCGCTGTGGTGAACGCTAACATGAGCAGCCGAAAGAGGGAGATTTAAGCCACTATAGTGGTTTACTGAGGCGTCTCTGGCGACAGACGGAGCGACCCGTCGGCTGGGGTATTCTCGGTCGCATCAAATGGTAGTGGGTGAGCAGACCCCACATTGAGCGAGAAAAGAAGAAGAAGAGTAGTTTACTGAGGCAGTATTACCTACAGTGCTGCTGTATCCTACTTGCATAATTCACACCAAGAATAACGTTTCTTGTTCGTTTTTTTTTTTTTCTTTCCAAAAAAAGCCTACAGCCATTAGTGAACAATGAATTCTTATGTTCAATGAAGCATAAAGTACAGCATACACACATCTTCCATTGCAACAGGCATATAGCAACAGGATTATAGGATATATACTCTTACATCCTTATGTGCACTAACCTGGTCAATTTCCATAAGTTTGGGGAAGGCCCCCGGCCACTCGATGGCCACCTTCAGGATGTCTGCTGGTGGTGGCATGACTGCAGCACTGGGCGTTGTAGCCTCTCACGGATGCCTGGCTTTCATCCACGCCTGTGGAGGGTAACAAACACACAAGGATCAAACTAGATTGCTAATGACATCTTGAGCAAAATAGCCTCTAAGAGAGATGACACAGGTCTACAAATATGTTGTTTGTTAATTCTTACTGCAGTACTTGCTGTTCCCTATACTAATCAGAAAACCCTGCGGAACGCATTTAAAACCAATACAGACAAGAATCATGATTATATTCCAAGATTGTGATCCAGCCTAAAAGAAAGTGATATAATCATTTTGCCAGATGACAAACACCTAGTGAAAGGTCTTGCTCAAGGGAACAACAAATGGTAGCTTGCCAGTGCTTGGGGTTCAACCTAGGACCTCCTGGTCAACAGTCTAGCAACTTATCCACTGGGTGGTCACAGGGACTGTTTTCTATGGGTGTGTTGATAAATCAGCAAATAGCATGACCAAGGAAAGAAATAGTTGAATTAAACTGGGATATTCTTTAGCTGTGACACATTATGGGTTTTTGTTCACATCGTGCAGCTTGAGTTCAGAGTCTGTGTGTGTGAAACACATTGGCAAATACACATGTACCAACAGTTCAGCAGACGTCACATTTATAACTATGGCAACAGAAATTTAGCTAACAAGCGCGAAAACAGGCTCGTCTGTATGCCTATAATGTACATACAGGTCAAACTGTGGCTAACCCACATTAAGTATGACTATTTTCTGGATCACTTGCTGTGGTTAAATCAAGACTAATGATAGTCACTGGGTAGCACATCAACTCGTATTTAAAAGCTGTACTGAGCAACTACTTTCCATGGATACAAGTAACCTGCCAGGGCACATCTTTGCATAAGGCTCGAGCAATAAACCGTCGCTTCCACGTTCAGTGCCCTTAAAGCGCAGACACTGTAAATAATAAAGCCTCCTGAGGAATAATGCAGTAGGATGATAAACAAAATGTAACAAATCCATGTATAAATTATTCAGCACCCAGTTGGACAAGAAGGGTCATCTTTTACATGTGCATAAACCCCTTTCAAATTTTTGAGCAGCATCTTCATAATCCGACAGATGATTCTTGTGGTGAATAAAACCACCCTGCCAGTCAGTATAATGGGCATCAGTGCAGTCTATTCAAATATGCCATCATGTCACTCTCCAGTCATGACTCATCCCATAATAATCTACACAGACACTTCAGAGTGCCAGTTGCCATGGTGGCTGTTGCATCATTAGTTGCATCTATGATTCCGTGGGGGAATTCTGGGTAATATTTAAGCAGCTTCTTTGTGGTACTGGGCAGCACAGCTCTGTTAGGTTTTCATTCCGGTGGCTAGAACACCACATTGTGATTTAAGACCCATAGTTAACTTTGCCAACAGTGACACTGCTCTTCTTGCTCACCTCCTCTCCACTGTCTGTCCTCGAGCTACACTCAGAAAGGGCATGTTATTGTTTTCTGGTCTTAGACGTTCCTCTGAGACAGAAAAACTCAGAAATAGATGGTCATTGTTTACATAAGCAAAAGCTGCCCTTTCAGTCCTGAACAGCAGCCGAGGAGTGTCTCTCCACCACACCTCGACTCTGTCCGCTGGAGAGTATACGAAACATTAGCCCCATCGGAAAGTCATGACCTTCTTTGGATGCAGATGTACACAAGACCCTCCGTTGCACAGTCTGGAATCAATGAGGCAGTAAATTTTAGAAGCATGTATGAGCTCAAGCAATCAATTACCATAAGGGATCATGTGGTTTGTATCACTGGCACCACTCTGGATATGACGCCACAGAAAAATGGATGCCGATTGCAAATGGAAATGAAAATGTCGCTGCTAATATACTGATGAGTAGGCAGATTGTAGGCTTGTGTACGCCAAACAGCCAATAATAAACCATCTCCTCCATTTTAATAGTTCCACTTACCACATAGATGAACTTTGTAGTTCTACAATTGCAGACTGTAGTCCATCTGTTACTCTGCATATTCTGTTAGCACACTTTCACACTGTTCTTTAAATGGTCAGAACCAACACCAATCAGGTACTATTTGGGTGGTCGATAATTCTCAGCTCTGCAGTGACACCGACATGGTGGTGGTGTGATAGTGTATGACTTGTTTAAGTGGATCACACCGGTCCAATGCTGTTCCCACTCACTGTCCACTCTGATAGACACCCTAACCTTGCTCGTCCAACTTATAATGTAAAGTCAGAGACAGTAGCTCATCATTCGTTGTATAGTTTGTGTTGGTCATCCTTTGTATTCCTGGCTGGTGCACAATGCTCAGTTCAGCAGTAACAGGCTGGTGTTTAAAAATAAGCAGCACTGCTGTGTTTGATCCACTCTACCAGAACAACACTAACAGACCACCACCATGTCAGTGTCACTGCAGTGCTGAGAATGATCCAACATCTAAATAGGACCTGATCTGTGGTGGTCCTGTAGGGGTCCTAACCATTAAAGAACAGAGTGATGTGAGGCTAACAGGGTATGTAGACAGAGCAGAGTCTGTAATTGTAGAACTACAAATTGCTTCTACATGATAAGTGGAACTGATGAAATGAAACGTGAGTGTAGAAACAAGGACATTTGTTCAATGTTCTGGCTGATCAGTGTGTAGTTCAACACTTCTCAACCTTTATACATTTCTACATTACTAGCAATGGTTGGCATTCTGCCTCCTCTCACGCTAAATTGCCATCAACTGAAAAAGAACGACTGCCAGTATGAACAGTTTACTGCTGTTTACCCTAACATTGTGTGGAACACCACTCTACAACATCCAGCTCCTAGGAAATGAAATAAAGTACAGAGTTGTGCAGAGGGATCAGTAAACATAGCACACTGTACTGCCTGGTAACAAATGCTATAAAGGGCAGCATGTCTGATCTTTTGCTGGATGTTACTGTCTTTGAATCATTTGTGCAGACACCAAGACAAAACAAAATGTCCAGTATTAATTGGTCAATTATTTTTTCTGTTTCTTCTTTTTGTTGTTTTTTTTAGAGATGCACCAAACGATGCAGCCGATCAGTCTCATATAACCGATTCACCATTTCACGTGCAAAGTGCACAATGGCAACAGCGGAACAAACACAGCCACACAGACATTACGGTGTTTTTACTAACTTTAATTCAGAATTCAATTCATGTGTACCAGTCACCAGTTTGTTTCCGAGACCGCTGCTTACTCATGTTCATGAGGAAGTGCTAGATTTCAGTTGTGTTCAGAATGCTATTTAGCCAACTAACTAGTCTCTCTTTATATAGTGCAATGAGGGAGTAGAAACACTAATGGGGTTTTATGTCAGACACAGACATGTCTTCAGAGTGGAAGCTCTTCAGAGTGTGCTGTCTGCAATACGTGCAGAGTGAAAATAAACCATTTAGGAACAACGGCAAAAACAAATTTAAAACAGCATCACCCTAGCCCTAACCCTAGGAGGTTGGTGTGAATAAATCAACTGTGACAGCAATTGTAAAAAAATGGAAGACATACAAGACCACTGATAAATCTCCCTCGATCTCGGGCCCCACGCAACATCTCATCCCGTGGGGTAAAAATGATCATGAGAACGGTGAGCAAAAATCTCAGAACTACACGGAGGGACCTGATGAATGACCTGCAGAGAGCTGGGACCAAAGTAACAAAGCTACCATCAATAACACACTACGCTGAGAGGGACTCAGATCCTGCAGTGCCAGGAGTGTTCCCCTGCTTAAGCCAGTACATGTCCAGGCCCATCTGAAGTTTGCCAGAGAGCATATGGATGATCCAGAAGAGGACTGGGAGAATATCATGTGGTCAGATGAAACCAAAACAGAACTTTTTGGTAAAAACTCAACTCGCCGTGTTTGGAGGAAGAAGAATTCTGAGTTGCGCCATACCTACTGTGAAGCATGGGGGTGGAAACATCATGCTTTGGGGCTGTTTGTCTGCAAAGGGGACAGGACGACTGATCCGTGTTAAGGGACCATGTATCGTGAGATTTTAAGCCAGAACCTCCTTCCATCAGTGAGAGCATTGAAGATGGAACGTCTCTGGGTCTTCCAGCATGACAATGATCCCAAACACATCGCTCAGGCAACGAAGGAGTGGCTCCGTAAAAAGCATTTCAAGGTCCCGGAGTGACCTACCCAGTCTCCAGACCTCAACCCCATAGAACATTTGTGGAGGGAGTTTAAAGTCCGTGTTGCCCAGCAACAGCCCCAAAACATCACTGCTGTAGAGGAGATCTGCATGGAGGAATGGGCCAAAATACCAGCTACAGTGTGTGCAAACCTGGTGAAGACTTACAAGAAACATTTGACCTCTGTCATTGCCAATAAAGGTTATGTTACAAAGTACTGATTAAGTACCTTTGTTATTGACCAAATACTTATTTTTCACTGTAATTTACAATTAAATTCTTTAAAAATCCTATAAATGTGATTTTTTCCCCTCATTTTGTCTCTCATAGTTGAAGTGTACCTATGATGAAAATTACAGACCTCTCTCATCTTTCTAAGTAGGAGAACTTACACAATCAGTGGCTGACTAAATACTTTTTTTGCCCCACTGTACACACACACACACACACACACACACACACACACACACACACACACACACACACACACACACACACACACACACACACACACACACACACACTCTGATGTAAGCACTGTAAATAAAATCCACTGGATCAACGGATACCTAATCGATATAAAGTGGCTTATCTGAAAGACCTGGCCTTGTTTAATTTCTAGGTTTTTGGCAGTCACAGAGGCAGACAAGTTTTGACTGTGTATACAAACAACATTTGCTGCGTTTAGTTTCGTGATGATCCTTTTCTGGACAACGACTTGGTAAACAAGCGAGTCTGATTTTCCCCAAACAGCCGATGGCTACAGCTCTTAGGCTGTTGTTTAGAGAAGGGTAGACGGTGTGGGTGGGAGGCAAACCATGCAGTGTGCAGGCTAACTAAGCCTCATATCATCCTCCCTGTAATCTTCAATCCATAGTAAACATTGTCCTTCTGGTTTTCTGAGTTGTTTTCTGCATTCACTGTAATGATTTTGCAAGCACAGTTTGACGAGTGATGCCTCAGTCAGTCATTAACAATTCTAATATCTAAACCTTAATATAGCTCCAACAATCCTCAACACAGGTATGACTGTGAGTGGAGCATGTCCTTCAGAAAGAAATTATTCCCACACACTGAAATATATTCCTTTTAACATGTTCTTATAGCGCTGGGTGATTTCCCCAAGAAACCAAACAAACCCGAGGTTATTTCTCTATTTTCAGGAAAAGTTCTTGCGTACCACATGGATTGTTAATATGGTTAAGGAAAATACCAAGGATGTGGTCAACAACCACTGTCTGATGGAGACAGCGTGCTTTTTCAAAAGCATACATTATACGCTGTATGCCACAATTTCAGCCTCATGAGACATCCACCTGATAAATCAAGACCTCATTTAATGTGTTACAAATACACCTTTGTGTTTAACTGCAAGCAGCATTTTGTAACAAAGTTGCAAGAAAGTCTGTGAATTCTTCTAAATTACCCAGATGTCTACTCATTAGTTCCTAAGATCTGTCCTTTACTCAAGTCATAACAAGAACATTTGTACTTTTCATGTCTTGTTAAACACTTCCGTTAATCGGTCACAGCTGTGAATCACTAGGCCAAAGAATTCCCAAACAGTCAGGTGTTCCAATTAAACAGATGTCACTGAAAGCTTACCGGTGTGTTCTAGAGCACACAAAGGTTGAGCTGAAAGGACATTCGAGTATCTATTTAGATATTCTATCTAGTATTTCCTTGAGCACTGCTTTGAGTTTCCCCAAGTGTTTATTAGCTGTTTTGCCGATGCTGCGTTTAAGTCAAGGGTTGCCAGATCCCGCAAGAGAAACAAGCAACCAGGTCTTGTTTGTGGGTGACCAAATACTTATTTTCCACAATGGTTTACAATTAAATTCTTTAAAAATTGTACCAATGTGATTTCTTGGATTTTTTTTCTCATTTTGTTTCTCATAGTTGAAGTGTACTTATGATGGAAATTACAGACCTGCACAATCAGTGGCTGAGTAAATACTTTTTTGCCCCACGATATATAGTTTCACTTTATATTGACATATTTCATTTCTTTATATTTAAATTATTTCATGTCTTTATTGATTTTATGCATTGTATTACATTCCCTCGTGCTTCATTATGCTTTGAAAGGTCTTCTGGAACCAGCCAAGCTCAAATTTCGAGGTTCCACTGTAAAGCGCTTTTAGAAGTACGCTTGGCTTTCTGCAGCACGTCAGACAACTCCTAAGAATCACAATCAGATTTATTTACACATGCAAGGAATTTTGTTTCTGGCTGATGGTATCCCTCTAAAATATATAGACAATGTACAGACACATGCTAAACAATTTGCAAATACAAAATACAAAATAGCAAAAAATAGAATTACATAATACACAAAGTGCAAATGTGCGAACTGTGGTAGCCTAGCGGTTAAGGTACTGGACTACGGACCAAAAGATCCTAGGTTCAACTCCCACCTGCCAAGCTGCCACTGTTGGGTCCTTGAGCAAGGCCCTTAACCCACAACTGCTTGGATTGCAAGATTGTATCAATTATAAGTCGCTCTGGATGAGGGCGTCTGCTAAATGCTGTAAATGTGGCATGTAACAGTAATGAGTCTCCATATGTAACAAGTTACATATGTACTGACATAATTTTAAACAACTATAAATATAAAAACTGGACTTTATTCATCACTAAAACATATACACAAACTTTTCCAAAACCCTACAGCTGTAGACCTATTAACTTTACTGATCATCCACAAAACTTTTCAATATACAGCTAAACGCTGTTTAACAACCATCCACATCAATGACCATTCGCTTCAATGACCGAGGTCTTAACAATAATAACAAATTAGCCTATAATAGGAAATAAAAACCTGTCTTTTAACTCCAGACACTGCAGCATAAACAGCTGGTCAAATTGAAAAAAAGTTTAGCACGTCTATATTTACTGCCATAAATATTATTTATGTCATGGTGTTTGATGTTTTGTTTACTTTTAGCTTGGCTTCATGAATATTGATTTACTTTGCATTAACTATGTGCATAAGTAGGAGCTACATTACAGGCGGTGTGAAACCTTTAGGACACAACAAGCAGAGACGTGAAATGGAAAAAAGTTTGTACTCCGCTTAACACCACAAGCGCCGTATAGGCCTCACCTACATACAGTGGTGTGAAAAAGTGTTTGCCCCCTTTGTTTCCGTTTTTTTTTTTTTTTTGCACGTTTGTCACACTTAAGTGTTTCAGAACATCAAACCAATTTAAATATTAGTCAAACACAACACAAGTAAACACAGACTGCAGTGTTTAAATGAAGGTGTTTATTATTAAGGGAGGAAAAAAAATTTAATCCCCCCCCTTGTTAAAACATAACTATGGTTTGTCACACCTGAGTTCACTGTCTCTAGCCACACCCAGGCCTGATTATTGCCACACCTGTTCTCAATCAGGTCATCACTTAAATAGGACCTGCCTAACAAAATGATGAACACTAAAAGATCCTAATCCTAATCTATCAGCCTGGAAAGGGTTATAAAGCCATTTCTAAAGCTTTGCGACTCCAGCGAACCACAGTGAGAGCCATTATCCACAAATGGCAAAGACATGGAACAGTGGTGGACCTTCTCAGGAGTGGCTGGCCAACCAAAATTACCCCAAGAGTGCAGCAACGTCTCATCCAAGAATTCACAAAAGACCCCACAACAACATCCAAAGAACTACAGGCCTCACTTGCTGCAGTTAAGGTCAGTGTTCATGCCTCCACCATAAGAAAGACACTGGGCAAAAATGGCCTGGATGGCAGAGTTCCAAGACGAAAAACACTGCTGAGCAAAAAGAACATTTAAGCGTGTCTCAATTTTTCCAGAACACATCTTGATGATCCCCAAGACTTTTGGGAAAACATTCTGTGGACTGACGAGACAAAAGTTGAGCTCTTTGGAAGGTGTGTGTCCCATTAGATCTGGCATAAAAGTAACACAGCATTTCAGAAAAAGAACATTATACCAACAGTAAAATATGGTGGTGGTAGTGTGATGGTCTGGGGCTGTTTTGCTGCTTCAGGACCTGGACGACTTGCTGTGATAAATGCAACTATGAATTCTGCTGTCTACCAAAAAATCCTGAAGGAGAATGTCCGGCCATCTGTTCGTGACCTCAAGCTAAAACGAATTTGGATTCTGCAGCAGGACAATGATTCAAAACACAAAAGCAAGTCCACCTCTGAACGGCTGAAGAAAAACAAAATGATAAGTCCTGACCTGAATCCTATCGAGATGCTGTGGCATGACCTTAAAAAGGCCGTTTATGCTCGAAAACCCTCAAATGTGGCTGAATTACAACAATTCTGCAAAGATGAGTGGCCAAAATTCCTCCACAATGTTGTAAAAGACTCATTGCAAGTTATCGCAAACGCTTGGTTGCTAAGGGTGGCCCAACCAGTTATAAGGTTTAAGGGGCAATCACTTTTTCACACAGGGCCATGTAGGTTTAGATTTTTCTCTCCCTTAATAATAAACACCTTCATTTAAAAACTGCAGTTTGTGTTTACTTGTGTTGTCTTTGACTAATATTTAAATTGGTTTGATGTTCCAAAACACTTGCAAAAAAACAGAAAATCAGGAAGGAGGGCAAACACTTTCACACCAATGTATACCTACAAGTGCCAAGGGCCAATCAGCTGTGACTTCCTACTAGTAGTACCTAATTAAAGGTTTGAAGTATTTAGAAGATGATATTGCATTGCCTCTTCTGGAAATTCTGTTTCTTCGAGTGGACTCATTTCCTCTTGATTGTGTGCAGTCAGTGAGGTATGTTTATTTTTGTTCATATTCCATCATGCACATGTTCATTTTGGTTCTACAGACTGTGATCGTTAATGTGTGTTTCTAACTGAAAAAACACTGTTGTGTATTTCCTTTATAGTTACATTGCAGACATGTTTTGGCCATGTCCAGCAACCATTTTGCTCAGCGACCTGTTTTACAGATTGTAAAGTGGCACATACCTGTAATCCATATATGCAAACTACTTGTAGTTGATGCCTTACTGATCAATCATCAATGGATATTAGACAAATTTAGCACTAGAGATATTTTTCTCTGTAAAGGTAAAATGTTGCATCAGTATGCAAACTGTATAGCACAGATGAGCTCACAGTATTAAAAGACCTGATCTGAAATATCACCCTATGGAGTGTTAAAATAAGGATGGGGATGCAATCTCCCCACAACAAGCTAGGTGTGAAAATCAGGTCCATTTACTGGAAAGGAAGGGAGGCAGGCTGACAGAGCAGGGATTTGATTTCTTCAGGGAGGAAAAAAAAAAAAAAACAGGATTTTACAGTGAAGTTTCAGCTCAGTATATCAGGAAACAGTAAATGTGATCCCTCTCCATGGGGAGAACAGGGGACACGCCACACTGGCAGATTAGACACAGCAAAGCAGACTGTAAGAACAGTTCAAGCATTTTGGCTCTTTTTGTACTTTTGTACTTAAACTCTTCATGAAAGAAGCATTACTACCGTATTTTTCGGACCATAAGGCGCACTTAAAATCCTTTAACTTTCTCCAAAATCGACAGTGCGCCTTAAAATGCGGTGCATCTAATGTATGAATTAATTCTGGTTGTGCTTTCTGACCTAGAACCGATTGTAGATGGTACACGGTGTTCATAAATCTGTCAAAATGTTTTAGCACGGCCTTGGTAGGTTACGAAGCTTACGGCAACCGTAGTGCACAGCATTGCGGAGTAATACGGTATGTGCTTCAGCATTAGGGTATGTGCATTCATTCATTTATTTTCGAAGCGGATTTCAAACTCAACGCTATCAGTCACGCAGTACAACATGGACATAGAGCAGCTGCGAGAGAATTCCACATTAACGAATCAATGGTACGGAAGTGGAGGAAGCAAGAAGACGCCCTGCGCCAGGTAAAGACCAAACTGAGTTTCCGAGGGAACTTTTTGTTTAATTTAATGCGCCTTATAACCCGGTGCGCTTTATGTATGAAAATGGATCCGTTAGCAGTCAATCATTGATATTGCGTCTTATAACCCGGTGCGCTTTATAGCCCGAAAAATATGGTAACTTCACTGCTAAGCTTGTCAATGCTACAGCACTTTAACGTCAAATTCTGCTTAACTGCGGCAAACATCAAGAAGTGAGATAACAAAATACTTTCAAATTTTGTAATAAGGGCTACATTTAAATCACTTTTAGAAGCCATTTTAGAGCATACTCCCACTATGCCCGGTGGCCTTGTACCCTGCCAGAGCATGATTGTCTTCTCTCCCCCATCCGATAGAGCTCAGTAATCAGCGCATGTGTACCAATAGCCAGATTTCACTCAGTTTTCTCAGTCTGCACATGCACGCAAGTGTTGCCAGGTCGGCTTATTCTAAGAGACTTAACTTTTTTTTTTGCACTTTTTTATTGGCGGGTTGCAAAGTACAAATCCATGCAAAGTCAGGTAGACGTTGGTGTCCCATTAACGGATTAGCCAAGTGCATGTACATTTATGTCGTTTAGCAGATGCCCTTATCCAGAGCAACTTACAACTTATACAATCTTACAATCCAAGCAATTGTGGGTCTTTGCTCAAGGACCCAACAGTGGCATCTTAGCAGAGGGGGAATTTGAACCCTGGATCATCATCTTTATTAGTCCAGTACCTTAACCGCTAGGCTACCACAGACCCACCCATGTATTGTTGATCGGATTACTAACAAGAAAATTATTAAACGCATGTACATGCACTCACTGATTTGCAAGTGAATAGCTTATACATAAGCACAATATGGAACAAATGACTTTGCAAATGACTGATAACTCCAGTTCTGTTGCTGGAATGTGCTAATGGACAACTCAAAAGGAAGTAGTGTGTCTTTCCCACTTCTGTTATGGTAATTAGAACTACGTGTCATCTCCAGTACATTATAATTAGATTCTTGGGTAGAAAAAAGCATGTGTGAAAGATATTTACAAAAGTACGACAGGTGTCCAGTGCTCAAACGGAGTCTGCAAAAGTGTTAGTTATCTCAGTGATTGGATTTCTCTGCATGAGAGGGGGGAGGAGTTAGTTGGCCATTGCTCACATCCTATATAGATTTCAAACGAGCCCTTAGGCGATGCATCCGACACCTTCACAAAGGGCCCGGGTGCACAGAGGAAACACAGCAACAAAGGACCAGAAGGCCTTTACACCCATGGGTTATTAGTACTCTATCTCTCTTACATTTCACTCACAAACACCTGCAAGAGACATCAAAGACAGATTTCATATTCTCGCCTCAATGAACATGTGTGAAGGAGCCTGAAGCTCAAAGTGTGAGTTTACAAGGTTAAAAGGGGAACTTTCCCACATTCAGTGTAAGACAAAACAAGACAAAGCATGCACACTAAGCCATGTCTGACAAGACAGCGTGTGATACATATCAGTAGCACACATTCAGCCGATACAGAGCTAGAGCAGAGGCCAGTGCAGAGGGGAAAAAAGTTCAGCTTGAACTCTTTGCTAGGGCTGGAGAAATATACACTCAATGATCATGCATTTTATCAGTTCCACTTATTATATAGAAGCACTTAATAGTTAGGACCCAGTGATCCACCACAGATCAGGTACTATTTGGGAGGTGGCTCATTCTTAGTACTGCAGTGACACGGAGGTGTGCATTGTTCTGGTAGGAGTGGATGAGACACAGCAGTGCTGCTGGTGCTGAGAATGATCCATCACCCAAATAGTACCTATTCTGTGGTGATCCTGTAAAGGGGACTAACAAAATATGTAGAGAAAACTACAAAGTGCTTCTATATGTTAAGAGGAACTGATAAAATGGTCAATAAGAAAGTGATCGATTATTGTACATTGAGGCACAGAAAAATGCCAAACAGCACTATTTAAAAAATAACTTCAGTCACCAAAACCAAATGTAATTTTAAATAAAAAACAAAATCATAAATAATAACATAAGTAGTAATTTAGCTGATCATGGACAAGCAGTATATAACAACTCTCAGAAAGTGTACTGTGAAAACTGATTGCAAGGTTTGCATCATATTAATTATTAATCATTTTATTTAATTGACTTGTGTCAATATAAACAGAAACGGTAAACTATCAGGACTGAGTTTCACAGGCGCTTATGCTTCATGAACTACATGCCCTCATTTTAGCATGTAGTAAACCAGGATTTCCTGTCAAATGACTCCACCAAACCCCTACATCTTACAGCAGAACAGTGTTTTACACTCCAGAGGCAGTGCAAACCACGGCTTTCTATTTCAGACTGACTACTGAAACACTGAGGTTTAAACAGTACCAAATTCAAAACTGAACCAAGATGCTCAACCGATCTTCATGCACTGCAGCACATTGTGGTGCAGTACTGTGAAATGTGCTACAAATAAATTTTTCTGGCAGTTAACACTGTTAGAATGGATGAAAGTCTACGGCAGGAATATTCACTCTTTATCCGCTGTAGAAGGACAACAATTTTCAAAAGATATGTGGAAAAAGTCCAGCCTACAGCAGTCTAACGAAGGTCAGTTAGAGTACATCAGGATGTGAAGGACAGTAGAGGGGACCTAATCTGCTCGAGGCAACACCCTGGACAAATCGTCTGCTGCAAGCTAGAGAGAAACTCACCCGGAAACCTTCTTGCCAGGCTGCTCGTGCCCTCTTCTGTAAGCTGATTAGCACCAGGCAGTGCAGGATGCAGCTTCTCCTTAGATGTGAAGCATCAGTGAGGCAGCACAGCTTACCAGAGCCCAAAGTGTTAAACTACTTATCAGAAAACTTTACTTCTCTCACTTTGTCAGTGTTCCTTCAGTCACTTTGAAAAACAGTACAACTGACAGGAGAGTGAACAGAAGGAGGAAGTAGGCGTTCTTCAGAAGAAGAGGAAATGGCACACTAGTACGAGAGCGGCAAAATTCAAAGATTAAAAAGACTCAACTGTCGTAGCAACGAGCATTCGTCCACACTGAGAAGGTTCAAGAATAATATATTAAGATTTAATTAAATAATTAAAAAAATTAATAGAATACCCTGTACATCTTTCACTTTGAAGGTTAAAGGGATTAGTTTTGTACACGAAAAAAAAAAAAAAAAAAAAATCAGACTTGATAATTATGCCATGCAGAAGTAGGTAGGACACAATTGGAAATAATCTCACAGTCAACCAAACAGCTAAGCAAAGTGGTTTGAATAAAGATTATGTGATAGTAATTGGGGAAATATGCTCCCAAACTTTGATTATAATCCAATTACGCAACATAAGAGGAAATTCCCTGCTGAATTATTGCATATTAAACATATTCTTATACAGATGGTTACAGCAGCAGGCAGATCAGTTAGCAGTAAATCCTACCAGTCTTCATTTCTAAGTACAGGAATTAATTTAACTGCACTTGTGGCAAGCCATCTCTCTATTTTTATTTGTTTCCAGGCTTATTACAGTTATTTCTGTCTTCCTATTTCTGCTCAAATTGGCAGAGCGTGACAAAGTTATGGACTGTATCTGCATCAAGAAGGAGGATTGGAAAGATCTGCATTTTTGGAGGTTAATTTAATTTCTGATTTACAATGAACAGGCTGGTTTAATATTTATGGATCCATGCTCCTGATGCAAAATGCCAAAGAGGTGGTACGAATGAGGCGTTTTTGCAGTAACTAACATATTAGTTTGTACTATATTCACAATTGCTGTGAATATTGGTGGAAATGTTTTGAATGAAACCACAAACCGCCAAAATGTTAATTAAACACACAAGCTATTTTAAAGCAGTTGAGGCAAAGACTGTTGCAACCACAGATTGTTACAATAGCAAAAATGTTCTCACAGCAACTACTAAAAGTACTGTAATTTTACCAATGCTCACGTAAAATTACTAATCCAATAAAATCAAATATTATGAGAAATATATACTGTAGTACTTCGCAGCTCAATACACAAAGTAAATTTTAAAATCCCATTAGTGCTGGATACAGGATTATGCGGTATAGCATTTTGAATTTCCCTTACATTATTAATTTTTCATGTAGTGCCATACTGTAGCACAGCTGAAACAGCTGTAACACTTCAATAGGCAGGAAATTATACCATATTGTATAAAACAGCACTGCCGAACAGCAAGCTGGGTACAGCTTGTTAGCTAGCCAGATAGTATACGAGACACCACAGCATAGCCTAGCCTAGCCTCACAGTCTTAACAGCTGGAAGAGGTTCCGTCACACTAAATAACAGAAAATAGAAATGGAGGATAAAGAAAGTGTTCCTGAATATGCAAAAGAAGAACTTGTGCCCAAGGAAGGAGCGGTGTCTGCAGTTTGAAAGGGTTTTGGTTTTAAATACTCTGACGCAGACCAAAAGGATATACAGGTAGTCCTCGGGTTACGACGGTCTCAAGTTACGATGTTTCGTGGTTACAACGCATCTCCCATTTACTGTATAAAGCCTTGTTTCGACTTAAGTGGTTTTGCGTCGTAAACGTCATAACGCGAACTTCGTGTTTGGTGTGCGCGGCTAAAGAATACACGGTTACGCGGCTTGTTTTTAGATAATTACTGTGTTAGGATATGTGTTAGGATAGGATAAGTGCTTACAGTACCGTATTTTTCGGACCATAAAGCGCACCGGGTTATAAGGCGCGATATCAACGATCGGCTGCTAACGGATCTATGTTCATACATAAAGCGCACCGGGTTATAAGGCGCATTAAATGAAACAAAACTCTTAAGTTCCCTCGGAAGCTCAGTTTGGTCTTCACCTGGCGCAGGGCGTCTTCTTGCTTCCTCCACTTCCGTATCATTGATTCGTTAATGCTGAATTCTCTCGCAGCTGCTCTATGTCCATGTTGTACTGCGTGACCGATAGCGTTGTGTTTGAAATCCGCTTCGAAAATGAATGAATGAATGCACGTACCCTAATGCTGAAGCACACACCGTATTACTCCGCCATGCTCCTGACTACAGTGACCGTAAGCTTCGTAACTTACCAAGGCCGTGCTAAAACATTTTGACAGATTTATGAGCACCGTGTACCATCTACAATCGGTTGTAGGTCAGAAAGCACAACCAGAATTAATTCATACATTAGACGCACCGCATTTTAAGGTGCACTGTCAATTTTTGAGAAAGTTAAAGGATTAAGTGCACCTTATGGTCCGAAAAATACGGTATGTTATTTATGATGTTATTTATGTACGCGTGTTCCGACTTAAACCGAAAATCGATTTATGACGCCACCTAGGAACAGATCTGCGTCGCAAGTCGAGGACTACCTGTATATAGCAAAGTTTATCGAGCTGCTGTTGATAACACAGCAACTTGGTCCATCAACCCAGCAGAAGGCGTGTTGGAATAACAAGAGCGTTTGAGATTATGGTTGTTGGATTCAGTGCTGTTAACCAGTAGCACCAGTGAAGCCAATGACTCAGACATCACTTGAAGAGTCTGCAAACGACAAGGAAAACCAAGCAGAAAATGGCTAAAGCAAGACAAACCTAATGTGTTGGAATGGCCAAGTCAAAGTTCTGACAGAAACAGACATGTTGCAGAAGAACATTTAGTGAGCAGTAAATGTAAGGAACCCCACAAACATCCCAGAGTTGAAGTTGTTCTGTACGAAGGAATGAAGTAAAATTTCTCCAAGCCGATGTACAGGACTAATCAGCAGTTAACGAAAACAATTAGTTGCAGTTCTTGCAGTACAAGGGGGACACCAGGTACTTAAAGCAAAGACTCATACGTTTGCTGCTTACAGACATGTAATACTAAATCCTAAATAAATAAATAAATACATTTAAAAAGCGATACCTCGGTTCTCAACCACCTCAGAAGTCATCGAATTCAGTTCTCGACACATTTTGAGGAGAGAAATTTGTTTCAGTTCTCATCATGTGCGCTGTGTTTCTCGTGTTTTTCTTTATTTTTACATCTACAGTACAGTATTCATAGTGCAAACAAGTTCCCATGATCCTTAATCATAGGTTTGTGATAACAGCTAACCAAAAGGAAACCAGCATGAACTGCTGCACAGTATGACACTCTCCTGTATATCCTGTGCTTTCAGGCAGCAGCAGCATGCAGAGATCGCCAAAAGTAAGTGTTTTGCTTTTGCTTTTCACTTTCAATCCCTTATTCACTAAATTACATGAGATTTTTCAACACCATTAGAAGTTATGCGTTCATGGCTTTGGCCAACTGAAGGTTAATGCAAGTATGCTAACCATGTTTAATAGGCTCTGCTATGATGCAGTATAAAGTATATTAAACTCCTCTGTTTATGATACATGCAACTTACTATGGATTTTTTCGGAACATATCCCCATCATAAATCACAGCACCTGTACAAAAGAACGCTCCATTCATATACATAATGCCTTATACAGTGTGGATTTTCTGGGGGTCTGAAACGGATTCATTCAATTTACATTAATCCTAATGGGAAAGATTTGCTCTGTACTCGTCATTTTCGGTACTCGACAAGTCTTTCGGAATGAATTAATGACGAGAACCGAGGTACCACTGTATATAATGAGTAAGTATAATATTTTTGTCCAATCTACTTAATTGGGGTCTCTTTATCTACTTTTAGATTGTGTGAAAATCTGATATTTGTTGTCATATTTATACAGAAAATGTTAAAGACTTCACAGCTTTTCAAGTACCACTGACATGCCAGTGGTTCCTGACACATTATTGGAGAAACTGGAGCTCATTAACTCTACCTGTAAATGTTTGTTTCCAAACAATAAGGCTGACCAGTAACTGACTGTGTAACGTTATGTTCTAAGGTCTATAGAGATCAGTAAATCAGTGCAGCTCAGTAGAGAGGGTACACCCTCACGCCTTATACTTAATGAGCAAGTATATCAAGTCAGCATTGTGACTCGTAAAAATAGACTCCCTCTTTGGTAAGAGAAATCAGGCAGATGAGCAGTGAGCTGGATAACATTTCTACAGAGAAGTAAATACAAGGGTACCTCAGTTTGTCATCAATTCGTTCCAGAGGACTTGTCAAGAACTGAAAACAACAAGTACAAAGAAAATTTTTCCCATAAGGAATAATGTAAATTGAATTAATCCGTTCCAGACCCCGAGAAAATCCATATGTATAAGTTATTACATGCATTAATGGAGCTGTATTGTACGGGTGCCCAATGATTTACGATGGGGGTATGTTACGAAAAAATTAATCATAAATTAAATGTAATATGAACTGATGAGTTTAACGAGTTTTTGGTAGAGATGTCTATGATAAGTATGTTAATGTTTAAAACACAAACTAACCTATGGTTGGCCAAAATCATTAAACACATAAGCTTATTTGCTTATTTTATAATAAAAGTGTTGAAACATAATTTAGTGAGTAATGGATTGAAAGTGAAAACACTTACTCTACCAATGAACTCATTAGCATAGCTGCTAATGCCAACTTCAGCCTGTGGTCTAGTGGAAAGTATTCAGGACTGGATTTCCATATTGGTCGGATGTCAATACTATCCTTTTTAGTTCAGTGAAGACTTATTTGCTCCAAGAATACATTACTGTAGATGTAAAAACACAAAAAAAGCGCAGATTTTCACAGGGAAAGAGCCATTATTCCGCCCAAGGAGGTTGGGTCCCTTTTTGAGTCTTGGTCCTCCCAAGGTTTCTTCCTATAGCACTCAGGGAGTTTTTCCTTGCTCAATTTGGGATTGGACGTAGTTATTAGGAGATAATCTAAACTTGTAAAGTTGCTTTGAGACAATGCTCCATTGTAAAAAGCGCTATATAAATAGATCTGACTTGACTATCGTGAGCCTGAATCACTGTGTACCGAATCATGATTCATGAATCGAATTTCATGAAAGCAAGAGCACCGTGTACCAAGCGAACGATGAGAAAATAAAATTTTCTAATCAAAATGCGTCAACAACCAAATTCGACAAGTTGCGAGGTGGTTGAGAACTGGGGTACCACTGTTCATAAAAAAATAAAAATAAAAAAAATTATACACAAGACCGTGTCAGTACTTCTGTGAACATTATAGCAGCTCCACAATGAACGACCAGTCTGCAATGAAGGTGTGAATGAATCATGCACAGCACTGACTGCAAGTCCAAGTCTTTAAATGGAAACATGCTGTGACGAATTCACTTTTTTCCACATCAGACTAAAATACCCACATTACAGCTCTACAATCTTTCACTGGATGCTAAACTCCACGTGCCTTTCATCTTGTCTCTACACCAGGCCCCTAAGTCTAAATTGCTGAAGTCACAGTAAAAGGCTGCTATCAGCTAATCGCCTATAATCTGCACAAAATCCTCCAAAACAGTGGTTTCATGTACTGTTCCTGTAGTGTGGAGCCAGGACCGGCTTTGTTTTATCAGCTCTTAAACTAGAAAAAAACAATTTGCTGCCTTCAAGTAAAATCCTTTTGTGTTCTCAATAGCATGGTGCCATGGTGTAACATTATCCTAGAAGAGGTAGGGAGGAGAGAGCAGAAATAGAAGCATAACTCAAAGCTGCAGTTTAACTCCCAAGATGTTCCAGTAAAAGTCGATAAAGTGACTTAAAATTGGGTTTACTGCGAAAATAGGTTTAAATCTGAACTTAAGTTCAGTGCACAGTGAGCAAATGGCTTAACATTTAAAGGCCATTACCATCCGAGCCAAGGTACACGTACACCGTGCACCTAAAGTCACAAAAAATATGACTGACAAATGCACCTGCATGACAGAAATAACTCCCCAAAAGCAAGGCAATGACCATATGCCATATTTACAAATAATTGTAAGACCAAATATTGTGGAAATGCTGATCTAATTTAAAGGAGTAGTATGTGGAGCTACAGATGGACATGCAGCCTAAAAAAAAATTTAAAAGTCAAACAAAACATGTTACAATTTTCATATTTTATTATCCAGTTCATATTCAGAATTCACCACCTTCAAGGGCTTACTAGTTGATGGTATGAGACATTACAAAAAAAAAGAAAAGAAAAAAAATGGCAGTCAGCCACATATGCTCAAAAAAGACTTGACAGCCAGGTTAGTGTGACATAGCCCAAGGGGGGTAAGGGGTACTGTTCAGTATCAAGGTCTAAGCTATCAAAAAGGCCAGCAGAGCTAAAACTCCATCCCTATGACCTACTGTGTGACCTTCTGCTACCAGGCTTAGCTGCTTCGTGGGCACCAGGCTAAGCAACTCACACTGAGCCTAGTCCAACACGCATCCATCACCGCCAGGAAAAAAATAAAAATAAAAATCTGAGACCAAGAGGTCCTGAAAGCACAAAGGAAACTCTTTCCCAACTTGATTTCAGATGGCAATCACCCGAGATGCACTCAAATGCATATTTGATATGAAAGTATTGATACACCCAATGGCTCTTAATTATCAAAACTGCACCATCTCAAAGCCTGTACTCAGATTTCCCTGATTGTCATACATCTATTTCATCCTTGGTGTTGATTTTAAATCAACATACACACCTACTAATAGATTGCTGGAGAGGTGGGATGCTGATGTTTCATGTGACCCCTCTCTGCTGTGCTACCTTCTGGTTCTACTCTTTCTAGCTATGTTACTATAGCTAATACTGCCAGACTCTCATGCTACATTTAGTATCAGTGGTTCAACTGTGGTCTGGTAATAGACTCTGTGCTCTTAACAATAACTAACTACATTTTGTCTTTTTTCTCTCTCAGAGTTTGTGTTCCGGTACCATCTCCAGCAGACACACCAATTGCTCCTCCGCTTCAGCCCCACCATACTCACCCACAGAGTAACTCTCTCCCTCCTCCAGTTGAGTGAGAATGATACGAGGACTTTCCCGCCAAAGACACAAGATCCTACAGTCACTCTGTGTATCAGACTAAATAATGCTGATATGCATATTTTTATGTTATTTGATTCAATATTTCCTCTTTATTATTGCCTTATATGCTATAGCTTTTATATTCTCCATTTTATTATACTATTCTTAATATTTAATTTTCTCTAAAAATGTTAGTCTGTTATATTATTTTTAATTACATTATTAATTATATTTTCAAACATGTTTTCATGTTTATGCTTTTATGCCATTTTATTTTTATGCTATATTTTATTTATGCTATTGCTATGAACTTATTAATTGGGTAACTTAATTCTGACAACATCTAGGACGCCCAAGGAGAATGGGTACATTGAGTCTTGTTAGTACCATGGTTTCTTCCTTATAAAGTTTAGGGAGTTTTTGTTGCCTTGCCACTGTTGCCCTTGGCTTGCTCCATTTGAGATTGGCCTTATTTAGAAGACAATCTAAAGTTGTAAAGCTGCTTTAAGACAATGCTCCATTGTAAAAAGCACTACAGATATAAAGCTGACAACTTCATCTATGACACCATTCACTCTGGTAATAAAAGCTATTCAAAATGATATACAATACCAGTCTTCAAATTCAGTAGTTTTTCATTATTTAAAAATTTTCTGCATTGTAGATTAATACTAAAGTCATCCAAACTATGAAGAAATACACATGGAATTATTTAGTAAACAAACCAACAAAAAGTGTTAATCAGACCACAATGTTTTATATTTTAGATTCTTCAAAGTAGGCACCTCTTGCCTAGCTGACAGCTTTGCACATCTTGGCATTTTCATTTTCTGTCAGTTTTATGAGGTAGTCATCTGGAATGGCTTTCAGTTAACAGCTGTGCCTTGAAAAGAATTAATTTCTTGAATGTCTTGCCCTCTTAATGTGTTTGAGACCATCAGTTGTGCTGTGAAGAGGTAGAGTTGGTAAAACAGTCAATAGCCCTATTCGAGTAATGATCTAATCCATATTATGGCAAGAACTACTCAACTAAGTAAAGAAAAACAACAGTCCATCATTACTTTAAGAAAAGAAGGTTAGTCAATCTGAAAATTTTCAAGAACTTTGAAAGCATCTTCCAGTACAGTCGCAAAGACCACCAAACATTATGATGAAACTGGCTTTCATCAGAGCCACCCCAGGAAAGGAAGACCAAGAGTTATCCCTGTTGCACAGGATAAGTTCATCAGAGTTACCAGCCTCAGAACGACTTTACTGTCGAATTGCTGCAAAGAAGCAACTTCTAAGGAAGAACAGGAGGAAAAGAATGGTTTGGACCAAGGAACGGACATTAGACCAGTCGAAATCTGTCCTTTGATCTGATGAGTCCAAATTTGACATTTTTGGTTCCAAACGCCATGTCTTTATAAGACGCAGAAAAGGTGGGCGAATGGCTCCTACATGTGTAGTTCCCACCATGAAGTACAGAGGACGAAGTGTGATGGTATGGAGGAGCTTTGCTGGTGTCCCTGTTGGCGATTTATTCAAAATCCAAGGCACACTTCACCAGCATGGCTACCGCAGCATTCTGCAGCAACATGCCATCCCATCTGGTTTGCGCTTAGTGGGACCATCATTTGGTTTTCAACAAGACAGTGACCCCAAACACACCTCCAGGCTATGTAAAAGCTATTTGACCAAGAAAGAGGCTGATGGAGTGCTGCATCAGATGACCTGGCCTCCACAATAACCTTATCTAAAGCCAATTGATAAGGTGTGGTAGCCTAGTGGGTAAGGTACTGGACTATGGACCACAAGGTCCAGGGTTCAAATCCCATCTCTGCCAAGTGCCAAGCTCTCACTGTTGGGTCCTTGAGCACAATTGCTTTCTATTGTAAGACTGTTCCAATTGTAAGTCGCTCTGGATAAGGGCATCTGCTAAATGCTGTAAATGTAAATGCAATTGAGACGGTTTGGGAGGAGTTGGACCACAGAGTGAAGGTAAAGCAGCCAACAAGTGCTCAGAACCTCTGGGAACTCCTGCAAGACTGTTGAAAACCATTTCAGGTGATTACCTCATGAAGCTGACAGAGAATGCCAAGAGTGTGCAAAGCTGTAATCAAAGCAAAAGGTGCCTACTTTGAATAATCTAAAATCTAAAACTTATTTTGGTTTGTTTAAGACTTAAGTTTACTACATGATTTCTTGTATGTTCATAGTCTGAATGACTCAAGTATTCATTTACAATGCAGGGGGAAAAAAAACCCATAAAAAACACTGAATGAGATGATGTGTCCAATCTTTTGACTGGTCATTTGGAGCATCCTAAATCATCCCTAAATTTGTTTCATTTAAATTCTCATTTTGAGTAAATTTAATTCTCATGAAATTACTGTTTAATACTGTAATACGTCTTGCAAGCAAAATATATGGAGGCTTTTCTCTCTACATAGACTGTCTGTGGCCATTTGGCTCTCAAATGGCAGCAAAACTGTACTGTGATGTTCATTTAATGAAGGCTTTGGTTCTGAGCACAAGAGACCAACCGCACCTATATTTCAGAATCATTTCAATATGTGAACATTACTTCTGTCTGTCTTCTCAGTTCAATAAAGGACTGTTCTACAGTTATGTTTAAATAACATACTTTAAAGGAGTCAGCACACCATACCCACCAATGCGTGTTTTCTAGATACATAGTAAACCAAATGGCAGTTAACTAGCAATTCAAGGGGTCATGTGAAATGCAGGTAATAATAATAATAATTGAAATCAAGGTAATAAGGCAATAATTGGATTAAAAGAAATCAAAATAAAAGGTAGCTTGATCATGTGACTAAGGTAACCAACTTGATGAAATTTATTCAGGCCACATGAGCTCTTCATATGAATTCTTTCAGATATCTTCAATTGTGTGGAAACACCAAAACCAGGCTGAATACGAAACCACACAGGTTTCTTGCAAATTCTCTCAGTGCATGTGTGTGTGTGTGTGTGCATATATATATATATATATATATATATATATATATATATATATATAATATATATATATATATATCTATATTATATATATATATATATATAATATATAAATAAAAACACACCTACTGTATCTGCTTCTATTTAAAGATACTTTGGCATAAACAATTATTTTAGCAAAACATTGCATGGCATTCGTTGTTAGACTCCTGGGCACAAACAAAATATTTAGTGGATAATACTAGGGATGCACCGTTACCACTTTTTTCCGTCCGATTCCAATATCTGAAATTCAAGTATCGGCTGATACCGAATACCAACTCTGTCTAACTTAACTACTCGATACGTGCCTATAAATCCTGGTATTTATAGCTTTCCACTTTTTATGGATTGCCTTTATTTTGGTAAAACCAGTGTTCTGTATCCCAAATAAGATATAATAAGCTTGAAATAATAATATTTAAATGTTTGAGCTTGAAAAACTTAGGAGCCATGAAAAAATGTATTTGTCATAAGGCAGTAACAAGCACAAACAGGGAAGCATAATCTTATGAAGCTTTTTAATTGTTGGTTATATTTACACATCAGCTACCCATCAAAATAATGGTGAGAAATAATCTCAAGCGAGAAATAACACACCACAGACAGCTTGAGTTGAGCTTTATCTAGTGGTGTGCATGTCGTCTCCTTGGAATTATAAGGTTCTATCTGCATGCTGAGTAGCTTTCAGATAGAGCTTCAAAGATTTTGCATTCTAAATAGCAAAACTGATATGTGGAACAAGTCTCTTTCATACATGAAAATCACAGACACCCTAAATGTATACTAAATGTGCAATTCCAAAACTTATCAAATCCTACAATATTTGTAAATGGGTTTTTTTTGGAACAGGTAAAATGTAGAACCTTCTAATCCTAAGAACTCACTTTCTCCTTGGAATTATAAAGTTCTATTTGGCAAAATAAAAAGAAGCAATGGTTTTCAAGGAATGCAGACAGTTAACTCATTTCTATTGAAAACATGAAATTGGTGTCATAACAGATTGTCTACATATAACAAAAAATGAAAAGTCATGTTTTTCTATGACATTATTTCGTTTTTATGGAATTTTATGGAAAAAAGTTGACTGAATTAAGGAAATCAGTGATTGTTGTATTAAGACATCAATTAAAATGTATACTATTTAATTATCTTTCAGGCTCAGCAATACAACACATAAGAAAAACACTTTTCAAAGAACCACAAGATGACCGGCAATGTTTCAGCAATATTTCGTGTTTCAAAAACATTTATAAACTTAGGTATACAAATCATACAACCTTCCTTATTTAATTAATATTTTTATGAAATTATTAATTACAACTGACTCATTGAGCATTGAGTGATATGGCAAAGGAGGAGGAATCTGAAATGGTCCGTTCGTGTATTCGAAGCGCCAATTGGTTCTCTACTCCAAAATGCATAAATTTGAAAACATATCACACAATGTTAAGGATTTGTCAAAGAACAAGTATAAATGTATAAAAAAGGCAGATAGAACCTTATAATTTCATGAGGAAGGGGACGATGTGCGTCAGTAGCCTCTTCCGGGTATCGGTGCTCTCTTTTACCGATACTTTGAGTAAGCATCAGTATCGGTGCAACACTAGATTATACAGTTTCTACAACCCCAAAATCACAAGAAGTTGAGAAAGTATGGAAAATGCAAATAAAAATAACTGAAAAGCTTATTACATTTAGTTTGACTTTTATTTCATTGCAGAACCCAATATGTTTCATGTTGTGTCTGGTCAACTTAATTTCGTTTGTTCATATATAGTATCATCTTCTCAGGCCACCAGTAGACTTCTTGTTGGATTCTTGCATTCATCACTCCTTAATACTCTCTTCCACTGACGTTCATTCACGTTTTTGTGAGTTTTAGCACATCTTAGCCCTGTTCTCCTTCTGAAAAAGTGGTCTTGGTTGATACCCTTCCAAAAAGATCTTTCCTGACCAAGCGGCTTCGAGAGGTAGAGGGGTCAACTTGGCATTACACTGAAGCTGACATAAGCTGCTATTGCTCAAATGTAAGGGGTGGTCACACTAAGAACTTGCCACAGCGGCCTATAAAACCTGTTTTGTATTTTCATTTTTTAATAATCCACACAAATCTTTTTTCAAATGTTCTTGGTGAACATGGTGGTCTTTTCCACATAATTTAAGTTAAATGTTTAAGTAGAAGACGAACAGATGAGAGGAGTGATTTTGTCTATATGTCTCTAGGCGCAATGACACTACATGCTACATATCAGGAATGGTAACCCGGATGCTAACGGTTCAGTCAGCATGGTTAGGATTTTGTCATCAAGCAAAACCTGCAATTACACTCCGTCAACACCCATTCAGCTCTCGTGGCATTTACAGAAGCAGTGAGGGTCTGTCTTTAACCAAGACTTTTTATACAGATGTATAATTGTCATTTTCTTAACACCAAGCATCAACTTTGCATAACACTACACTAGCAAAAAGGTGTGTAGTGTTACAAAATGGGGTATAAAGGATCAATACGGCAGTTCAATAAATAATTTCAGACAATGATTACATGATAAGAACATAACCCCTATGAAAACATACAACGGAAGGTCTGAAATCACTAGTGAAAGCACTTCTATTTTGCATTTTTCTGAAATAGAATAAACGTTATCTTTACAAATCACATAAATGGCATGCACCACATACTGTCCATTCATACAATGTTCATTCATATATACAGTGGGACAAAAAAGCCACTGATTGTGCAAGTTCTCCTACTTAGAAAGATGAGAGAGGTCTGTAATTTTCATCATAGGTACACTTCAACTATGAGAGAGAAAATGAAAAAAAAATCCAGGAAATCACATTGTAGGATTTTTAAAGAATTTAATTGTAAATCATGATGGAAAATAAAGTATTTGGTCACCCACAAACAAGCAAGATTTCTGGCTCTCACAGACCTGTAACTTCTTTAAGAAGCTCTTCTGTCCTCCACTCGTTACCTGTATTAATGGCACCTGTTTGACCTCGTTATCTGTATAAAAGACACCTGTCCACAGCCTCAATCAGTTAGACTCCAAACTCAGCAATAGCCAAGACCAAGGAGCTGTCGAAGGACACCAGGGACAAAATTGTAGACCTGCACCAGGCTGGGAAGAGTGAATCTACAATAGGCAAGCAGATTGAAGTGAATAAATCAACTGTGGGAGAAACTGTAAGAAAATGGAAGACATACAACACCATTGATAATCTCCCTGGGGCTCCACGCAAGATCTCATCCCATGGGGAGAAAATGATCATGAGAATGGTGAGCAAAAATCCTAGAACTACACGGAAGGACCTGATGAATGACCTGCAGAGAGCTGGGACCAAAGTAACAAAGGCTACCATCAGTAACTACGCCGAGAGGGACTCAGATCCTGCAGTGCCAGGCATGTCCCCCTGCTTAAAGCCAGTACAGGCCCATCTGAAGTTTGCTAAAGAGCATATTGATGATCCTGAATAGGATTGGGAGAATATCATGTAATTTACAATTAAATTATTTAAAAATCCTACAATGTGATTTCCTGGATTTTTTTCCCCTCATTTTGTCTCTCAGTGTACCTATGATAAAAATTACAGCCCTCTCATCTTTCTAAGTAGGATAACTTGCACAATCAGTGACTGACTAAATACTTTTTTGCCCCACTGTACTTCCACCATTCGATAGGTTTATTATTCTTATTATTGTTATTAGCCTGCCTTCTACACACACGTTTGCCAGATATGTTAGCTGTTGTAGCAAATGTAACAGCAGTTTCTGTTGCAGAAAGTTAAACAAAATGAAACATAAGTAACGTCAGTGTGAGCACACTGGTGAATTACATGCACTGAATCTGCGCTCAGCAGCGCGAGAACAACGTGTGGATCACGGGACAGTTATGGATTAGTTTCTATTTGAGAATTAGTCACTGTGTGTGCGCGCGTGTTATAGTTGACAAGCAGAGTAAGAAGAACTACATCTTTGCAACGTAGTACCTCAGAGTTAATGAACTTCTCAGTTCCCTGCTGTCTTCTGTCATACCTACTCGTGTCATGAGTACAACAGGAATTATGTTGCGCTGTCACACAGTTCATCAGACAGTGTGAGTGAGACATGCAGAGAGTAAGGAGAGACTGAGCAAAGTAAGGCGCTACATGTAGGTCTACACTGAAATAAGATTTAACCCATCTACAATTAAGAAAAGACATCGAAAATCAATATGCGGTTGTCAATGTTGATATTAAGTTCATCAATGTATGGGAAACACTGCAGTATTTAATCAATACCCACCCAGTACATTACAGTATCCCATATAGCATTGCGAAGTACAGTATAGATCGCATAATGAGCAATTTCACAGAATGCCTCGTGGACATTAAGCAACACAAACCTGTAATCAGCATAGCAATTTGAGTGAAAGTATTGTACAGCAAGTCCCCTAGATGCGAACCTTCACCTAATGAGCCTTAAAAGATGCAAACGTGCGTAAGAAATACATTGAAAATTATTTAAATAAAAGCAAAATGGAATTTCAAGTTGCATGCCAGCATGGTAGGTTAGCTCACATATCGTTATATGAGCAGAACATTGTTGTTTACTCGGTCTCAGTCATATTCATTCTTTGTCAAGAAATGGGTGTGTTACTGACTGTAATGCTTTGGCAGAAAGCGGGAGATGAACACTAGAAGCCCGTACAGAGACAGACTAGAAACAGCTTAAGTCAGTCAGGATGTCAGAACACAAACAAAAATGATGGACCACACAGGGATGATGTGGAAGGAGTGATGGATGTTGTGAAGTGTAGTCCTGTAAGTCCGTGGTCTTGACACCAGCTGTGTACAGTATACATCTGCTTTTTGTGGAAATATTGTGCCATTTTAAACCCATATCTGCTATTAACCATAAAATCAGTGGTGGTCTCACAAAGAAGTAAAATTAAAGTAAGCGAGACACGGTGTTAGAGGCTTAGGCTAAATATATTTGACATACAACCCCACTATCAGAACGGAACTGGTTCATAACTGGTTCGATGCAAATACCTTCTACATTTCTCAATTAACTGTTAATCTGATTATATTATTGGTTTAATAAATAAAATAAATAAATAAATAAATAAAACCGTACTAAATTATTTAATTGTGACATTAGCATCAGTGGCTATTCATAACAGGAGTAAGGTTGTAACAATGCAGTCATACACTTACACTGGGGACAATTTTGAGCGATCAGTTTAACTAATGCACGTCTTTGAAATAAGGGTACCCGAAGTAAACCTACATGGGCATTGGGAGGGCATGCAAACTCCACACAGGCCAAGGTCAAAACTGAAACGAGCAACTCTGGAGCTGTAAGGCAACAAAGCTCACCACTTTTGCCACTCCATTACCTTCAAGAAAAATACAAAGCAGAAGCCTTTTCACTAGTGGTTTCAGACATTTGGTCCTCACTGTAGCTGACCTCCATGTGAGGCACACACAGTGTGGCACGCAAGTCATTTGTCTTCAACCCTTATAAATGAGCTGACAAAGAAGAACAGCCTTCAATCTCCATTGTCTTCTTCCAAAAAAAACTACACATGTTGGATGAGGGAGAGGTAAGGGAGCAATATTAGAGCCGGCAAATGCTCTAGATTACCTAAACAGCTATAAATACATATGAATGCTGCCACTCTTAGCAGTACTTTAAACAGAGTGGGATGGAGTGGGCAGCTTTGGGTAGTGGAAATAAAAAGTGTTTCAGAAAATGTTTTTTTGATACAAAAAGCACTAAATGGCCTGGACACATTGGTTATAAAACATACCTTACATTCAAAAATAACCTGACTATTAGGTAATCAGAATAAGAGAAGAATCACAAATCCTGATTTAACCACAGAGTACCAGTTCCTTCATAAATTGACCACAGTTGGACAAAACAACACCATCAAAAAAGGCCGAATCCTCCATGTAAAAGTGTGTAGCACACAAAAGCTGGCTTTAAAGTAGATCCCATTTAAAGTAAAGGGAATTACAGCAGGAGCACAGTGAGCTGCCTCTGTCTTCGTTCTATTGCATGTGGCCTTTTGCCAAAGCATTGTAGCACAACAAGAGAGACCTCGTACACACATTTTACTGAGCCAACCGAAAGTAAACCGAAACATAAAACACCTCCGGCTTAGCTTAGTCTATGCAATACTGCACAAAAGAAAAAGGAAGTGGAAGACTGAATTTCCTCAAATATAAAAATAAACATCAGGGCACAGGGCATGTCTGGTCTCTTCAGTTAAATAGTCCAAGGGGAATTCATCACTGTTTAACAAAGAAATTCAACAGAAACAGATCAGCAGGAATTTCTGTTAAAGGACCGAGATAATTAAATACACAACAAAAACTGAGGTGAGGTGGGTATTCATCATGTCCCTTATGGTTGGAGACACTGTTATCCAGAGCAACTTACAAAATTTAGCAAGTCAGCCAGCTTATTCAGGATTCAGGGAAATGTCTGTGTGCTGAAGCCAGCAATGAGCAGCAGGATTACATAGACACAATGTTGTAGCTAAACACTCTGCCTCACTCAATAATAATGAGCTGCGAAACAAGGATAAACCCCCATGGTCTTTAAAAAGGAACAAGCGCATAAAAACATTATAATAACTACCGAGTTCCATGTTCTGTTACCCATGTTCTGCCAAAATACTGAACTCTTTTCTTTAAAACTGCTTACTAACCAACAATTATCAAGTTCACTTTCAGTAAAGAAACGGCTGCTTCATAAAAGTTTTATATACATGTGGACCCTCTGTGAGGCGAGACTAAAATTACAGGAGTGGTCTGCACTGATCAAGTTTCAACAACAGTCAATAAAGCAGTATAAATAAATAGGTCACTCAGATGTGCAAAAGTCATGTGCGCTCACATACACTGCTTGTAATACAACTCATGGTCAAAAGATTAATGATGACTGTCAGTAGGCTGCTCAAATTTCCAGTAAGGAGATCTTCTGCTACAAAACAGAGCTCCACCGATGAATCAGCACATGGATATTAACAGCTGTTATGAGCTAATTGCAGTTAAATTGGTTTCTGCATTTACACTGGCCGATAAATGACCCTTAAAAAAAGACAGACAAAATATGGATCCCTCATGTTGAGTGTTGTTGTTGTATAGTTTGTCAACCAGAGGGGACACTGCAACGCCAACTGTTGGCGACACACACACCCACTGGAAGTACAGTAAATCCAGCCAGAAGCAGCACAACAGAAACTAGTGCAAATAAGTAACATACATTCACCAGCCACTTTATGTACACCTTGCCAGTACCGGGATGGACTCAAATTATACTCAAGCCAGCAATGTCTCAATTACAGATAGCACGTTCAGTTTCCCTTGCTTTTAAAATGTTTGAATAGTGGAGCAACAGTGAGAGTCAACCCAAAGTGATTAAGTTACACAATGCACCAATCCCATCTACACATTATTATAGTCTGGAGAAAACCGAATGAAAATGGGATCCACCAAAATGAAAATTTTTGGCCTAATTAGGAACACTTTTCGCAGTTCAATCAAGTACAAACTTATTGACTTTTGCTTGTTTCATTTCTTTTTTTAACTTTACTCCTCCAGATTAGGCATGAATAAACATTGGAGGAAAATTGAGTGTTCCTTTTTGTTGAGGCAGGGTGAGGAAATTATACAACTTATTTCCACAAAAGTTGCATGAATATGTGGAAGACGTAAAAAATAAAAATAAAATGATTGAATTACACTGCAACTCCTATTCTGTGCCTCAGCTGTTAAATATGTATGCAATTATGTAAATGTGTTTTATTTTAATAAATTTCACAAATTAATAAATTGACTCTTGCTAGTTTTAGTCAATTAATTCATGTCTAGTTACCAGCTAAATGTGCTAAACCACAGAGCTCATACAGAAGGGATTACATTTTCCCCTGCTGTTTTTATATTAGCTTATGTCTACATTTCACCTGTTCCTCATCTTCATAACTCAAACATTTGCGTTAACATGTTCCACCAAAAAAAAACCTTAAGGAAAGGTTAAAATGGCAAAAACTAGAATCCAGACCAGTAAAACTTTGCTAGCATTCGTGCAGAGTGCGTGATGCAGTCAGTAACCAGGTACACCGTCTCATTAACCAGTCTTTGGGTTCCATTCTCGGTTAGGAATCTCTCAGAGAGCGTCCTACATAGGAAGAAGGCAGAATGGACACTCACTAGGTATTGAGACAGACCCGATGAACACTCGGCAACAGCGATCGTGGCATGACAAACTATTTTCTTTAAAAAGAAGCAGCAAATTCGACACGGTGAGAACTTGCAAACTCCTGCTTAATAATCAGTTGAATCTGAAAGGTCTGCAACTGTATGAGAAAATGGAGCTGCACGGCCACAGAAAATCAGGAACTAATAAGTAAAACATTTCCTCATTACACTTAGCTGATAGCCATTTTAAATGCTTTAGTCATGTTAAAAGCAACTTTAAAATACCGGTACGAGTTGTATTACAGTTTCTGCAAGTACATCTAAGAAATCTGCCTTTCAAGCTGACAATCAAACGCCTTTGTGATTTATTTGAAATTTGAGTTCACAGTTAAAACATGCTATTAAAAACTGCATTTGAAATAAAGTACTTTGTGTTTATAAATCAGTGACTTTACATTTACATATCCATTATAGGAAGCTTCAAGCTTGAGAAAAAAAGTGATTCATTTCAATTAATTACATTCAGAAATGTGTGATTAATTAGTTCATTTTTTTGTTATTCGACCAACAGTTCTAGTTTCTATTGGTGCCGGAAAGCTGAGGAACCACAGGAGTAGGAGTTAGCAGACGCTCTTATTCAGAGCGACAACTGCTACAATGACCTTGCTCAAGGACCCAACAGTGGCAGCTTGGCAGAGGTGGGATGTGAACCCTGGACCTTCTGGTCTATAGTTCAGTACCTTAACCTCTAGGCCAAGACAGTCCCATATGTGGTGAACAAAACAAACATCATATTCTCTACGTAGGCTCTTCTATCCAAAGGGAAAAATTACAGTCTCAACTATTCCTGTTTCACCCTTTTATATGTCAAGGGTAGCATTTGTGCAAATCAGAGCAGCACGTCAGAGAAAGTCCCCAATGGGTTTCGCTACCCTAGATTGAGACGCCTGGAAAGTTCCATGATTGATTTATTACTATTTTTAAATGTCCTACTTAAACGGTTCAACATAGACGATGAGAGTCAGGCACAGAACGTCTCTACTGAAACAAAGGTAAGTCTGAAATCCCCTAGACATACTTAACAGTCTACAATCCAGTGTGACAAAAACAGAGGACAGCCATTATCCTCAATTTCCACTGACTGCAGGAGCTATAGTTGAGGGCAGCAAAAATAAACAATTTTCCACACACACCGCTCTGAGAAAAAGGGGGTCAAACATCCAAGGTCCCTTACTTCTCTATACCAATATACCACCACACTTCCCTAAAAATAACTCAATAAGAAAGGTTTTCATTCTACCCCTAACAAAAATCTCGAAATCACCACATCTGGAGGATGTCGACCCAGTTTTGTTCACTTTGTGTGAAATAAACAAAGTCACAGATAAGGAGGTTGGGTCCCTTTTTGAGTCTTGGTCCTCCCAAGGTTTCTTCCTATAACACTCAGGGAGTTTTTCCTTGCCACTGTCGCCCTAGGCTTGCTCAATTTGGGATTGGACGTAGTTATTAGGAGATAATCTAAACTTGTAAAGTTGCTTTGAGACAATGGTCCATTGTAAAAAGTGCTATATAAATTGATCTGACTTGACTTGACATAAGACACCAAACTATTTTTGTTTTAAAGCTCATCATTCTGACTTTGTGAAACATACCTCATACTAATTACATTAAGTTATTTTAACTAACGGCATAGTTTTTCAAGATCAAGTACAGAAAATGGACTCACCTAATCGGCATTTCTTCAACAATTACCAGCACAAATCTAAAATTTCAAATTAGTCTGCAATTAAAAGGGAGTATATACAGACCTTAATGAGCTGCTGAACTTGGATAATTGACAGAAAAAATAACCACAACAAGAGAGCTGTCAACTGGAACAACGGAAAGGATTAGAACAGTCCTTCTAAAAGTCTTTCCAAGAAGGAAACCCAGCAAAAAATGTTCGTTGTTCACAGTCCACTGTGTCTAAAATTTGGTGCAAAGTAGGATAGATGTCAAAGTATCAAGATAGAAAATTCAAAGCAATATGCCTTAATAATAGAAAAGGCACAACCATACAAATGAAAAACAAACATGCAGAAACAGATGACAATGTTTGTAACAGAACTGTACAAGTTGGCTGAATGAAATGGGATTTGCATATTTTAAAAAAAAGTAGATTTCATATAAAAATTAAAAAAAGGCCAAGAACAACAACACTAACATCTAAACAGACGCAAATTAGGTTACAATGGGCTAAAGCAAGGTAATCATTGAGTATGGATGATTGGATGAAAGTGATATTCAGTGGTGAATCACAAATCTGCCATGGAGATGACATGCAAACTTTTGTCTTGTGGCGTTCTAATGAAACACAAAGATAACTGCCTGCAGAACCACTTAAATTTCCCCAATCATTTACGATATGGGATTGGATGTTGAGTAAATGACCAGGGGAGATGAGAATCATTACCTCAACAGTGCAAGTGTACACTGAAATCTTCAACGCTTTTCTCATTCTATGAACAGAAAACAGGCTTGGTGATAATGAAGCCACATTTCAGGATGATAACGCATCTTACAACAGTGCAAATAATTTTAAAGCTTTTCTCCAGGAAAGACATGTCAACTCGGTGACATGGCCAGCAAACAGTCCAAATCTCAAACCGTTTGGAAATTTATGGTGGAAATTAAAACAATTGGTCCGTGACAAGGCTTTATTTTGTAAGGCTGATCAGTCAAATGTTATTCACAAAAGTTGAAACCAGCTTTGAGGTAGAATTTTGTTCTTCCATTAGTGAAGTCTCAAAGAATTCAGGTCATCATAAGAGTCAGAGGAACACAAAAAGTACTAATTGTGATTTTTTTGGTTGACGACTCCATATTGTTCTTTCCTCTACTTGATTTGGAAAATGCTGTTAATCAAAATTATTTAGATGAATTTGTTTTCAGGTATGCATCATTAAGATGTTCAGTAGGTTTGGGCATATTTTGCATTTTATCGATTCAGAATCTACTCCGATTCTGCTTATTGATTCCAAGTTTCGATTCCAAAATGATGACAAAAATGTGCCAAATGTTTAAGGATCTCTTTATTTTTTTTTACATTTCCAACTTCAAAAGCTAATCATTTTTATGTTAAGCTTTTTCTTCCCATTTAAACCTATTATAAGTCAAAACTTTAACATGGCTTAATGTACTAAAGCAGTGACCTAGGAACAACAAACGTCTCTCAAATACTACTTGTAATAAGTACCATCTACTGCTGAAATGATTAACATGTGGTTCAAAGGGAAAGTAAACAAGCACTCGGAGATTTTCCTTGCCACTGTCGCCCTAGGCTTGCTCAACTTGGGATTGGACGTTGTTATTAGGAGATAATCTAAATTTGTAAAGTTGCTTTGAGACAATGCTCCATTGTAAAAAGCGCTATATAAATAGATCTGACTTGACTTGACCTTTTACTATAGGTTTAAATGGGAAAATCCTAACAGAAAAATGACTAAACGTAAAACGAGAAACTATTTTCCCATTGGACCACACGTTCATCATTTCAGCAAGAGTGTGTACTTACAACCAGTAGTAATTAAGAGAAATTTAGTGTTCTTATGTCATTGTTTTAGGATACTAAACCACGTTAAGCTTTGTTCTTTCCCAGCTAATGCAGCATTTGGGCCAACAGACCGCAGACAGTTGAACACTGTACACTGCTGAAGCTTAAGATCATACTGGTCTTTAGATGTTTTTCCATATTGGAGATGCAGCCTCCATTGTAACAGATCAATTTTCCATTTATTGCATTTAGCCCTTCATTTTCTCTCAAATCAGAGCCAAACATCTGAGCACTTCCGAGTGTTCATCTTCCGCTAATACTCTCGCGGAGCATATAAAACAAAAACAAGTGATGACGTACATAATTACATGCCGCACCAGTCCTGGCAGATTTACACCTCCTTAATGAAGACATATTTTTGCACAACGCCTGTGTATTTGAAGCATAAAATGCATTAGTAGAAACCGATAAACGAAATCATAATTAAATTATTTCCAAATCGAAACCAGGTTTCGATACTCAACCCTAATGTTCAGCCATTAAACAAAACTGTTTGGCATCATATCTGTGATTGTTTACTTGCTTAAAGCTGGTAAAATTATCTAAGAGTGGTTATTCCATAATTCCTGCCATGGTAGCACATGGCAAACAAATGCTACGTCTCATTCCAGTTCCCCTCCATTGAGGAGTGTCTTCACAGTGACTAACACCATAATTATCATGTAAGGAAGTTGAATAATTGCTGTCTATGGCCTAATGGATGACCATTTCTTCCCTGATGTAAGCATTACACAGTCCATGAGGAGTGAAGCAGCAGACTGTTACCGAAGCTCAGAGTTTTAAAGCAGGGTGTCTCAATGGCTGCAGTCTTGAATGATCCACATCGTGACTGGCACATGGGAGGGAACAAAGAAGACACTGTGATTTAAGCACCCCCTCCCACACACCCACTGAGCCACCCAGCTGTCCCATGCCCCTCCTTCACTCTAGCTGTGTCTACTACACACCCTTTGCCCTCAGTCCCAGAGGTCCAGGTTTTATACTCTGACCAGAAAGATGGCAGTGGGAACACCCTCGAAACCATACTGGCAGGCTTAAAATATGCCTCCCCACAAACGTACACTTTTCATCTCTCAATCCTACCCATTAGTTGAGGTTTACTAAGGGTTATTATTTACATGGTGGTAAAGTTTACAATCTGAACGGATAGTCCTCTTATGTAGAACAGGCTTTGATGTGACTGCTGTACTATTTCTGGCATCTACCACTGTATTATTTTCTAACCTTTTCATGGCTTAATCGTGGCTTATACAATTATTTTTTTGCAGGGCAAGAAAAATAAGCCTAAAAATTAGCAGAAAAACAAGCATGCTATGTCTCATTACCCAATTGCTCAAATAGCACCAAATAAAGAATTGTTTTGTCCATAAAAAACCCAAGCTGTCTGACGGACTCTTGCCGTCTTGAATGTTACTACAACAGGCATTAAAGTATAAGGAAAATGATAGTCTTGGTGGAAAATCTAAGTGTGTGTTAAGACAGGAAAAGGATGCGAGCACACTGCAGGCTGTAACAGGAAGCAGCTCACCTGACACTGCACCCAGACGTTTCCTCTACTCGAAGGACGGATGTTCCTCACACGGCTGTTCTTGGTTTCTTCAGCAGTGGCTGACAAGATTGCAGGGCATGCCTCTAGCCCTACATAAGATAAGGGAACATGCTCAGACCAGCAAGGGTACACTGAAAGGAAAGAAAAAGCAACACAGCCAAGCTAGCGCAGCCTATAAAGCTGATCATAAAAAACTAAAATGAAGGAATAAAGACAAACAGCATCAGTAAAAGACTTCAGCATCAACATTTTCAACTACTTATCAAACCACACACACTATACACCAAATGCTATATCAACATGGAAACAGCACTACTGGTGGTGAACTAGGGTGGCATACTGTTCAGTATAGTATACTGCTATTTGAAAAAAAATGTAGTTAGAGTCAAAACCTATGATTAATAATGCGTTAACATAATATCTGAATGATTTTTTAGAATGGAGTTCATCGGATTCCCTGTGAAGTACTGGACTATGGACCAAAAGGTCCAGAGTTCAAATCCCACCTCTGCCAAGCTGCCCCTGTTGGGTCCTTGAGCAAGGCCCTTAACCCACAATTGCTTGGATTGTAAGATTGTATCAATTGCAAGTCGCTCTGGATGAGAGCATCTGCTAAATGCTGTAAATGTAGACGCTCACTCGCCACTTTATTAGGTACACCTCCTTGTTTTTACCCCTATTGGACATTTGATCAGTTCTACTTACCATATAGAACGCACTTTGTAAATATACAATTGCAATTCTCTATATACTTTGTTAATACCCTTTACTCTGTTTAATAATGGTCAGGACTCCCACAGACCAGGTACTATTTGGGTGGTGGATTATTCTCAACACTGCAGTGACACTGACACTGTTGTGCTGGTGTAAGTGGATCAGACACAGCAGTGCTGCTGGAGGTTTTTAAACACTGTTCACTACATTAGACACATCTACCTTATTGTTCCACCTTATAGATATAAAGTCTGAGGCAGTAACTCATCTGTTGCTTCACAGTTTGCTGGTCATCCTCGAATTCTTCATCAGTGCTCTCAGGATGCTGTGGCTGGACATTTTTAGCTGGTGGACTATTTTCAGTCCCACAGTGTCAGTCCTCAGTGTCACTGCAGTGCTGAGAATAATCCACCACCCAAACTGTACCTGATCTGTGGTGGTCTTGTGGGGGTCCTGACCATTAGCGAAAAGAGTAAATGGGACTAAAAGTAAGTAAAGAAAAAGGTGGGTTACAATCTGTAATTGCAGAACTACAAAGTGCATCTATATGACAAGTGGAACTGATAAAAGAGCAATGAGTGCAGAAACAAGGAGGTGTAGCTAATAAAGCAGCCAGTGAGTCTAGAGCACTATTAGTCTATAAGAAACAGACCAGAAGATGAGAGTGGTAAATAATTTGGGACAATTTCTGATATGCTTTGCTCATTCCTGCATGACGGCATTCTCCGTCACATAAACACACTAACGCCCACTGTTGCCTGGCGCATGATAGAACAGCTTGCACATGTTTCTTATGAAAGTACCTGATTTTTGCATCACAATAGAGTTTTTTTGTGTTCTGAATGCAATGGCTTGGTAGCCCTCTTTCAGAGGTGTCTCAAATGAAATGTCGTGATAAAGCAAACAAGACAAGACATGAAATGACTACAAGGAATAAATGCTTTTTGAAGCTTTTATCACCCACTCATAAGGCTGCATATTGCTATTTTAACAGCGCAAAATCCTACTTTAGGGTTAAATAGGAGTAAGCAAAATACAATTAAATTGCAATTAACATAATAAAAATTGAGTGTTTAACATAGTAAAATATTCAAATTCTTGAGAGCTCTCCTACAGATGCTCCTCAGATTGCAATGGATCCGTTTACAATGTATTCGATTTCATGATGGGAATCCAATAACACACAAATACACACTTAGCAGAAGCCGCATTCTAAATTCTGAATTTAAATTTTTTCCACGAGCAAGCGATACACAGTATGCTACTCTCCCACAGATGCTGGGCATTCAAGCTGCAGCCAGATGACTGAGCTGAGCAGCACCACCCACAGTCCGCCAATGAAGTAACCATTTTGTTTTTTCAACATTCAATAAATTACATGAGATATTCAACACTTGACAATTTTGCCCAACTGTAAGTTAATGCATGTGTTTTAAGTATGTTTAAGGTAGGCTAGGCTATGTTTATCGTACTGGACAAAAGTCTTAGGTCGCCATTAGATTAGATAATACATGAAATTTGTATGCAGTATTAAAAACTGAAGGAAAAAAAAAAACTGCTTCTACAGGCTACAGTGGAAAGCTTTAAATGTGACCTCCCCTTACACTTCAGCAACAGGAGCATCCGGATGCCATGTTGACCATTTTACAGTCTGAAGAAGCATGATCAGGAATGGTCTTTTTGGAAGGGTAGCAGCCAAGAAACAACTTCTTGGAACGGGAACCGGGTGAAAAGCCCAAGATATTTTAAAAGTCACAAAGACTGGAATGAAAATCAGTGGAAAAGAGTATTATGGCATGATGTCCCACTGGGACTGTGGTAGCCTAGCGGGTAAAGTACTGGACTATGGACCAGAAGGTCCAGGGTTCAAATCCCACCTCTACCAAGCTGCCACTGTTGGGTCCTTGACCAAGGCCCTTAACCCACAATATCTTGGACTGTAAGACTGTATCAATTTGTAAGTCGCTCTGGATAAGGGCGTCTGCTAAATGCTGTAAATGTAAATGCTAAACATCAAATCTAATAGTGACCTAAGATTTTTGCACAGAACTGCATACAGTATATATCAAACTCCTCAGTTTGTGATAGAATCACTTTACGATGGGTTAATTGGAACATAACCTCATCATAAATATTATCGTATCATCATAAGTATAAATCGTTTTCAGGCCAAAAAACTCAGAGCTGTACATAAGAGTTTAAAATTTTGATCTTAAAATTTTCATCTAATAATGAAACTTTGGTATTAAAATCATAAAGTAATCCTCAAATTATTAAATTAATGACCTGAAAAAAAAAAACCCAAAAAAACAAACGTTAATATAATTCATAGATGTCACATTTAGTGATGGTTCAAGCCCCAGCACTGCCAAATTTGTCCTTGAACAAAGCCCTTAACCCACAACTGCTTAGCTTGTCCAGCACATTGTTTTGGGTTTAAGGGGGTTATGGTGCCCATCCCCAGAGAACAGATGGTGCAGGAATAAGAACGCCCTGGACTATGAATATGAAAGTCATGTCAGTGCTAGGGGAGTAATGATATATTGTGAAATATTATTTTCCAATCCAGATTTGTGACGACATGCATCGCGAAGATGGATGATATGAGGTGCAATGTGTCTTTTTATTTTTAAATGCCATCTAACATGGTTACTTTTTTTTTTTTTTTTTACACACCAGAGTTTGAATCAGTTTAACCTTCACTAGTATATCATACATTAGCAAACAAGAAAATTCATGATCAGTCATTTGGAACTGGTTTGGATTTTACACAATGGACAAGTGTGTCAAAAACAACATTGGCACATCTGGTGGAATCATAACGAGTCTGTTCCAAAAAGGAAGCACTGCAAAAAATGACACTGAAATAAACTTAGACAGCATGGGGGTCTCGTGGGGGAGCAGTGGTGAAAAAGACACTCCAAACAAGTAAGCACTGCAAAGACATGACTGATGCTGTGACATTTTATCTGGCAAAGGTTTTACACAATTTGTATAAATAGTTGGTTTTTGTTACGAATTACCAAGTCACAAGTATTTCTCTAACATAACAATTCCTCTGATACACACAAACTGCAGAGAGACAGTAGAATCCAAAACTAACGGCTTTTGTCACTCATTTATTTATTCACTGTTTTTCATAGCCACTTAATCCACCTCAGGGTTAAGAGGAACCTATCCCAAACAACAGCATAAGATACAAGGCAGGAACCAACCCTAGACTCGGCATCCATCCATTACAGGGCACACACACAAGAACACTTTAGAGAGACCAACTGAAATACTGCTCGTCTGTGGAATTGCAGGAGGATACTGGAGTTCCAGAAGAAAACCAACAGGGAGAACAAACTCCATATAGTCAGTTGTCCAAACCACATCCAAGCAGGGATCTCTGCAGCTGGGAGGAGACTGCTTGTGCCAGCAAGCACCTAGAATATGGGGGTGATATTTATGTTTCTGAAACGGTTTACATTTTGCTGAAGTGTATTTTATGAGCATTTACTTCAGCAGGTACTACTATACTACATGCTTGCTGTTATTTCAGTTCTTTTACTGAGTTACATTTTTATTAGTGGAGAAATCAGTTTGGTTCCTATGTTCAGTTGAGAGCAAAATGGAAAGAAATTGAGGATGGGGTAATATTTTATCGTATATTGGTCAATTTACCATGATAGACAAGTTGCTTTTCTGAGCCTGTCAAGGATTTTGTTGGTTCTTAATTATACAGTTTATAATTAGTCCTGTTTAATTGGATGAAGAACAGCAAAGTTGAATTCAAAATAAATAAATCACTATAATAAGAATTGGACTTTGAATAGTAGTTTTAAGAAACTGTTGCTAATGATTTAAAGCCGAGGCGTAACATTTTGTGTGTCCTGAAACGAAAACAACATGAAATCCGTTTACAATTTTAAACCTCTGAAATTTTTTACTTGCAGTGTCTTTTCGGTTTAGAATTTCTTACAGTTAAGAAAATACACATGATGTTATGCTTCAGAAACAAATTACTTTTCTCCATTCACTTTCGGTTAAAATATCACAAGCATATCGAATTGCGAGCCAAGTACCATAAATTAAATCAATTGGTATTTGTCTTGGTGTGTGCAAACATACAGCACATGTAGCACTCTAACAGACTAGACAAATACAGACACATATATATATATATATATATATATATATATATATATATATATATGAGAAACAGTCTAGGGAAAAGTAGCACAGGACTAGAATAAGAATAAAATGGATAGGGTAAAAATAACAGATTCAATATAAAAGGAGCCAAGAATGTTGACTACAGGAATGAGTAGCCTACTTATGAGCAGAGTCGGAGCAAACAAGTAATTAGAATCTGTTATTTATAGTATGTTATGGTACAGTTGTTCAAGGACGCATAAGGGTACCTGAGAGTTAGGCCTCAGTGAAAGAGTTCAATGAGCTTTAATTTAAGATAAAGTACTGTGATTAGTTAGTGGCACAGCTCTGGGGAAGAAAGCTGTTGGCTTGCTTTGTTGTGCTGACCTCGTTGGACTCTTCTACCAAATGGAAGTGGTTGGAAGAGGCGATATCTAGGAAGACATGGAAGCGGCAATAATTTTGCTAGTGCACTTTGTGACCCCGCTGTTGTTGTAAATGTCCTGAAGCGATGATCAGCTCCACTGTACTGACTACGTGCTGGACTTTGGTACATTCCTGTGAGGTGGATGATTCAAACCAGACTGAGAATAGCCTAGTGACTAGTCAAAGAGTGACTGCTATGTAGAACTGGATCATCAGAGCATCCTCTGTTGTGTGCTCTTGGTGATGGGGACCATGTTCTTGACCCACTTCAGCCTTCTACATATGGCGGTCCCCAGGAACTTGAATGACTCCCCAGTGGAAATCACAGATCTGCTCATGTTAAGGTGGAGTACAGATGGGGTTGTGTCTGAAGTTCACTTCCATCTGCACAGTCTTGTGTGTTCAACAACAGATTGGTTGTGACATGAACCAGGATACCAGCTGTTCAGTTTCCTTTATGTAGGCAGATTTGTCACCGTTAGTTATGTGATGAACCACAGTGCTTACAATCTTGAAAGCTTCGGTTCTTCATTGTTAGCTTTCTGGAGATGCAGTTGTTGGAGAAGAGTCTGTAGAGAAGGGGTCACAGAACACAACCTCGTGGCTCCAGTACCAATGGTCCACATGTCTGATGTGTACTTTCCTAGCCACATCTGCTTAATCCCGTTCATCTGCAAATCTATGCCCACTGGCAGATGGAATCTGGCACAGGGTGCTAGGACACTTTCACCTGCAGGAGCTTCAGCACTGCCGTGTTAAAGACCAAGTCCACAATCAGTTATCTGGCATAGGTTTGTGGGCTGTCCAGATGCTTAAGAATGAACTGCAGGGTACTCAGCAGAGGGTCAGTAATATATTTCAGGTGGGCTAGGACCAGGCATTCAAGGACTTTAGTAAATATGTTGTCCGGGTGACTGGCCTGTAGTCGTTCAGTCCTGTGTTGTTTGCCTTTTTGGGCTCTGGAATGATGGTGACATTGAAGTATGTAGGAACGGAGCTCATGTACACAAGGAATTTGAAGGATTTTCAGTGTGTAAAGGGCAACGGTTAAAAACCTAGGCTGAAGACCTGCAATCTCCTGCAATACTGCAGGCAGCACTGCATCAAGAACCGTCATTCTTCAATAGCTGATATAACCACATGGGCAAGGAATTTTGCAATACAATAGTTACAGTCACACATGCCACTTAAAATTACTGTGCAAAAAAAGAAGCTTCATGTTAACCATGTCCAGAAGCGGCATCGACTTCTCTGTGCTCGGAGGGACAGTATCTAGGATGGACCATCACACAGTGGAAACGTACTATGGTCAGAGCAATCAGTATTACGGATCTATATTGGAAGTAATGGATGCTGTGTGTTCCAGACCAAAGACGACAAAGACCATCCAGACAGTTATCAGCAACAAGTCCAAAACCCAGGGTCTGTCATGGTATGGGGCTGTATCCGTGCCCTTGGCAATGCCCTGCCCATTTATACTGGCCAATCATTGTAGGTCTAGGTGGTATAGACATTTCTTCTTTAGAGAGTGACCTTTCCAAACTTCCAAGCCTCCAATAAAAGGCACCTGTCCAGTCATCATCAGGCTTAAGCATACACCAAAGTCATTTATACAATATGCCTTGATTTAATTGCGGCTACATAAACATAGTCTGAGCCTCTGCATTCTTTTGCATTTAGATAAACAGTCATTTGTGTTCAAAGATTGCCTTGATTTGCTTCCATGGTGACATTTAGCCCTAATGAATGTGATGTGACATTCAGGACATAATTTATTAGCTAGCTACCCATTCACTCTTTAAACATCACCCTAACAACTCCTAGTTGTGTTTTTTTATTTGAAGTGAACAAACCACAGAGAAATTGCACCTAATCAAACATTACACATACAGCACACAAGAGGTATTGACTCCTGGACATAGCAAGGTTCTGTTATGATAAAAAAAATCCTGCCCAGTGTGTCGGCTGGTGTTGGCTTAGCTATGGTCTAACACAGTGTTTGTTTGCACATACAGTGCTCCGAGACAGATGCCTCGTCTGGCAAGACTGCAGCCAACCACAGATAGAGACAGACAGAGAGAGAGGGAGAGACAGAGAGGGAGATAAACACTAAACAGCAGAACAGCTGAGTAAAAAACCACCTGAAGTGCATTCTGCCTTAAGCTTTAGCCCATGTAAAGCGTGGTGGGAGTCAAAGCGTGGCATAAGAGCATTCCAGCGGCTCATGGATGCATAGAACAAGAAACAGCTTCACAGTCTGTCAAACAGAGCACCAATTCCTCTTCACAATTTCAGGCCTCACAGAGGGGAACGGACTGCCTGCAGATGTACACACAATCCCTGTGGGCTTCAGTGCACAGTACAGCACACACAGTTTATTGGGAGCCAGCAGTGCATCAACATTAAGAGTTACTTAAGAGGCTGAAGAGAGTGACGCTCAGAATGAGAAAACATTAAATGACACAGCAGTTTATTTTTTACGCACAGCCGCATGGTCAACTACGCTAATTACATCCGCCTACCCAGCAAACCCACTTTCACATGTCCACGTGGGTTTACTCTGGGTACTCTGGTTTCCTACCACAGTCCAAAGGCATGCATTAGTTTAATTCATTTTTTATATATATATATATATATATATATATATATATATATATATATATATATATATATATAGTTATAGTGTGTGTGTGTCGCTGAAATGGCCACTGATGCTGACAGTGATGTTAAGTAAATCAAACAAACAGATTAAAGGTGCGATTCCTGTGTCGCCATGAGGTGCACTGTTTTGACTTCAGACATCACCCATACGCGTTATGATCAGTAATGCATTGAATTCTTAAATTCTTCTAACCGAAATGATCACACCAATTCGAAAACCACACCAGTCACTTGTGCGTTATAATTATGGATGGTTTTTGAATTACACATGGGACAGCACATTGCACGATCATAGCTTTTCCTCACTATATTTGACTGTGGTGGCCTAGTGGTTACTAGCGGTACTGGATTTTGGACCAGAAGGTCCAGGGTTCAAATCCCACCTCTGCCAAGCTGCCACTGTTTGGTACTTGAGCAAAACGCTTCACCCACAAATGCATGGACTGTAAGACCGTATCAGCTGTAAGTCGCTCTGGATAAGAGCGTCTAGTTAATGCTGTAAATGGTAATTTCATAATGCTCATCACTCCTGCTAGGTGACTCCCTGTGTCACACTTTGTGTATTATCCGACTCCCATCGTAAAGTCAAAATGTCACAAATCCGGTTATCATAAACTGGGGAGTACCAGTAGTGGTCCTGTGAGGGGTCTTCACCATTCGAGAACAGAGTAAAGGGGTCTAAAAGTATGTAGATAAACAGATGGACTGCAATCTGTAATTGTACAAATGCAAAATGCATCTTTATGGTGAGTGGAACTGATAAAATGGACAATGAGTGTAGAAACAAGGAGAGACCTAAAAGTGATCAGAGAGTGTATATTTCAGTTGAAAAGCCCTTGCAGAAAAATACAGATTTCGGCTTTTTTTTAAGATAATGATACTGTGACTGTTCTACATTTTTTTTTGCTTATCATAGAAGTCTCCCTTTTCACTCCAAAGAGTCAATCATCCACATCCATGTCAGAAGTGCGTGTTTCAGCACCTACCAAACTCGGTGCATTCTGCAAATGTAAGCATTTCAGCTCAAGGTCAGCCTGCAATGACAAACTCAGACACAGTGAAATAGAATCAGCACTTTCCCTACTGTAACAGATACTGCACTGATGTGCACACAAAAGCACAATGGGGTCTGGAGTGAAACAAAAGCCCTAAAAAGGACTGAAGAGAGCAGATGAAAGCAAGCTTGCAATGCAGACATCAGGCACACCCATAACAAACATTTCTAGAAGCATAATGAGATCTAATGGTACTCAGTTCATCAACAGGGGGAGGGGAATCCAGACAGATTTGCCACTTAAACAAAACTTTAAGCTGCAGTCAGCAGTGCTGTAGCTCACTAAAGCTGAGTAACATCAGAAAGACATAACCAAACCTTAGCCTTAATTTTGGTGTAGTTGCCAGGATCAGGCACATAAATACAGTTAAACTTCCCTAACTTAGAGACACAAAACTGATGTCAAAAATATTTGAGAGGCTATTAGCAATCCACCTTGGGACTCGACTTGGTTTTGCCGACATGACAGCGCAAGAAATCAGTGAGTGCATTTACATGCATTTAATAATCCGATTACTGTAGAAAATCATATTTTGTCATTAATCCGATCAATAAGTATACATGCACTTGAGTAAACAGATAATGATAAACCTCCCGATTTACATGACTCGTTCAGTAATCAGATTTCTACTTTGCAACCAGCCAATTATTTCATAGAAATGTCTGACAAACTTCGCACTTTAATATTAAATAATCCAATTAATCATTTTCTACATAGTCTCCACAAAGTGTTTGATAGCCATTTCGCTGCCTGTAATTCCATGGCATGTTTAATTCCGAGGTTGCCAGATCCAGCGAGGAAAAAAAATTGTAAAGTCAACGGAATAAAGCGAAGTCTTTAGAAATACACGGATCTGGCAACCGTGAGGCAACGCTTGTGCACATGCGCAGTTTGAAAAGCCAGATTATACTGGTATACATCCAATGAGTACTCCGATTACTGATTAAAAACTAAAACTATCGGATTTTTTTTTAATCGGATTTGTAGATAGGCATATGCTGTATACATGACCATTTCTATAATAGAATAACTAGAGAAGTCCAATCATTATTGGATTATTAAGTGCATGTAAACACACTCAGTGTTGCAATTGGTCAGCTAGGGGTGGGCGATATGGTAATGATGATACATCACAATATTTAAAGACATTACACAATATTTATCATGATACAAGTGATTGTATCAGAGAAAATGCATCAGTCGTGACGTATTCTCAAAAACTACTATTCAAATATTATCAAATACTTAAAAGTAAAGTAATAAAGTTTTTTATTCAAAATAGGCTGCACCAGTTAAACAGGACTAATTACACTCTTTATAATGAAACTAGCAGTTTTTCAGCGTTCTCTAAACACTGACAATAAGCCTGTCAGAATCATTAAACTTTAGCTGATGGTTAGCCATCATAAGTAAACACGATTAAAGATTTAATTGTCTGTTCACTGAACTCAACTAATTAAGTACAAATCTAAAGTTACTGAACAGCCATCTTTCTTACTAGCCATGGTGGATTATCAGCTAATACCATTCACTGTCAGTATGATGCACTGAATGTGTGTGCACACAAAAACTCACAAATGCCTACAAATATACTAAAATAAAAATGCAAGCCATGACAAAAGTGAAAATATCAGCAAAAAACCTCATTCTGCTAGCATACATGCCAAAAATATAGAATGAACTACACAGCTAACAAATACACCAACATTACTCTACTCATTACCTCTAACCTTGCTAGAATTTCAAAGTTTTGTTTTTTGTTAACCCCATTATGTCTCAATAAATGCATGTACTGCTTTCTTTTATTCAAACTTGGTTGCCTCAATCCAGTACACCCATTTCACATTCTGCTTGTTGCAGATTTCCACTAACAGTGAAAATTACAGTAGTCCTACATAATTACGATCATTTAAACTTATCTTAAATAATAGCGATTAGACGATTATGTAACAACTGTGACAGTCCTAACTGACAATGTCATTGATAAGCTCAGAAAAGCGTAGTGTCTCTCACTACAACAATATTTATCATGATACGATAAAATATTGTCCCACCCCTAGGGTCAACATTGCAACATATCGCCAATAACAAAGATTCTCCTCATCACTACTAACAAAACCACACATTTTTCTCCAACATCACAACTCCTCTAATGTACCGTATTTTTCGGACCATAAAGCGCACCGGGTTATAAGGCGCATTAAATTAAACAAAACTCTTAAGTTCCGTCGGAAGCTCAGTTTGGTCTTCACCTGGCGCAGGGCGTCTTCTTGCTTCCTCCACTTCCGTATCATTGATTCGTTAATGTTGAATTCTCTCGCAGCTGCTCTATGACCATGTTGTACTGCGTGACTGATAGCGTTGAGTTTGAAATCCGCTTCGAAAATGAATGAATTAATGCACGTACCCTAATGCTGAAGCACAAACCGTATTACCCCGCGATGATGCGCACTACGGTGGTCGTAAGCTTCGTAACTTACCAAGGCCGTGCTAAAACATTTTGACAGATTTATGAGCGCCTTGTACCATCTACAATCGGTTCTAGGTCAGAAAGCACAACCAGAATTAATTCATACATTAGACGCACCGCATTTTAAGGTGCACTGTCGATTTTTGAGAAAGTTAAAGGATTTAAAGTGCGCCTTATGGTCCGAAAAATACGGTACACAAACTGCAGAGAGATTGTTGAAGCCAAAATTAACCAGTCCATTTTTTACATATCCCCAATAAGAAACAGCCTGACTGAGACCATTCCAAAGTAACTCAAGCTAAAACTTTTAATAACTGCACAGATTTCCTCACACAAATCAAATATTTCGTTCAATTTCCTCCATCACTTGCATCAACAACAGCTTTACAAGAGAAAAAAAAAGAGACCATCTCTTATACCTCCTTCGCACTATTTAGAAACACAGGCACATTTGAGAACAAATCTCATGCTGACCATCACACAGCAGTACTCATATAGGCAGAATTAGCGCCGCCACACACAACAAACCCAAAGTACCTGGACCGGTCCCTGCACAAACAAAGTAAATCTCATCCTAACAAAGTCTCTGCAAAATGAAATCTAGACTCGATTAACTAGTATTTCACTATAAACCCAAAAGATCCATAGAGTGTTATCAGGATCTTAGCCGGATTTATGCAGATCTAGACGATGGCAGTTCATTAGTATCTTCACCCAGTCACATTCTCTTCTAATTGCAGTACCAGAGCAGAAGAGATGGCGGAGTGAAGAGACAGCCTCACACCCCAGGGGTGCTGCATTATATTTTAAGCTAGTGAGCTAGGCCACATGCCTCCACAACCACCAAGAGGGAAAGTTTTACAGCCACTACTGAGGAAAGCACATAGAAAGAAAATTCAGCAAGCACAGCTGGACGGACCTCAAAAACGAAACTGCAGCGAGTTGAGAACCGGCTCTATGGTGAGCATATGAACAAAGATTATCTGGCAGGACAGACTATTAGCCTTGATCAAACTAGTAGCATCAAGGCAGGTTAATCAAGAAAGCAACCAAAGACAGGAGACTAGGACTGGACTGGACTGCCATGACGGCTGTACAATACATTTGCATCGAGGACTTGTATTCTGCAGGTGTCACACTGTCAAAGCTGCAACTGTTGATCAAACTGGTTCTGTTGATCAAAACTTGTTTAATTCTTCACGCTATATCCGGAGTCTTTCCGATAACCATTTCCGATAACTGTCATACTAAACATGTTTCAGCACTCACGCTGATATGTCATCCCAAGATGGGTTAAAAGCCATCTGTTACTTTACTCAGCAGTCCAGCTTGTATTTACATACAGACACAAAGTAAATAAATAATGTCTCATGGTGGGCAGGTCCTTAGGAGATGAACGGTTCTTTTGTGGTGACTAAAAAAAAAAAAGTTTATAATTCCTTCCTCATCACTGTGAAAAAACTATTTGTTCTACATAAGCGACAAATTGGGCATTTCTTGTGGAAATACATCAAGTGTGTTCAAAGAGTACCCTTGGTGTACCCAGAGTACACCAAGAACAGCTAGTGCAGGACCGTAAGTGGGTGCAAGGGGGGGTCTACTAAGAAGGGTGAAGTCAGACTGCTCTTTAATTCTAGCATATATTTATTAGCAGAGAAACTCATTTGGTTGTTGTGTTGAGTTTGTAATTATTTTTTAACCAGAAGGCCAAAGCAGAATTTTACTTTTAATTTTACACAAAAATAAAGCTAGTCTTTTTCTAAATACACACATTTCATTGTTAGAATTTATTCATCTTGATTGACTACTTCGTTACTTTACAAACACCAATATTGAAAATATCAAGCACAAACTTTAATACATTTTGGTCCTAGAACTTGCCAGTAACACAAATGCATGGCTGGGTCAGAGAAAGATGAGTAACTTAGACTGGCACTCCTGAGGATGAACTGATTACCTGACAGAATAAGGTAATGCTCTTTCCAAGAAATGTCAAAGTAGATGATTGACTCCTGCTTTACTCTGGCCTGATTTTGATCTTACCAGAGTTTAATAAATTCATCCTTATTAATTCTGCTCATAACTTGCAACAACATGACAATGACACCTTTAGTTGCACCCGTCTTCTGCTGCAAGTAGTCTAGAGGTGGTAATTATATGCATGGCAATGCTCATCACCACTATGAAGCATATTCCTTCAAGACTTCACACTATAAATGTTGGAGGATGGGTGTCGATGTATCTGACATCTGACAGTCCTACTCGTGCCTGAATTTCCTGCAAGTTCTGTCAGAAACTTCTGTGCAAAGGATTAGCCAAGTAACAATAAGCCAAGCTTGAGAACAAGAGATATGACAAAGCAAGTGAGGAAACCATCAAAAGGGGAGAAAAAAAAACAACCATTTACAAATAGGGGTGGGAAATGTGACAATTTATCGTTATCGTGATAAATTCTGTTATCGTGATAGACAACATGCTTTTCCGAGCAGATCGTCAGCGATTAAAGAACGCTGACCAACTGCAGGTTTCATAAAGAGTGGAATTATTCCTGTTTAAATGAAGTGCAGCACATTTTGAATAAAAAAAAATTACAAAAAAAATCACTTTACTAGGTATTGTGATATAATATTTTACTATATCACCCACCTGACCAAATAATTTAGCTGTCCATTTTGTTTGTGTTCTCCTGTAACACTTGAAGCTTTTGACAGGTCAAAACTAAGATTTAATTTACTTGAAATACAGCTGTATAATATTCTAAAATACATTTTTAAACCAAAATTAACCTTATGATGTCTTCACATCTCATTCAGGAGTAAAAAAAGAACCTTTACGTTGGTCAGAAATAGTTATTTGATTTATATTGTGATGTATACCATTATCGACTGATATGAAAAAATCTATGATCATTCCCCCTCCCCCCTCACTTTGCCCAGCCCTATAAACCAAGCAACATTCGATAGGTTTGGTGGTAACATGGTATGACAAAAAAAAAATTTAAATACAGAGGAAGGTGAGAGTCTGAGGAAGAGAAGTTCATTCACAGCTGTGTTTCATATGCATAAACTCAAACACTTCCCATAGTTTGTACTGTAAACTCTAGGCACTTAAGTAAAATAAAAATAAAAAAGCATTGTTAATCAATCTCTGCAGCCTTCAAGACAACTCCTCCACAGCTTTCAAAAGGAGCTTAGAAAAAAAAATATAAAAAGGAGCACGTGACGACATGTGAATAGTCAATGGCTGGATGTACAATACACTGCTACTCATTGTGTACATTGTGTTATTAGAGACTATTTAAATACTGACAGTATAACCAAATGTCATTCAGGAGGAACCTGTGTGGGTAGAAGCCATTAGGCAGACATCAAAGCTGCTTTAGTTCACTCTGCTTTACAAAAGCTAACCAGACAGTGAAACGTCTTCCAATGGTCATTCAAACCATACAGTGAATGCAGCCTAACCCACGTCTCATTGTGTACAAAAGTATGTACATGCAGCACTGTAATCAAACGTCGTCCTAATTATAGTTATGGGCTTCAAATAAGCAGTTCAGTCCAGCACACTGTATAAACCATGTGGGAATGACAGGGCAATGCGTTAAATTTGCTCCAATTTAATTACTGTGTAAAGTTTAAGGCGTGTTCTTCCCGACTGCTGCATACACACATCTCTCTCCTAACCAGCTAAGCACGGACAGTAAAATCGTAAGTCCATTAAGCAACGCGGTGAAGTCAGCATGGCCGCAAGCCACCAAAGTGACTCAATTACTTTAGGATGGGAACAACCCACTGTCACTGCCAAAAGAATGTCATCTTTAATGTTGTCAAGCCATTCTTTCTTACAATAGAGTGTTTCTCAAAAACAAACAAGACAATCATTAAGGAGATGAGAATGAACCACCTACATATAAAACGATATAGCTGGCGGTGCCAGTACTGAAATGTTTTATACAAAACTTGCTTTAAAGGCTCAAGCATACCCTAGAGAAACATTCAGCCATAAAAGACAATGTCTGACTAATGCATGAGTAACACTTTTCTTCAAAATTATATAATGACTGGCAGTCGCTGTAAACTGCTATGACAGTTAGGACTTTATCAATGGCACAATCAAAAAGAAAAACTTGACTAAAAAAACAAACAAACAAAAAAAAAAAAAAAAAAAGACTTAAATGGGGTCTAGCTATGGCTCCTTTTTCAAACTTCAGATACAAAAAGCACATCCCAGTTTCTCAGCAGCTATGTCATCACACTTTACAGTGTGTTTTAATGGTACCTCTGATTTTGTCTGCTTTACAACAAACTGTGCTACTAAATCTGCCCTTGACCACTCTTAGGTCACATTGGTATGACCAAACGTTAAGAGACAGCTTAGGTATCACTCCAAACCTTTAGAATTTGAATGGTGGGAGTAAAGTACCAATTTGGAAGTGAAAAACTGTATGTCTCACTACGTGTTCACACTAATGAATGACAAAGCCACCTCCGATTATTAATTCACAGAATTGCACATGGAGGGATGACATTTGCGAACGCAACATGGTGACAAGTCACACACAAATTGAGTGTCTAAACTTTATCAGATTGATATGATTCACTATATGGATAAACAGTACTGGGGCACACCTCTTAATCACTGAATCCAGGTGTATAAAATCAAGCACCTAGTAATGCAGTCTGCCTTTACATTTTTACTTGTGAAAGAATGACTCGTTCTACAGAGCTCATTGAATTCGAGCGTGGTACTGTAATAGGAAGTCACTGTTGCTACATGTGAGGTCACAAAATTTCTTCCCTCCTAGCATCCACTATCAACTGGGAGTGGTTTTATCAAAAAGTGGAAGCATTTACGAACTACAGCAACTCAGCCACAAAGTGGCAAACCATGTGAAGTTACACAGCTTGGTCACCAAGTACTGAGGTGCATAATGCATAAAAGTCGCCAACACACTGCTGAATAAATGGCTGCAGATTTCCAAATTCTCCAGGCAATAACATCAGCACAATAATTCCAACTTTGTGGGAACAGTTTGGGGAAGGCCTTTTTCTGTTCTAGCATGGCTGTGCTCCAGTGCACAAAGCAAGGTCCATAAAGGCATGGCTGATCTGGTCTGGGTTAAGTTGACTGGCCTGCACAGAGCCAGGACCTCAACCCCATCAAACACATTTGGGATGAACTAGATAGAACGGGGATTCCGAGCCAGGCCCCGTCGTCCAACATCAGTGTCTGACTTCACAAATGCTCCTCTAGATGAAGGGGCAAAAATTCCCACAGGCACAAACCAAAATCTTGTAGAAAGCCTTCCCAGAAGAGTGGAAGCTGTCATGGCAACAAAGTTGGGACCAACTCCATTTTAATGCCTATGGATTTAGAATGGGATGTCATAAAAGCTCCTGTATTTGTAATGTGTAGGTGCCCCAATACTTTTGTTCATATAGCATACAATAAGCCGAAAGAATCCAAAATACTGGTTTCTCTAGATTCTGCAGACCAACTGTAGTCACCCAGAATCTCTACTCTCCATACCAGGTTTTAGCAAAATAATAACAGTGATAAGAAACGATTACAAAGTAAGCTGAAATTAATTTCACCACTACCATTCTTAGTAAAGCTGTCCAGAATCACCCACAAGTGTTAACAGCTGCTGTGTACTCACAAGACACAAACCTTGAGCAACGTGTTACTCTCTAATGTGAATGCAGGGTTAGTGTGATCCATTTTCAATGCTGCGCACACTGCAGTCCCTTTTGAAACGTTCTTTTGGCAGTCAGTTTTACTCAATGCTACTTACAATCAGCAGTATTACATTTTATAAGCTAAACATGGTTAAAGTATCTTTACATGCATCAACACTGGTAATTCAGTGATGCCAAACATCAACCTTCGGTCAGTTGTCCAGTACCTTAAGCCCAGAGCCATCCCTTTTAACATACAGAATTGTGGTGTTCTAGTTTTTAAAGATGGACACAAGTTAGAGTGCCATAGTGGCACAAGCCAAGGATGATTGTGGTTGTGTGAAAATTCTTGATCAGACAACAAAAACTTTGAATGAGTTTTATATTCATTCAGCTAATACAATGTCCTCTACCTCCTACCACAGAACAAGGTTTGGAATAGAATCCGAGCTTTAGGGTTTGTACGGAACATTGTGACCGTACGTTCCGCACAGCTCTTTAGTGTGACTAAACTGAGTCACAACTCTTAGCAACAATGTGTGACTGAACCTCAACTCGCGTCTCATTTGTGTGGACTTCCCCATTTCTAAAAACACACTCAGTTACGAAAACACACGGTTACTGAGGCTTTGTGTAGCTATAGCCAAACAAAGAACAACAAAACCTAGTCGTTTCAACACAAATGTGGGTTTAAACACAGTGTAACTGCGAGTCAAGCCGTCACGTCTGTCCAGCTAATCTAACCGCGAGTTTATTTTGGGATTCAAAACACGAGATGTAAACAATGGAAAATATATATATTGCGACAATTACATTGTTTAATAATATTATTCGACGCGCAGCTAATAAACAGAATAAACAGCAACTAATGCTATGGAACAAATCCAACGAGTGTCACCGATCTGTGTCACCACTGTGACTAACGTTAAATCCCATCCGCCCTTTCGTGCCAGATAGCATGTCTTTTATTAACGATTCAGAAATTATGCAAAATAACAGGCAATAAACACCATGCGACAGATGCAACTCCATAGAACTACTCAAACACACGGCAGTGATTTACATCTATACAGCCACGCTTGAACGCCGAGTGTTAGTGTTACCAGGGCTTCATTTCAGCCACCCAACACTAACATGTTAGGTGTTTATAGAAGTCCAGATGGACGCAAACAATCACTCAAGAGTTGAGCACTGCAGGCGTTTTTTGAGAACATGAGATTTCGCAATGCTGTAAACTCAAACACATACGCAGAACCATGTGATGCCTTTTTACGATGCTTGTATATTTAAAAAAAAACATCACAATAAACTCCTCGATGCTGCAGTGGGTCGAGGAGAAGGAGAGACTAACCTGGAACCGAGAGGCAGCGCAGCTCCTGCAGCTTTTCCACTATGCTGATGGACTTTGAAGCAGTAGATTGCCAGCACTACAGCAGCTCAGCCGTTCTCTTTCTCTCCTCCACACACACACTCACGCAAAAAGACAGATAGACTGATAGATAGTGCTGATGCTTCCACTTCCTCCTTCCTCCTCCGTCTGCTGGTTGGTTCAGCTCGCTGTGCAGCACCGGCCAATTACAACCCAAAAAAACCCCCACAAATCAAGCCGCTCCCTCGCTGGAGAACCGAAGCATACTACCGTACTAACTAGGCTAGTGCGCTATACCGTTACCTCTTATAACGCAGCATACCCCTCAGTACGCTAGCATGCGACTCCTGCCCTAACAAAACGCTTCATTCACTACGGTTAGAGCAGTGGTGAGCAAACTTGTATATTTCTGTCTTTGTAACAGTAGAAAAAGCTGGAAAGTGTAAGAATGTCAGGACATTCAGCTGACCCTCACAAACACAAAATAAAGCTTTTATTTGGAAATAGGTTACCGAAAGAAAAACAGATTTGATTTGGGTTACTAAGGTTACGTGTAGAGTTAGCACCAGACACACATACACCTAACTGAATCTTATAACGACAGCAACAGATGAAAAATGTAGGAATGTGAGGACATTTAGCAGATCCTTATTTTTTAGACCCTGCTTTACATGGTCAGGGTCTGTGGGACTTTGGTTTGTGGCACTTGAGAACACAGGTTGCAAGTGTAAGCATTGACGGTCAGTTGCAGGATGGACAGCTAGTATCGTTGCAGTGTTGTGAGATCATCCCCCAACCAGACACATCCAATCATGCCATATGTGATGTCCGACTTAGCCAGAAGGCACCACAGAGACTTGAACCCAAGTCACGGCGGTTGTGGGCTAGCATCTTAGACTGCTGAGCAACCTGAAAACCTCATCTATATTAACAAAAGTACTTTTTTACTAAGGTTTCGATGTAAATGTGTGTATTAAGGCATCTTCAGTTCTATGCAGGTTGTTGTACTGTAGTTCCTCGTCTCTTTGAATATACTTTGTCAACTTTATTTTAAGCACTTCCTTTTAAGCTTGTATTTATTGTTCTACATGCAATTGTTTTAATCTCTGGGATTAGTTTCTAGTCTACAGGCAACAAATACTCGTAGATTATTCAAGACCATTATCCATTTGCACATGTTGTAAGTTGCTCTGGATAAGTGTCTGGCACAGGGGCATCATCAGACCCACTTTACTGGTGCACATGCCTCAGGAAAATGTTGCTGTGCCCCACTAAAATCACGGCATGCAAATTTGCTACAAACACTACATTTTCCATAATGCCCCTGCATCTTTCCAAAAGCTTGAGTGGCTATCACTTTCAGTCAGAGCCAGTTTGTTTGGGGTTTTTTTGCATGGAATAATGAGCATCCACCAATATCATTTTAGTGTTCATTTTTATGTACAGTTTTACCCCTACAACTAAATGGCAAGCAGAGGGGTACAGCTGTGCTGTGTGCCCCAGTACAACAATTAGTCTAGAAACGTCCCTGGTCTGGCAAATGACCAAATGTAAGTGAAAACATACAGGTAATGAAATGTCCTCACAAATATAGTAATACCATGTGGTAATAGTGTACGGAGAGCAATAACACAGTGCTGTCTATTTTATGTAATATAAAGTTAGACACAAATGCATATTACATACAGAACAGTATATAGACCCATACTATGATATTACCACACTGCAGCTTCTGCTAAAGTTTGTATGAATCATATTTGGGTAAAATGAATCAACATATCTGCAGAAAGACTCCTTATATATATATATATATATATATATATATATATATATATATATATATATATATATATATATAGATATATATATTCTGGACACCAACCAAATGAAGAAGAGTCTTTGACAGTAATAACCCCCCATCAGGTATAACATTTAAGCTGGAATTTGTGTATTGGTAAAAAAAAAAAAATGCAGGATACCAGGATATTAAACCATTGGTTCGTACAATGAACAACAAAAAGTCACATCATTTGATGCTGTGTGGTGTCCTCTTTGTTTGAGCAGCACTCCACACAACTCAACAAAGTTTACCCTCATTTATCCTGATCATCCACAAAGAGCCAGGAGGGTCTGGAGCCTAATTTGGAATTCACTAAGCACAGGCAAAAGCACACCCTGGACAGGGCACCAATCCACCAAAGTCTTCAGTAAAAGCACAACCCAACCTTCATGTTGCAAGGCCAGCAGAGTGTTTGAACCCAAGCTCTCAGGAACTGTAGTGTTTAGCAGCTGGCTCTTACAACCGAAACACTGGAGCTGATCCACAAACAATGCTAGGCAATAAATACTGGTCTTAATTTTAAGTGTGACCTCTTAAAACATGTGTTATGTGGAGATGGTATTTGTTGAGTGGGTCAAGGACATATAAGAATCTAGAGAATTGTTTGCTTCCAATTGTGGCGCTACCATTTGAGGAAAACCATGTCTTATTTCAGCATGACAGTTCCTACAATATAAGGTCTGTGAAGTAATGATTTGTTGAGTTTTGTGGGAAAGTACTTGAATGATCTTCACCATGACCTCAACCAAATCTAACATCAGAGATTAACCAAAAGTGTCTGAGATCAACTTCTTCCTTGTGCCACACTTGTATCAATCCTGTTGGGAGGAGGCTCAGAGGATCCTCGGAGTAGAACCTCTGTTTCTTCGGATCGAGAGGAGCAAGTTGAGGTGGTCTGGGTATGTTTCAAGGATGCCCCCTGGAATATGACCCTTGAGGCAGACCCAGGAACTGCATGAGATCTCTGTGATGCTGGCCCACCATGTGATCAAAAATGGAACTTAAATACTACTGTTCGTTTGTGCTTATTTCTGCTGTAGGAAATCATTTTTTTTATTATTTTTTTTTTTTACAGCATTTAGCAGACGCCCTTATCCAGAGTGACTTACAATTGGTACAATCTTACAATCCAAGCAATTGTGGGTTAAGGGCCTTGCTCAAGGACCCAACAGTGGCAGCTTGGCAGAGGTGGGATTTGAACGCTGGACCTTTTGGTCCATAGTCCAGTACCTTAACCACTAGGCTACCACAGTCCATGCTTGTGCCCCTTCCATTTTTATCTAACGGGGGGGGGGGGGGTCACTCATGCAACCTTTATGGGCTTTAAATATATGAATTAAAATAGCACAAATGTTTATTTTGACTGCACAAACCAACACTAACCACTGAGACCATTTTGGGTCTGCCTATGTGTCTGATGGCGTGTGTCCTCACAGACAATAAAATATAATGTTCAACTTCTCAAAATTAGAAGCAGCACAGCAATGGTCTCTACAGCACAAACGGACAGTAGTATTTTTAATCCGTTTTGGCTCACATGTGGAGGCCACCTTCACAGAGGTGACATTGCCACCAACTGTTGCCACCACGACCCTCATGAGAAAAAGAAGATCTTCCAAGAAGTGTAAGCTGTTACAGCAGCAAAGGAGATCAAGTCCTTATTGCTACCCATGCTTCTGGATGTGAAATTCAGGCGCTGGGTGAGAATTTTTAACCAAATGGACTATTTCACTGGTTCAAGCTAATCTGACTGTAGTTGAGAGGCATTATTCTGTTTTTGTTGCCATTAGAGAACTTGGAATCCTGTAAAAGCCATAGACTTCTACATAACTGTTGCTATTAAGGAAGTGTTTTTGCTGGTTTTCTAGCTGTGCAACCACATTTTACTCCTACTGCCAGTGACGTTATCCAAATTGTGAAAACACTGCATACAGTGCAGTAAGAAATTCTTCAAACTCCCTCAGAACTCATGTACAGCTATAACTGTGCTGAGATTTTACAACTATACTGTCGATTACACCTTTGCTTTTAGAAGACGATTGATTGAAGACTTTGTGGTCTCGCTGGCTGATGGTCATGATGAAGCCCGAGACTATTGTCTCCAGTAAGATAAAAGAGCTGCACACAGACAAGATTGTAATCCTGCTTATTTATCTAATGCTTCAGGCCAGACTGCCACAGATAGAGAGAGAGATATGGAAAAGAGGGCTATCATGGGGCACCTACGTACACACACTTCCTTGAGGTCAGCAATTTCACCAAGCCAACAAATTATTCTAAATGCAAATAAAAATGTATCCCTAGGCTTCGGTTAAATAGCCTGCTTATCATATTCGTTGGCTGTCGCTGTTGGTTTTTCCTTTTGTTATAAAGCTCATGCATATTTAAAGTGTCTAATTAAAGCATAGCCTGGTGAAAGCGCTCTCTTAACACATGAAGCATTGTGTAATATGTGCAGCAAAATGGCATACAAAATATGAAAACGTTAAAGGAATATGCCAATGTGATTTAAATCAAATCTTTGTCCAAAGTTGGAAAAATAGTTGGATTTCTGCAACAAATTCTATTTAATGATCATCCTCCAAAATATACTTCTTATGTTAATACAACAACATACTTCAAATATCTTTCTGGAACACAATGATGACTGATTTACAGTGGGAAAACTGTGCAAATCTAGAGTTCAGAAGTTCTCTTAATGTCAGATGTTCCAGTTCATGAGCTGATATGGGAGCTCTGTTTATTTATTTCTTCAACATCACATCAGCATCAATGGCTATTTGTGACAGGAGCGAACTTTACTAGTCAAAATATCCACAATGTGGGAAATAGCGCAAGAACACCAACATATCTATGGAACCAGACTACCTGGAGTAAACCCACGTGGACAAGGGTAGGAAACTCCACATGAACGGAGTCCAAGGTCAGGATTGAACCCAGGGATCTCTGAAACTGTACAGCGACCACACTAACTGCGTGCACTACCTGAGATTAGAGGTAAAGATTACATATGATCATGGCCTATAAATAACCATACAGTGTGAGTTTGCTCTTCACAAGAATGAGAATGAGGATTTGTGTGAAACGAACAGGAGAAATGCATATAGATGAAAGGCCTACAAAAGCAATTTCTAGTCCCTTAATGAGTTGCTACTTTCCCTAGGAGTGGCAATCACGCAAAGAAATAACAAGCGCACAACATGGAATGGCCAAGAAAGTAAAAAAGAAAATAACCCGACGAAATTCCTAAAACTTTGCCTCTTCAAAGAGTATCTAGTCTGAACAACTGATACAGAAAATGCCACTGCTGCTAAAGAAACTTTTAACAGTTATTAAATACAACAGTTCACATACACTCACCAAAAACTTAAATAGGTAAACCTGTCCAACTGCTTGGTATCTAATCAGTTAATCACACGACAGAAACTCGATGCTTTTAGGTATGTAGACATGATCAAGATGACCTGCTGAAGTTCAAACCGAGCATCAGAATGGGGAAGAAAGGTGATTTAAATTACTTTGAACATGGCATGGTTGTTGAGGCTAGATGGGCTGGTCTGAGTATTTCAGAATGATTTACTGGCATTTTCACGCACTGCCATCTATAGGGTTCACAGAAAAAGAGAAAACATCCAGTGTTGCTGACAGCAGAGGTCAAAGGACTCAAATAACTACAAACTAAGGTCTGCATTACAACGAAGGTATGCAGAATTCAAGATTCAAGAGTTTTATTGTCATGTGCACAAAGTAAGACAAGCGTTACAGTGTACAATGAAACAGCAGAACAGCAGTTATGAATGCACAACACCTCAAACCTTAAAGCAGATGAGCTACTGTAGTAGAAGACCACACCGAGTGACACTCCTGTTAGCTCAAAACAAGCGACTTAGGCTACAATTAGACTACAAAAAAAAGCTGCCCAAAATTACACAATAGAAGATTGGAAAAACGTGGCCTGGTCTGAGGAGTCTCGATTTCTGCTGCAACATTCGGATGGTAGGGTCAGTATTTGATGTAAACAACATGAAAGCAAAGTCCATCCTGTCTTGTATCAACAGTTCAGGCTGGTTTTGGTGTAATGGTGTGGGGGATATTTTCTTTGCACACTTTGTGCCCCTCAATACCAATTGAGCATTGTTTAAATGCCGCAGCGTTCCTTAGTATTGTTGCTGACCATGTCCATTCCTTTTAAGACGCCATGTCACAGAGCTGAAATCATCTTTTACTGGTTTTGGAACATGACAATGAGTTCACAGTGCTTAAATGGCCTCCACTGTCACCAGATCCCATCCAATAGAGCGCCTATGTGGTGGAATGGGAGATCATGGATGTGTAGCCAACAAAACAAGTGATGTTATTATGTCTATATCGACCAATAATGTTTTCCAGTGCCTTGTTGAATATATGCCACGAAGAATTAAGGCAGTTATGAAGGGAAAAGTGGGTCCAACACGATACTAGCAAGGTGTACCTAATAAAGTGGCTGGCAAGATCACATTTTCAAGCCTGGACTGTGAACTGTAAAACAGTGTATTCAAAGACATGGGAAAGTACAACTATTTTTGGTGTTATTCGTTTAGACAGAATGTGTTGTCTGTTTATTGAACATCAGTTTTTTTTTGAGGAAGCTTACTGAATCAAATTCAGCTTCCCTCCAAAGCCACATACCAAACGTACAGCAACTGACGGGTAAGCAAAACGCCAGCAGCACAGGGCACAATTAGGTTTACTAACCCTAGGCAGTCCATTGAGGGGAAAACAGTCAAACTTTATAGATGCCAAATGACCTAATTTGGAAGGAAACAGGAGAATCCAGAGGAACCTCCAAACAGACATGGAGAGAACATGCAAACTCCAAACAAGCAGGAGCCAGGCTGTGACTCAAACACAGGTCTCTGGAGATGTAAGGCAGCAGCACTAGCCATATTATAGATAAGGAATAAGATGAACAATGCTGTATTGTATTCTTTCAAAATTCCTCTCTCACCATATCTCACCAATCATGCATGCCAGTCATTCTTAAACAGGGAAAAACCAAAACTACCAAAAAAAAAACTATCCATTGAACTGTAAAACAAAACCCTCAAAGATCTAATAAAATACTCATTGACAAAAATAAAACACCCAGATAAACATGTCGGATTGCTGCAAAACTCATGCAGTTATGTCGCAGATATGTAAATGATTAAAGATGTGGTCTGATGAGACACTGGGTCTTGACACACCAGAGCGTAAAAGTGCTTCCCCTGCTGCCCTATAAAAAGGCTCTCAGAGGCTACTTCTGGGTAATGTACCACTTGGTGAGAGATTGCTGACTGCTAGATATGCAACTATGATGGATTCAAAGACATTATACCCAGTTGACAGATTTTGAGAGGGGGCACATCTTTAGACTGAGAAAAGCAGGATGGCCAGTTCAATGAACTGTCCGTCTTCTAGTCCATTCTGTACTAGCTGTTAGGTGGTGTTGGGAGCAGTAGTTCAGTTAGGGCACGCACACACAGTGAACAGGCTCCAGTCAGACCAGACAGACCACCAGTAGAGAGGATCATTTGATCTGTCGACAAGTATGAGAAGCTCCCAGTTTTGTTGTTCACCATCCAGACACAGCTGGCAACTTCACTACACTGCTCTCATTTCCAAGCACTAAGCAAAAGGAAACGTTGTCGTCACAGCGCCCATTACGTGTCCTGCCATTGACAGCCTGCCACCATTGCCTTCGTTTGCAGTGGTGTTGTCAACGAGAAACCTGGACTGTTATGAAAGGAACCGTATCGTCTTTAGTGACGAATCCAGCTTCTCTTTGGGATACCACGACGGTCGGGTTTGAGTATGAAGGCTTCATGGTGACCACTTCAACCCTGCCTTTGCTGTGGAGCGACACACTTCCCCAACTGCTCGTGTTATGATCTGGGGAGACATCGCATATGACAATAGGTCCCCCCCCTAGTGATATGAGGAACACTAATAACTCAGCGACATGTGCAAGACATCCTGTGGCCACATGTTGCCTCTCATGGCAAGGTTTCCAACTGGAATTTTTCAGCAGGAAAATGCTCACCCACACATAGCAAGGGTTTCCCAGGAGTCTCTCCATCAGACTGGAACATATCCTCGGCCTGCCTAATCACCAGATTTATCACCAATCGAGTATTTATGGGACTTCCTATGACTATGCCGGATCTACATACCCAGCTCCAACATCTGTGGGCAAATGTGTCACAGGATACCATATGGAAACCGTCTGCCTCCAATGCCCAACCATATCTCATCTGGTATCCAGGCTAGAGGCGGCCTAACAGGGTACTAGAGCCTCCTTTCAATTGTACAGTTTCCCCCAATAAATGGATCCTTTCGCTCTAATATTGTAATCACTTGCATATATCATCATTACATTCATGTATATAAAGTTTCATTTGATTCCAACAGCTTATTCTTGGTGAGTGTTTATGTCAATGAATGTATATACGAATACATATAGTATCAAAAATGAAAGGGCACCAAAAACTGGTGTTGGGATAATCTGCTGCCCTGAAGTTATACAAAACCAAATATGCTATTTCCCTTTAATCAATTAATGAATATGTTTCTGTGAATGTGCAGTCTTTTCTCCAACAATCAAGGAAGGATATTACTGCACGACTAACTAAAAATAAATCAGAATGCACAACGTAACCATTCCACAAAAACACATGCAGAGACCACAATGAAACAGATACAGTAGATAAACAAGAATTCATTTCATAATCTGTTGATTATGGCTTCATCTTCTGACAGGCACCATGTCAAGCCTGATGCACATGTATGATGACAGTCAGATATGAGCCAGAAATGTGCAAGCTGATGGAGATGTCACAAAAGCAAACCATCCCCAATGACGGGAATGAAAGGCCTGCATGTATTATTAAGCAACTCCAGGGGGAGATGGCAGGCTGGGAGGAAGGGCAGCTGGAACGAAGAGCTCACTGGCTGCTGGGACTCTATAGCTGCTTCTATAATCACCATCATCTCTGTAAAGAGACGCTGGTACCAGCCTGCTTCTCAGTCTGAGTCATCGCCAGTCTTTGACTTGTGCTTCTTATTCTTTTTGTGTTTCCTCTTCTTTTTCTTCTTCTTTTCCTTTTTCTTCTTTTTCTTGTGGGTGTGGCCAGAGGAGGAACTCGAGTCAGAGTCAGATGTGGTATCCTGCAAAAGCTGCTTCAGCTGCTGGATCCTGTGGTGAACAAATGACACATGAACAATATAATCTGTGTAACCATACTGCCAACTAAATATAAGAAAGATATGGTACTATTACTGTTAAACAGATTAGGTATCACCGAACATGTTCCTATAGTGGCTGTCAAAGTTAACGTGTTAACGCAATGTAAATAATATTAGTGAATTACTAAAAAGAAATAAACGCATTCTGTTGAAGCTTATATTATCCACTCGTATGGCTGTGAAGTGCTTTGTAATGGAAAACCTATTTTTCAGGGTCAAACAGGATCAAGCAAAAATACTGTGATTAACATGCTAAAAGTCACGCAGTTAAACATTTGAACAGTTTGACAGCCCTAGTTATATAGTGTTGGTATCTTCAGACAACCCAAATCAGAAAAAGTTGGAGCAGTATGAGGAAAAATAGCAGTGTGTCTTACATTTACTTTGACTTTCATTTCACTGCAGACAGTATGAACTCAAGATAATTCATGTTTTGTCTGGTCAACTAAATTTAATTAGTTTATATACATCCATTCCTGCATTTCAGGCCTGCAACACATTCCAAAAAAAGTTGGGACGGGGGAAATTTAGGGCTAGTAATGGGTTAAAAACCTAAATAGTGATGTGATTTCAAGCAGGTAATATCAACAGGTGATTCTAATCATGATTTGGTAGAAAAGCAGTATCCACTAAAGGCTGAGTCCTTAAGGAGTAAAGATGGGCAGAGGATCTCCAGTTTGTCAACACATGTGTGAGAAAATTATCAAAATGTTTAAAAACAAGGATCCTCAAAAAGATTGGAAAATGTACGCATATTTCTCCCTGACAATTAAAGGAATCTAGAGGAATTTCAGTGCATAATAGGCAAGGGCACAAGCCTAAACTGAGCACACGTGATGTTTGAACTCTCAGACGGCACTGCTTCAAGAACCGTCATTCATCAATAGCTGATATAACCACATGGGCAAGGGATTAATTAAGCAGACCTTTGTCAAGCAATACAATACAAAGTTACATTCACAAACACCACTTAAAAGTTTAGCGTGCAAAAAATAATCCTCATTTCAACCATGTCCAGAAGCAGCGTCGATTTGTCTAGGAGGGAAATGACATGGTGGAAATGGCACAGTGGTCAGACAAATCAGTATTCAAGATCTTTTTTGGAAGGAATGGACCAAAGATAATAAGGACCACCCAGACTGTTATCAACAACAAGTCCAAAAGCCAGGGTCTGTCATGGTATGGAGTTGAGTCAGTGCCCTCAGCAAAGGTAATTTATACTTCTGTGATGCCAGCATTAATGCAATAAAGTACATTGAGATTTTAAAGCAACATAAGCTGCCTTTAAGATGACATCTTTTCCAGGAACGTCCGTGCATTTTTCAACAAGACAATGCAAAACCACATGCTCCACTCATTACAAAGGCATGGCTGCGGAAGAACAGGGTACGGGTACTTGGCCTGTCCCCAACGGAGAATGTGTGGAGACTCTTGTGCTGTCCCACATCTTAAGATGTGTTTGCAGGAAGAATGGGACAAAATAGCACCTGAAACAAAAAGTGTTGGCAAAGGAATGGCAAGAATACAAAGTGGCAAATGCTTTACTGTTCCAAGTTTTTTTGGAATGTGTTGCAGGAAAATGCAGGAATGGATGTGTATGATTTGGGGTTGTACTTTATAGTTATTATATACACTGGTTGGCTTGGCTTGCCTTTATCATAAGTAAAACAAAAAAAAACATAACACAAACATAGCAACATTCTATATTACCAACTTTGTATTTATGACACATTAATGAATCTAATAGACCATACGCTGGAAATCAGATTTATTAATTATAGGTGACTGGCCTTAAGCTGTGGAGCTTAAACAATGACAAACTTCCCCATACTGATTTCTCAACTAGAAGTACCTGGTAGGTTTCTGATTTGGAACTGGTTTGACCCACAAATACTATACCCTCAGATCCAAGCAACTAATTCCAAATCTGGTTTTCGAGTTCATGGGGACCTTAAGTTGGGAACAGCCAACCAATCACCATCCAATAAATTTTCCTTGGCAAAATAAACCTTGATGATTTCATGAGCCTGACAGCCTACATTACAGTTATGTACACTGGGGCACGCATCAGCAGCCCTCAGTTAAATCCCTTTTGTTATGCATATGCTGACAGGCCTAGACTGACAGGCAGCACATTAAAACTTGCCATCACATATGTCATCTGGTGCATTAAAACATTTGAATGTTTACAGCCTCTAAAACGTGTTTATGAACTGAACTGAAATGAATTAATACCTGCAGAGACAGAATGGTTTCCATTCAAATAAACAGACATCCTGAATGTTTCCATACAGTACATTAAATCAATTAATCTGACGTGAATGTCTAGTGTAATGCTCAGTCTCAGCAGATTCCCTCAAAAGCACAGCTATTTTACATAAAAAGCTGAATGGCTTCAGGTCACTGCTGAGCTCCTATAATTTTTATTTATGGATTGTTTAGCACACAAGCAAGCACTTGATCTTGTTTTTAAGCTCAGTGGCACATCAAGTTGGGCAAGAGCATCACCCGATAATGTATTTTCTTTAGAACATGCATCTGTGTTCCTTTAAACTGAATCCTGGTTATTCAGTGACAGGCTGAAATCTGAGGGTAATGTATCACAATCATTTCCCCCTAAAATAAGAAACAAAGTCAGAATTTAAGAGAGTTCATTAGAGAAGAGGTCTGTATCCTTGGGAACCACACAGTCACCACCCACTGCTCCTCTCTCCCCTATCGATTTGTTTTCTCCACATGCTGAGATGGTTGTATCGCTTCCAAAGCTCACTGAATCTGTTTTTCCAACTCTGGCTTTTAATAAACTATGCCTTCGTTTTGACACGCTGCTGCAAACGGTCAATAAAACAAGACAAACATCTCTGTCTAAACGTAATGTTTCAAGATAAAAATGACTGATGTTTCATACTGCTTCAAACAACAAATCCCATGACCTGACTTGGCAGATTTCTCATTGTAAAATTCCCAAAAGGGAAGAAAAGGTAATAAAAATGGTATCAAAACTGTCAGAAAAAGTTACAGCAACCAGTTGGGAGTACAGAACCCCTACTTTATTAGAAGGTTCCGTGTAATATACTCACAGGCCACGTCATTAGGAGCATCTGATGAACTGTTCATTAATGCAAATATCTAATCAGCCAATCACATAGCAGAAACCCAACGCATTTAGGCACCTAGACATGGTCAAGATGACCTGCAGAAGTCTAAACTGAGCATCCGAATGGAGAAGAAAGGGATTTAAATTACCTTGAACATGGCATGGTTGTTGGTGCTAGATGGGCTGGTCTGAGTATTTTAGAAAATGTTGATCTACTGGGATTTTCACACACACCCATTTCTAGGGTTTACAGAGAATGGTCCGAAAAAGAGAAAAAATATCCAGTGAGGGGCAGTTCTCTGGGTGAAAATGCCTTGTTGATGCCACAGGTCAGAGGTGAATGGCCAGACTGCGTCAAGCTGATAAAAAAGGCAACTTAAATAACCATTAAATAACCACGCATCTCTAAATGCAGAACACATCAAATCTTGAAGCAGATGGGCTACTGCAGCAGACGACCCCAACGATTGCTACTCCTGTCAGGTAAAACCAGACAACTTAGGCTACAATTCACACAGGCTCACCAAAATATGGGGATTTAAACCTCACAGCCTACCTGAGTATTGTTGCTGACCATGTCTTGTCATGCCATTTCACAAAGCTTAAGTAACATGAACATGACAGAGTTCACTGTACTCAAATGGCCTCCAAAGTCACCAGATCACAATCCAACAGAGCACCTTTGGGATGAGGAGGAACGGGAGGATCTGCGTCTGGTTGTGCTGCCATCAAATCTGCTGCAGCTGCTTAAAGCTATCACGTCAATATGGACCAAAATCTCTGAGAAATGTTTCCAGCACCGTGTTGAATCTATACCACGAATAATTTAAGGTGGTTCCAAAGAGGGGTCCAACTCGGTACTAACAAAGTGTAACAAAGTGACCAACGACTGTATACTGAAGCTGAAGACGACATCATGGCGATATCATATACAAACTAACCTGGCATTGTTTCTCTTCTTGACTGGAATATAATGTCATTACATGAATTCTAATAATCACAGTGAAAGGAAACAGTGTGAACAGAATCATCAAAATATTCACTGTCATGTTTATTATAGCGAGACATCCATCACTGTGGCAATAATAAGTCCTGACTGATGTATTATGCAAATGCTCCATCACAAAGCATCAAACAACCTTTCCAAGCTGTCCTAAAACTCTACTCACAATTACTGAGTGTGCTTTGATTGGGTGTCTAACTACTCCCTTTGTTCTAGGAACATACTGTCCTTACATACATCATAATAATTGTAGTGAACTAAATAGTTCGGTATTTGTGGAGAGATGACAAGATCATGTTATCCCCGGGACCTACATCAGTGGCCCTCAATTAATTGCCCTTGGGTATGTATATGGTGACAGTCCTACACTGACCAGTAAGCCATCAATACATACAGTTATAAGTCATCACATACAGTCCCCTCAACAATTTTTGCCACCCCTGGCAAAGAGAAGTTAAACGAGCTATACAAAAATTCACCTTTTAGATTTTTCCATTTATATTTTATTTTTTGTTAAGTTCAGCACAGTGTCTAGGAACTTCCAAGCAGTAATCCATGACTTCCTGTTTCACTGGGGTACGAGCTGACATGGAGGGGGAAACTTTCTTAGTAATTCTTCAAGATGGGAAAGACAAAAGAACACATAATGCAAATAAGAGAAGTGTGTTCGCCTTCTTAAGTCAGGAAACTGCTATACATAATATTTAATTGCCTGAAAAGGTTTATTGTTATAGCAATAATTAAAAAGTTCAAATCAACTACACTTGCCTGAGCGAGGACTCATTTTGCCCCTGCACACATTGAGGAGGACGGTAATGCAAGCAAAAGTCACTGGATCACTGTTGGAGAGCTATAGCATCTTAGGCATTGTAGCAATGTAGCATCTCAGGGTCACCAAGTCTTCAAAACTACCATCAGACACCACCTCCATGGCAACAAAGTTTAGTTGGTAGAGATTATTTTAAAATTAAGCTTTTTGGAACATTCAAAGAACATTCAAGGTGGGATTGGCATAAAAAGCAGGGTCACTACACTGAAAAGAACCTGATGCCCACTGTTAAGTATGGTGGAGGGTCTGTGACACTATGGGGCTGTATTTCTTCCAAAGGAGGTGGGAACCTTTTAGGGTACTGGTTCTCAAACTGTGGTATGAGCACCACTGGTGGTACTTGAAGCAGCACGAGTTGGTATGGACCTTGGAAAATGTACTTGGTAATGATTAAATAATTAAGCAATTCTTTAAATATAATAATTAAGAAATTATTTAAATTTCATGTGCCAATTACGTATGTTTCAGACTTTTCATAATTTTGTTTTAATAAACTTAATCTGTGCTTACAAAATACCACGTGGGCTAGGCAGACACCCGTATTTCATTACATCTAACTGCAGTTAACTGCTTCCTTTATTTCAATTTTTGAGACATTATCAGTAAGCCTTTTGCATTTGTCCAAAAAAATTGTTACAAATGAATGCCTCGAATTAATCAACTATTATATCATAGCTGAAGGTAGCTGATCCCAGGAGCAGTGAACTCAAACTGGTAAATCAAACACACCTGCTGAATGCACTGAAGATAAAGTTAATTAATCATCCAACCTTGCATCAGCTTATGCTAATTTAGACACATGCAGCTCTACTAGTGTTAGCAAGCTCCAAAAAAGCAATACAAGATGGTATAATGCAAGTACAAGTTTGGAATTCATCTGTAGTGGGACAGTGAATGACCCGAGACCACAATGGGTTGTGTGCTGTCAAATTCTCAGCAACCAGAGCATGAAACCAGCACATCTAAGAAGATGCACTAAACATGCACATTTGAAGGATAAACCTGTAGACTCCGCTAAATATGCCTGCTGTGTACAAGTGTGTGCAGTGCCTGCGTTTCTCTGATGAGACTCATAGGTGGTACTTGGACGTGTTGGTTTCATAATGGGTGGTACTTGGTCTAAAAGGTTTGAGAACCACTGTTTTAGGGTATATGGAATCATGAACTCCACATAATCCCAGGATATTTTAAATCAAAATCTGTCTGCTTTTCCCAAGGAACTGAACATGGTTCATCACTAGATCTCCCAGATCACATGTCCAGATCAACACAACAATGTTTTACTGAACACAAAATCAAGCTTCTGCCATGGCCAGATATCACAGCCTGTGCCGGTACCCTAACCTAAACCCCACAGAAGACCTTTGGGGTGAGCTAAAGAGGAGTGCACAAGGTGGGACCTAGGACTCTGAACAATCTGGAAACATTCTGTAAAGATGAACAGTCTCAAATACCCTGCTCTGTATTCTCCAGCCGTATAAGATATAATCTGAGAAGGCTATATGCTGTTTTATTGGCAAAGGGAGGTTGTCCAAAGTATTAAATGCTGAGGTGCCAATAATTGTAGCACATGTGGTTTTGTTGAAAATCATTATTTCTTGATGAGGGATTTTAATAGGGCAGATGCATTTGAATATGTTTTCAGCCTCTCTAAAATGTCTTTATGAACTCAACTCATTAATACACACAGAGTCATAATAGTTTCCATTCAAATCAAATGACATCCTGAATGTTTCCACAAAGTACATTAAATCACTTAACATGACACAGATGCCTAATGTAATGCTCAGTCTCAGTAGATTAAGCATAGCAATTTTACATACATGGCTGAAAGGTTATAGATCACTACTGAGCACTAACCCTTTTAATTTATGAATTATTTAGTATACAAAGGCTTTAACTGCACTACTTTGTCTTGCACATTACAGGATATAATAAAATGTTCATTACTTAATGTTACTGTGTATAGGTCACTTGGGTATAGTGCAAGGTTGAGTATGAAGTACAGTAGTTCAGGAACTTAAGATTTGAGGCTAGCGAAGGCAAATTTACCTCGTCTCCTTCTCGTTGCGTTTGTTTTCCCTAATGATGTCATACATTGGGTCTTCATGTGCCTGTAAGGAAAATACTGAATATTCAAAACAGTTACAGGAATCTTTGCTTCCTACAACATAACTTGGAAAGAGTCAAAAATATTGTACATTACTTGCATTAGTGTTAGGTCCAACAATCAATATGCTATAACCCCAAATCAGAAAGTCAGGACAGTATGGAAAATGAAAATTAATAAAAAAAATAAATAAATAAAATAAAAAATATTTGTTTCTTACATTTACACTGACTTGTATATAAATGCAGCCAGTATGAGCCCAACATATGTCATGTTTGGTCTGGTCAGCTTCATTTCTTTTGTTAATAAACATCCATTCCTGCATTTTAGGCCTGCAACAATTTCCAAAAAAAGTTGGGATTATAAAACATTTGCCACTTTGTAATGTTGCCATTCCTTCTCACAACACTTAAAAGACATTTTTGGCATTGAGGAAACCAAGCTATATAAGTGTTTCAAACGTAATTCCAACCTATTCTTACTGCAAACACGTCTTAAGGTGTGTAACAGTACGAGGTTGTCATTGTCCCAATTTTTGTTTCAAAATTCTCCACACATTCTCTATAGGGGACAGATCAGGACTGCAGACAAGCCAGTCCATTACCCATACCCCCTTCTTCCACAGTAATGTGTGGAGCATGTGGTTTTGCATTGTCATGTTCAAAAACGCACGGATGTCCCTGGAAAAGATGTCATCTTAAAGGCAGCATATGTTGCTCTAAAAGTGTACTCTTCTGCATTAATGCTGCCATCACCGAAATGTAAATGACCATTGCCAAGGACACTGACCCAACCCCATACCATGACAGACCCAGGCTTGTTGCTGAAAAATGTCTGGATGGTCCTTTTTGTCTTTGGTTCATAGCACAAGACATCCATTTGTTCCAAAAAGGAATACGGATTCATCTAACCACAATACACATTTCCACTGTGTGATGATCCATCCCATAAGCCTCCAAGCCCAGAGAAGTCGACACCACGTCTGGGCCGGGTTAAAATATGGTTTCTTGTTTGCACAATAAAGTATTAAGTGGCATTTGTGTTTGTTCGTTTGGTTTATTTAACGTCACTATCAGCATCAGTGGTCATTCCAGTAACATACACAAAGTTACATCAAGACTAGTTTGATATACATTCAAGTTCTCGTACTTAGAAAGATGAGAGAGATCTATAATTTTCATCATAGGTACACTTCAACTATGAGAGACAAAATGAGAAAAAAAATATCCAGGAAATCACATTGTAGGATTTTTAAAGAATTTAACTGTAAATTATGGTGGAAAATAAGTACTGGTCAATAACAAAACTTCAACTCAACACTTTGTAACATAACCTTCCTAGGTTTGCACACACTGTAGCTGGTATTTTGGCCCAGTCCTCCATGCAGATCTCCTCTAGAGCAATGATGTTTTGGGGCTGTCGCTAGGCAACACGGACTTTCAACTCCCTCCACAAATTTTCTGTGGGGTTGAGGTCTGGAGAGGGGCTAGGCCACTCCAGGACCTTGAAATGCTTTTTATGGAGCCACTCCTTCGTTGCCCGAGCGGTGTGTTTGAGATCATTGGCATGCTGGAAGACCCAGTCACGTTCCATCTTCAATGCTCTCACTGATGGAAGGAGGTTTTGGCTTAAAATCTCACGATACACGGCCCCGTTCATTCTTCCCTTAACACGGATCAGTCGTCCTGTCCCCTTTGCAGAAAAACAGCCCCAAAGCATGAGGTTCTTCTTCCTCAAAACACACTTAAGCAGGGGGACACGCCTGGCACTGCAGGATATGAGTCCCTCTCGGCGTAGTGCGTTACTGATGGTAGCCTTTGTTACTTTGGTCCCAGCTCTCTGCAGGTCATTCATCAGGTCCCTCCGTGTAGTTCTGGGATTTTTTCTCACCATTCTCATGATATTTTGATCCCACGAGATGAGATCTTGCGTGGGGGCCTCAGATCGAGGGAGATTATCAATGAACTTGTATGTCTTCCATTTTCTTACAATTGCTCCCACAGTGGATTTATTCACACCAACCTGCTTGCTATTGTAGATTCACTCTTCCAAACCTGGTGCAGGTCTACAATTTTCGTCCTGGTGTCCTTCGACAGCTCTTTGGTCATGGTTGAGTTTGGAGTCTGACTGTTTGAGGCTGTGGACAGGTGTCTTTTATACAGATAATGAGGTCAAACAGGTGCCATTAATAGAGGTAATGAGTGGAGGACAGAATAGCTTATTAAAGGAGAAGTTACAGGTCTGTGAGAGCCAGAAATCTTGCTTGTTTGTGGGTGACCAAATACTTATTTTCCACCATGATTTATAATTAAATTCTTCAATTCTTCCTACAATGTGATTTCCTGGATTTTTTTTTCTCATTTTGTCTCTCATAGTTGAAGTGTACCCATGATGAAAATTACAGACCTTTCTCATCTTTGTAAGTAGGAGAACTTGCACAATCAGTGGTTGACTAAATACTTTTTTGCCCCAGTGTGTGTGTGTGTATATATATATGTATATATGGAAGACGAGAGAGAAGAGAAGAGGGAGAGAGAGAGAGAGTGAAGAGACGAGAGAAGAGGGAGACGAGGAGATATAGATAAGTATATAGGGAGTAGGAGAGATGTAGATAGAATATATATATTATATATATATATAATATATAATATATATTAATATATATATATACATTATATAAATTACCCCCTATATATATATACATATATATATACACACACATATATACATATATACATATATACATATATATATATACACCCACGTGGACATGGACAAGACTGCAATCAGTGATTGACTAAATACATGTACACCCACGTGGACACGGAGAGGACTGCAGACTCCACACAGAAAGGACCCAGGCTGCGCCACCCTGGGACTCAACATAGGACCTTCTTGCTGTGAGGCGTCAGTGCTACCCACCGAGCCACCCAAGTGGCATTTGTAAAGGTAACTCCATATTGTAGTGCTTGACAACGATTTGCCAAAGTAATGCAGTGCCATCTGAAGGAGCAGAGGTCATGGGAATTCAGTTTGAACTTGCACCCTTGCCCTTTATGCACTGAAATCACTTGACTCGTTTAAAGATATTATGCACTGAAATCACATTCTTATTTAGTTTAGTTTTTACCTAATTACAAGCCCTAATCTGGCCCATCCCAACTTTGTTGAAACGTGTTGAAGGCCTGAAATGCAGGAATGAATGTTTAACAAATTAAATTACTTTGACCAGACAAAACATGAAATATGTTGGGTTCGTACTGTCTGCAATGAAATAGAAGTCAAAGTAAATGTAATGAACACAGCATTTTTTACATTTGCATTTTCCATACAGTCCCAACTTTTTCGGATTTAGAGTTGTAAAAGACAGACCTAGTGCTATTTAGAGCAGGGCACTTTAAGAGAACATGCTCCACAGAGAATGTGACTCCACACAGGTCAGTAATGAACATACCTCAGTTGCTCTTTACTTAAGCTCAGTCCTGTTCATTAGCTCTCGATCCGCATGATATTATCTAGAAAGGTCAAACTTTGAAGAACTCACCACTCTGAACTGCTCCAGTTTCTGGTTCCCTTTGACAAAGAAGGGGCATTCTCTGTCACCAGTCCTGTGGCCATAGCGCTTACATCTCCAGCCTAAAATACATACAACATCCTTGTAACAATACCATCGGTAAAGCTTTAAAATGATTAAATATTTATAACATTTCAATGCATTACTTTGATTGAATGAAAATAAAATGGGTCTTGACAACAAAACACAAGTGACACCATATGGCCTGAAGGAGGCACTACAGAACCTCACATTCAGACTACAAAAAAAAACGTTTTCTGGAGCTCCACCCAAGCTTCAAACTAACCCACTGAAGACCAACATCACCAACACCTACACCTAGTATCAGGGTCAACCTTCCTTCCTTCATGTTTCTGGAAACAGGTCCTGGAGTGGGAGACTAAGAGTCTCCAATACAAAAACACACAGCAGAGGTACTTTCTACACCAGCTGCTGCACTGTTGATATTATTACTGAGTCAATCCTCTGCACATTTATCATTGTCTGGTTTCGTTCAACCACCAAACACAGCAAAAATTCACAAAAACACAAAAAATAGTGGCTGCAGAGATCACTACAACTGACCTGTCCTCCTTCAATGACCAGTATTCCATCAAGTCAGGGAATGAGCCATAAATTACTGAAGACTAGTGACAGAACGATTAACTGGTCAGCCGATTAATGCCATTTTGAAATAATTGGCATTGGCTGACATTTGCACTTATGAGGCTGATATTCGAAAACAGTGGGGAAACTGCAGAGAATCTTTGTTTTTGCATTACAACTTGCAGCTCATTAACTGGGACTACTGAGTGACTAAAAACAAAGAGATGCCGAGAGAACCTTCAGTGAGGGTTGGGCCATTTTTGAGAAGATTGATTCTGATCTAGCTAATAAACGTCATCTGAACAATCAGCAGTACAGGCACTTTTTTACTTAGATATGGTTGGAACTAGTATCAGGGTCATTAAGACCGGACTGCTTTAGGGAAGGATTTGAGGAACACTATATGGAAAAAAGTATTGAGACCCTTACATATTACACCTACAGGAGCTTTTATGGCATCCCATTCTAAATCCATAGGCATTAATATGGAGTTTCTGTAAGTTTTTCCACAACAAACTCACCCAAACATGCCTTAATGGACCTTGCATTGTGCACTGGGGTATAGTCACGCTGGAACAGAAAAGGGCCTTCTCCAAACTGTTTTCACTAAGGTGGAAGCAAAATGTATCTTAGTATGCTGAAGCATTAAGATTTTCCTTCACTGGAACTAAGGAGCCTAGGCCAACCCCGAAGAAACAACCCCATAGCATTATCTCCACCAAACCTTATAGTTGGCACAATGCAGTCAGGCAGGTAACATTCTCCTGGCATTCGACAATCCCAGATTTGTCCATCAGACTGCCAGACTTTTATGCACCATGCGCCTCAGCACTCTGTGACCCTGCATTATAACTATACGTCTGCCACTTTGTGGCGGAGTTGCTGTGGCCTCCTAAATTCTTCCACTTCTCAATTATACTTCTCACAGGGAACATCTAGAAGGGAAGACATTTCACAAACTGACTTGTTGCAACAGTGGGATCTTACTACAGAACCACCCTAAAATTCAGTGAGATTTTTAGATGCTTTCATAAATGCATGTAAAGGCAGACTGTATGGCTAGGTGCTTGATTTTATACACCTGTGGCAACAGGACTGAAGGAAACATTTGAATTCATTGATTCAGAGGTGTGTCCCAATATTTCTGCCCATATACTGCATATGTTGACGGTACATCTATGGTGTAGCTTGATTATGCATGTGGGCATTTCATGCAACATGGCAGTACAAGCTTGCAAAGAGTTTGCTTAATTTAATGAGCGCAATAAAATTCGACAGGCAATCAACATTTCCAAAGCAGAAGCTCAACATGAAGGAATGTCTAGGGCAGCAGCGACAAGAAGATGCTAATGAAAAGATTCTAGATTCTCTGCAAATTAGTATAACACGATAAAGCAATAAATACCCTATTACTCTTGTATATTGCACAGACCAATTGTATGGCATGACTGTATGAAAACACCTGAATCTCCAGCCTCCCTGCTTCAGTTTGTACAGCAGTGATGGATCAACGTCTTGTATTCAGCAAAACACACACACAAAGTCAGTGTCACTGAGGTGCTCACCACCCAATTAGTACCTGATCTGTGGTGGTCCTGTGGGGGTGCTGATCATTAGAGAACAGAGTAAAGGGGACTAACAAAGCATGTAGACAAACAGATGGACTACATTCTGTAATTGTAAAACTACAAAGTGCATCAATATGGTAAGTGGAACTGATAAAAATGAACAAGTGTAGAAACAAGGACGTGTACCTAATAAAGCCATCATATTAAAGTGAATATCACAGTTTCAGCATTACCAATTAGTGGAAGACCGATTATTCGGCCGATGCCTGCACTCACGAGGCCGACATTTAAAAACCGGTCAGATGATGCAGAGAAACTGTTTTCCTGCATTACAACTTGTAGCTCATAAACTGGGACTACAGAGTGACTAAAACCTCTGAGAGCATTCAGTGAGGGTGGGGCAATTTATGAGAAGATAAAAACTGTTTCCAGCCACAAGCAATAAAAACAGGGAGTTGGTACATGCCCACAAGAGACAAATCTTGACTGTTGCTTGTTGCTCTCTTGTGTGACAATATCGGTATAGTTTATAAAATGGCAACATGGCCTTGTGTCCCCATTGTTGTGGATCTCAGCTTTGCTGGAAGGCAGATACCTTCATTAAGATGACTGATGATAACTACTACACTAAAGTGACTGTAAGGCAAAAACAAAGAAGCATCACTTCCAAACAAGGCACTGCCTTTCATGATCATCTTCATTATTTTAATTGTTTTATTACATCCATAAACACAAGAAAACCTTGGAACAGATCTCCAAATTCGACTGTCGTCTCAGTCTTGGACTAATTCAACACCAAATTTTAGGGACAATGAGCAAGCCAAAATAATTCCTCTCACAGTAAATCAAAGTCAAGGAGTCACTGTAGATTGCACCCAGTCTGCCAGTTAACACTGTAGAGTTGTGTTGACAGACTACACTCAGTGTCCTGTCTATTACCAACATCAACGCTCTTAGTATTAGCGCTTCCCTGTATGGATTTAAACACGTGACCCCAAGGTGCAGCATAAAATCAAGAAAGCAAGATTTCTGTGGATAAGCTTCAGTGTGAACCCACATCAGAATGGGAGTCAAGGACATCTGTCCTAGACCAGCCGGCACCAGTATTTCAAGACCCGCCAATCTCATCCAGTGGTGGTGACAGTATACCCGAGATTGTTGTGATCAAGGAAAAAGAACCATCAAAAATAGATCCTGTGGACATAAACAACTCCGTGACAAAAGGGGTCAGAGAAGGATGTCAAGAATTGTTCTGAGCAACAGGCAGTAAACAGTCAAGCAAACTGCTGCCAAAAGGCAAGACTCCAGTGAGCAACAAAGTGCAAAAATTTGAACACTTAGCAGTGGATAAACTTTTCCTGGTCAGATAAATACTTATTGGAGGCTTATTGGAGGCTCAGAATTTCGCATAAGCAGCAAGAATCAGTACACCATGTCTGTAAGAGATCTACAGTCCAGGCTGGTGGAGGTGGAATAAACGCACTGGGAATGTTTTCTTGGCACATCCTGGGTCCTCTGATACCAAGGATGGAGGTTTGGACAGTAGAGCTTACCTAAGCATTGTGATCAATCAAGTTCATGCCATCATGGCAGCTAAATGGCAGAAGGACAGTTTCTGCAGAACATTTCACCAGGTCTCAAGAGTTACATAGTCATGTACTGGCTCCAGAAACCTGACAGTGAGTTTTCTTTGTTTCCCTGGCCTTCACAGTCCCCAGATCTTAATCATATAAGGCATCTCGGGAACGAGGTAGAACAGGCTGTTCAGTCAGTTTCTCCATCTAATTTCCACCAACTGTGAAAAGCTATCCTGTCCGCATGGGATGTAATCTGCCCACGTCTGACATCAATTGTAGTGGTTTTAATTACTTCAGATAAAACCAGTTAAAAAAAAGTTGTTTTTTTCTTTCTTTTTTTTTTTTAACCAGCATTTTTTTGACTGGAAATGACACAGGCATCTCCCAGAAGATAATAAGACAAAGTACAAAAGGCATCATTGTGAAAAAAATTATTCCTCAGCTTATTTACATTTGAACATAAAGTTCTGTACCATTTCAAATAGTCCAAGCTGTTCTAAAGCATCCTAATTACCCTGATTCATTGGGAGCAGCTGTTTTAATTAACTCAACAGGTGAAAAACAGCATCTCTCTACAGTTGGTTTGTGGACAGTCATGGCTAAGACAAAGGAGCTCACTAAGGACCTGCGGCTGTGCATTGTGGCTGCTCACAAGTCAGGAAAGGGCTATAAGGAAATATCTAAATGTTTTTAAGTTCCAGTGGCTACATTGCAAAGTATTATTCAAAAATACAGGTTCTGACTGTCCAACGGACACTGCGCTCTGCTGGGTTCCACGGATGCAGACCAAGGAGGATGCCACTTCTCCAGAAAAGGCACACTAAAGGCCACTTGGCCTTTGCAAATGCTCATCTGGACAAAGAAGACGACTTCTTGTCTTCTGTTTTATGGTCAGATGAAACAAAAATTTAACTGTTTGGCCACAATGATGTCCATTTGGCGTTAAAAAGGAGAAGCCTTCAACCCTAAAAACACCATCCCTACTGTCAAACATGTTCACAGGGAAAACTGTGGTAGCCTAGTGATTAAGGTACTGGACTATGGACCAAAAGCTCCAGGGTTCAAATCTCACCTCAGCCAAGCTGCCACTGTTAGGTCCTTGAGCAAGGCCCTTAACCCACAATTGCTTGGATTGTAAGACTGTATCAATTGTAAGTCGCTCTGGATAAGGGCGTCTGCTAAATGCTGTAAATGTAATGATTCTGAAGTGTTTTTTCAGCCAGTGGACCTGGGAACCTAATCACAGTAAACTGCACCATGAAAAAAGAGCAATACATCAAGATTCTCAACAACATCAGGCTGTCTGCAGAGAAACTTGGCCTTGGGCACGACAACAACCCAAAACACACAGCAAAAGTGGTGAAGAAATGGTTATCGGACAAAAACATTAATGTTTTGCAGTGGCAGAGTCCTGACTTGAATCCAATTGAGAACCTGTGGAGGGAGCTTAAGATCAGGGTGATGGCAAGGAGACCCTCCAATCTGAAAGAGTTCGAGTTCATCGCTAAAGATGAATGGGCAAAAATACCAGTGGAGACATCCAAAAAGCTGGTCAGCAATTATTGGAAGCGTTTGATTGCTGTAATAGCCAAAAAAAGATTTTCTATCGATTATTGAGAAGAGTATGAATAACTTTGGACATGCCACTTTTTCTTCAAATGTAAATAAAAGCTGAGAAATATTTTTTTCCACAATGATGCCTCTTGTACTTTGTGTTATTATCTTCTGGGAGATTCCTGTGTCATTTCTGATACAAAAAAAAAAAAAATTATATACACACATACATACATACATACATACATATAGATAGACAGAGATATAGATAGAGATATATACTAGATATACATATATATATATATATATATAGAGATAGATATCTATATATATATAGATATAGATATATATATATATATTACACATACATACATACATATACATATATATATATATATATATATTATATATATATACCACACACCACACCACACACACACACCACACACACACACAAACAACACACACACACACACACACAACACACACACACACACACACAGGTAATCCTCGGGTTACGACGTTTCGTGGTTACGACGCATCTCCCATTTACTGTAAAAAGCCTTGTTTCGACTTAAGTGGTTTTGCGTCGTAAACGTCATTAAACGCGACCTTCGTGTTTGGTGTGCGCGGCGGAAGAATACTGTATTTTTCGGGCTATAAAAGTGCACCGGCTTAAAGGCGCATGAAATGAAACAAAACGCTTAAGTTCCGTCAGAAGCTCAGTTTGGTCTTTACCTGGCGCAGGGCGTCTTCTTGCTTCCTCCACTTCCGTATCATTGATTCGTTAATGTTGAATTCTCTCGCAGCTGCTCTATGTCCATGTTGTACTGCATGACTGATAGCGTTGTGTTTGAAATCCGCTTCGGAAATGAATGAATGAATGCACGTACCCTAATGCTGAAGCACATACCGTATTACTCCGCGATGCTGCGCACTACGGTTGCCTTAAGCTTCGTAACCTACCAAGACCGTGCTAAAACATTTTGACAGATTTATGAGCGCCGTGTACCATCTACAATCGGTTCTAGGTCAGAAAGCACAACCAGAATTAATTCATACATTAGACGCACCGCATTTTAAGGCGCACTGTCGATTTTTGAGAAAGTTAAAGGATTTTAAGTGCGCCTTATGGTCCGAAAAATACGGGCCTACAACACGGTTTATGCGGCTCGTTTTTTGATAATTACTGTTAGGATAGGATAAGTGCTTACAGTATGTTATTTACGTACAGTATGTACGTATGTTCCGACTTACACCAAAAAAAACGGGTTTACGACGCCACCTAGGAACGAATCTGCGGATTTTTCTTATATACATATATATATATATATATATATATATATATATATATATATAATATATATATATATATATATAAGAAAAATAACTATATATACATATATATATACCTATATATATATGTATAGATATATCATACAACCAATATCTATATAGATATAGATATCATATATATATATATCTCTATCTATCTATATATATATATATATATATGTATGTATGTATGTATGTATATATATATATACACATAAATAAAACCTATAACGCTTCCTTCTCAACATTTCAGCAAACAAACCCTTAAACATGTCTCTTAAACAAACTCTTGAGTGCCTGAAACTTTGAATTATGAACTGACCTGAACTGAATTATGAATTAAAATGAGTAAAAGCACTGTGCTGTTCATGTATGGCACAGAATCGGTTATATGAGACCGCCTGAAGCCGATCACGCTAAAACCGGCCAAATCCATTTTATATATGTAAATAATGAAGGCTTTGACTACTATAAGGTTTACTTCGCCCCACCAAATGACACAAATCAGAATGCATGCAACAGCTGCTGAATGCAAACAGATTTGATTGTGCAATCTGCAACGTCTTAAAAACATTGTTTAAAAGAGAGAGGTGCCTATTTTTGGCTGATGCATTTCACTCCGGTAATACACACCCTGAATTCAGTGGGTTAATCATTACTCTGAATCTGTCTCCAGAGTTACTGTGTTCATAATGTGGTTCTTCTTTACATCTCCAATCTCACTTTATAATCCAGTTCTGTGTTCTGTTCTTCAATCTGACGAAGCCTTTCCCAGCTTTTAACAGACTGTTTCTAGGCTGTGGTGATGTTACGCTACCTGGCTAGCAAGCGTTACCCAGCATGCTGTTCGGTTCTACTCAGAGCTCAGCAGCGCTCGTAGCGGCAAAAAATCTTGTATAATTTGCTGTTCCCCCAATGACACTAGATATATGGGATACCCTGTATATGTAGCTTTAAATCTGTATTGCTAATAAAGGTGACAGCAACTTCCCCGCTCACTTACAAAGGAGTGCAGGGCAGATATGCGACGGCCTACTCACACTGCATGACTTTCACCTCTTTGCCCAGAGGCATCCACAGGCCTTTAGTGGGTGCATGAGCCAGGAAATCTCTAGCATCCTCATTACCAGGGGCATCAGGAATACAGTCCTCTGGCTTTTCTTCATCCTCCTGAGGACAAGAAAATAATCAAACACTTCACACAAAATGTTCAAATAACATCAAATGTGATATAGAAAGATTAGAAAAGGTGATGATAATTACAAAATGTAAAGACAAATATTGTTATTAATAGTAGCATACATGATAAGCATTCACTTTTGGAAATGGGTTTTCAGAAAAATCAGAAAAAGTCAAGACAGTATGAAAAATGCAAATAAAAAATACAGCATGTCTTGCATTTACTTTGACTCTTATTTCATTGTAGACAGACTGAACTCAAGATATTTCATGTTTTGTCTGGTCAACTTCATTTCATTTGTTAATATACTGCCATTTCTGCATTTCAGACCTGCAACACATTCTAAATGTCCTGAGACAAGGGCAATTTAGGTCTAGTAATGAGATAAAAAAACAAACAGAAAAAAAACCCCTAAATAATAATGAAATTTCAAACAGGTGATGTCAACAGTTGATAATACTCATGATTTGGTACAAGAGCAATATCCACGAAAGGCTGAGTTTGAGGAACAAATATGGGCACAGGGTCTCCAGTTTGTCAATAAATGTGTGAGAAATGTATTGAAATGTTTAAAAACAGGAAGGGATTTCCATATTTCTCCCTCTACAGTGCATAATATCAGTAAATGGTTCAGGGGTTCTTGAAGAATTTCAGTGCATAAAGACATGCGCAATCCTAAGCTGAACACTCATGATCTTCGATCACTTTGGCAAGCAATACAATACGGAGTTATAATCACAAACGGCACTTAACACTTTAGCGTGAAAATGAAGCCTCATGTTAACCATGTCATTTACAACTTTTCTGGGCTTGAAATGTGTATTGTGGTCAGACAAATCAGTACTCCAGATCTTTTTTGGAAAAAATGAACACACTGTGCTCCAGACCAAAGATGAATAAGACCATCCAGACTTTAATCAGCAATAAGTTCGAAAGCCAGGATCTGTCAAGGACTGGGGTTGTGTCAGTGCCCTTGCCAATGGTCAATTACACTTCTCTGATGACGGCATTAATGCAGAAAAATGAGATTTTATAGCAACATATCCTGCATTCAAGACGACATCTTTTCCAGGGAAGTCCATTCATCATTCAACAAGACAATGCAAAACCACATGCTGCACACTGTACAATGGCATGGCTGCGAAAGAGGAGGTTATGGGAAATGGACTGCCCTGCCCTCAATGGAGCGAGGAGTGTGTGGAGAATTTTGCACGACAACCCTGTACTGTTGCACACCTTAAGGCGTGTTTGCAGGAAAAAAATGGGACAAAACACCTGAAACACTTCATTGCTTGGCATCCAGTGTTGTGAGAATGTATGAAATTAAGGAATGGACGTTTATTAACAAATAAAATGAAGCTGGCCAGTCAAAACATTAAATATCTCAGGATCATACTGTCTACTGTAAGAAACACTGCAGTTTTGCTTTGTTTTTTTTAATTATTATTATTATTTGCATTTTCCATACTGTCCATATTTTCTGATTTGGGGTTGTATTAATGAAAATTGCAAACCTTTATAAACCCAGGCGGAGGTTTTTCATAGCTGAAAAAAAGACAAACCAGATTAAAATACATAATCAGAAATAATAGTATATCAACACAAAAAGTAGAGTATTGAAGTAGTCGTACACAGATTGAGCCATTATGGAATAGCCTATCACGTTTGTAGTTTATGAAGAAATTAGCATAAACATTCACCAACGTGACTGAAATCTTGGTTACTGATATGTTAGTTACTGATAAGCAAGTATTTTAACTTACAAAGTCTCGACATGTTTGAGTTTCTGCACCTCCTGGCTGAGTTTAGCTGTCTGAACGGTGTATTTATCTTTGTCATGTTGGGACTCTTTCTGTCGCTTTCTGTCTTTTCTTTCCTCTCGCTCTTCTCTCCGTCGCTTTTTGTCTGACATACCTGTTACCTTAGGGTTTCTGCTAAATATTTAATCATGCAATTTAATATTATTTACAAAAGCCTTGTAATAACGCTAGCTATTATAAAGCTGATCGCTAGTACAGACCGACATTAAGTTCCGACCGCCATTAGTGTCACAATAAAAGTCATGACGGAACACAAAACAATCCTCAATCATTAGGAAAATGAATTATTTAAAATCTTTATACAGTACTATCCCTTATAGCGATAGACTATACAAACACTTAGAGAGTTCGTTCATTTTCATACAGCTGGAGCTTAACCAGCCCTAGACAGGGCACCAAGCGATTGCAAGGTACACACACAGTCAATCACACTGGGACACTTTACTGACCTAATGCATATCTTTAGAATGAAAAACAGAGTACCCAGAGAAAACCCATACTGACATGGGGTAAAATTCAAACTCCACAAAGTTCAGAACTTCAGAAAGATATTCAAAGGAACAAATAATGTTTATTATCTTGTTACAGCATCACTCTGGTACATAGCAGATAGTAAGTGAACAGTCAGTTCTCAAATGTCCAGGAGTAAAGACCTGAGTGACTTTAACAAGGGATAAATTGTTATGACTCTAAAACAGACTTGAAACAGACAAATACTTGTTGGATGCTCCCCGTCAGTGATTAAGGTACTGGACTATGGACCAAAAGGTCCAGGGTTCAAATCTCACCTCAGCCAAGCTGCCACAGTTGGGTCCTTGAGCAAGGCCCTTAACCCACAATTGCTTGGATTGTAAGATTGTATCAACTGTAAGTCGCTCTGGATAAGGGCATCTTCTAAATGCTGTAAATGTAAATGTTCTGAGGATGGACAAACCAGAAAATGGCAACAGGGGGCTAGTGCCCAAGACTCATCATGGACATACAAGCTACCGTGGTAGAAGTCACAGAAATATTTAATGCTGATTACAGTAGGAATGCATCACAACACACAGTGCAGACCCCCATGCTAAGTATAGGGCTGCCTAGTCAGTCACAGACCATTCAGAATGCTCACCATGCTAACCTGTTCACTCTAGAAAGTTCCTACAATGAGTGTCAGAACTGAACCTGGGAGCAATGGAGGAAGGTCGTCTGGTCCAATGAGTCAAGTCAAATGTATCTATATAGCATTTTTTACAACAGTGCTTTGTCTCAAAGCAAATTTACAACTGTCTAGGCAGTGGAAAGGCTACATTCCCTAAATATTACAAGGCAGAAACCATGGGAGAACCAAGGCACAAAAGGGGACCCTGAACAGAAGCTAAATATGAAAAGAACATATTTAAAGAAAATAAAATAAATAAAATCAAATTGAATAATATATAGACAATGATACATTAAAGATAAAATATTATGTTGATAATAATAAAATATAGGATATAAAATTATATAACACAATATAATTATATAACACAAGACAATAGTATATATAATACATAACATAACTATAATAGCATAGGAAGTATGGATAGCCCTACCTGGCATGCCTGGCTACTAGGTGAATAGCAAGACAGAGCAGGCAGGCAAAAGATGACTCCAGACTCCAGCCTAAGGAACCAGAGCCACACATCCCTGTCTAATGTCTAAGCCTGTGTAAATAAGTATGTTTTCAGTCTAGAGTTGAAAATTTAGAGAAGTTTATTCAATAGCTATAGGAGGCCTTATATGAGAATGCCCTTCCCCTTGTTGTGACTTTTTTAATTCTAGGAACTAAAAGAAGCCCTGCACCTTGTGAATGAACAAGCTGGATTATCAGACTCCGAGTTCACTCAGATACTGTGGGGCCAAGCCATGTACAGCTTCGTAAGTTACTAGAAGTATTTTGTAATCAATGCGGAAATCTAACCAGTAACCAGTGTAGATGACAGAATGGGACTATTATGATCTAAATTTCTAGTTAGCACTTGAGCCACTGTATTCTGAACTAAGTGCAGTTTATTTATAGATTTACTAGAGCATCCAGTCAGTAGAGTGTTACAGTAATCCAACCTCAAGCTTATAAATGTAAGAACCGGTTTCTCAGCAACTATAAAAGAGTATATTTCTAAGTTTAGCAATATTACATAGTTGAAAGAAGGCAATTCTAGTGATGTTGCTAATCTGCGCACAGGACAGGTTTGAATCAAATGTGACACCTAAGTTTTTTGGACTAAGTGTTATGGAACAGTCATCGAGGTTTCTAATAGATGTAGACAAACTGTCACTCACAGCCAACTAATAGTACCTCAGTTTTATCGGAGTTAAGTACAATAATATGAAATGGTATCAAGTCTTTTAATTCCTTTACATAACCGATTGTAAGGACATCACTTTGGTTTGGCTGAGTTTGCTTAAACTTTTAAGAGTCAAGTCACCCAACTCCTTTCAGCCGAAACCCGATTCACGATTTTTTACACAGTGATTCAGATTCACAATAGCACTTGCTCAGAGAAGATCTGCGGTGTGTTTATCATGTTTTTCTTTTTTACATCCACAGTACTGTATTCTTAGTGCAAATAAGTCTCTATGGATCCTAAATACTTTATAAGAGCCATCTGAAAGCACAATGAATTGAATGCTCTAAGACACAGGTAGCAGTTAGTTAACCAATAACTAAGTACATGTTTTGCACTTTCAATCCATTACTTGCTAAATTACAAGAGATCTTTAACACTTTATTATAAAGTAAGCATTGTGTTAATGATTTGTAATGTAAGTGTTTTAAGCATTAACTTAATTATCATTACTTATCATGAGGCGGAATCTCCATCTACAGGCGCTTCATAAATCTGGGAGCACCTGTACAATACAACTCCAGTAATATAAACGCCTTATACAGTGTGGATTTTCTGGGGGTCTGGAAAGGAAGAATTCAATTTACATTATTTCTTAAGAGAAAAATTTGCTTGCTACTTGTTTTTTTTTATTTCTCTGCAAACCTTCTGGAACAAATTAATGATGAGAACCAAAATACCACTGTATATCAGCCAGAGTCCCAGACAGTCCGGTATATGTGTACTGTTTATCCAGTGAAGTGATAGTACCAGAATGCAATGTGGAATGAAGACAAGCGAGTGGAAGGAGCTTGATGCTCTGGGTAATGTTCTATGGAGAAACCCTGGCTTCTTAGATTCATGTGGACATTAATTTAATACCATTAGGGACCATGTGGTTTTAATGTTTTGGCTGGCCGGTGCAGATCACCCACAACACACAATTTTCACATCCTTGATTTATTACAAACATTAAGTGAAGTCAATACATGTCCACTGTTGGATGCAAGTTGCATTGAGCTGAAACAATACTTATAGAAAGACACAGCAACACCACATACAGTATTTGGTCTTTGCAATACAATTTCAGGGCAAAATAGTCCATCAAATGTAAACATTTACTGAACTGCCAGCAGCCCTTAAATACTCATCACAACTGGCCAATGCACAAAACAGTCCTACGAAATAATGGGTTTCAAAAGTGATTAAAAACAAGGATGAGGTGTATACAAATGTGTAAACTGCAAATACTGTCTCGTCCTTCTCTGCACTGTTCCTTGATTGTTAAACTGACTTCATTTGAAATAAGAATACTGAATCGTGTGTAGCTTAGATAGAAGTGTAAAGAGACAGATGAATTTCAAAAGGGATCAAGTTGGTTCAACTGGGATCAAGATAAGAGGTTGAAACAAACAAAAACATGGACACAAATCAGGCAACACACATCGGTCATCAGTACATAGGAATACACCAATAACAGCAAGTAGCAATCGCTTGATATATCAACATTGGGTACACTGATTGTTTACAGTAGCTGTACTAAAATATTATGAAAGCAGTCAAATTATGTGATTCTCCCCTAGCATTTAGATGAGATGTTCCTAAGACAAAATGTGGTTAGGAGCAAACTGGTCGTGGTAAACTGAGGGGCCTTGCACTAGTACAAAAGGCTGGAGTGAACCATTCACCAGGTGGCACTGCTGCACAGACTGAAGCAAGTAACCCGAATCCATCCTTCCAAACAACAAGTGGCTCTAAACATTATTCCAAATTAGGCCTGAGCCAGTCGTTGTGGGGTTTCTTAGAGAGAGGTGAGAAAGTCTTTCAGGCCACCTTTCTTACTCTTGTGACTGTCCTCAAGCAACAGAAGTTTCTTAAGGCGAGAGAAAGCAGACTTCTTCCCACTGGCTGATTTTGAGGAGCTGGATGATTCAGATGATTTGGACCTGAATCGAATAATATAAAACAAAGAGTACATGTTTAGAGTACATGCATTTGTATATCATTACACATACACACACACACACACACACACACACACACACACACACAAATAATAATGTGTAATGTGAGTTCAGAGCGTTCTCTTACAACCAAATACAGACCTGAAGTGTCATAATTTGATTTTGTAAAGAGCATTCGACTTACACTGGTGTTCTGTTCGGTGTTTTCTCATGGCCTGGGTTTGGTGTAGTTTTGTTTGCTGACTGAGGAGTCTTGCACTTTGCTGAACTCTGTGGGGTGTGAGAACTCTTTGGTAAGGCACCAAGAAAATTTCTGTTCATCCCAACGTGCCTGGACGTCTTATTGCAAGTGTGACAGGTGGCCATCTAGGAGAGGAAATAAAACATGTTTCATAGCACCACAAAAGCAGAAATTAAATACAGGGAAAGATGTCTATTTGTTTATTAAGGAGCAATTATCCACAGTACATCTCAGATTAGTGTGAACAAGCATTCAAATAAATTTCCTGTCTTACACTTGGTGGCTTTCACAAAGTTTGGATTTACGACCAACTGAAAGTGTGACTGGTTGGTTGGTTGGTTGGTTGGATGAGGAGTTTTAATGCCACTTCAGAACATCGGCCATTTCGTGGCAGGAAAGGTAACGTTATTGCCGCATCCTTAAATACTGGGTCTTAGTTTTGTGAGAGTTAGGAATTTCAGTAATTTGCTTGCTTTTTCTGAGTTGAATATGTCAGGTAATGTGTTTGACATTAGGGGTTCTTGTTTTTCCAGTAGATACCTAGGGAATTCGGTGAGTACGTGTTTTATAGTGATTGTTTTTTGTCAAGTTCTACATTGTGGGGGGTTTTCACCCTTCAGCAAAAAGGAGCGTGTCAGTCTGGTATGTCCAATATGACATCTAGTATATGTAACTTGGTCCCATCGATTGTCCAGGTATGTGTAGGGTCTGTTGCCTATCTTGGGGCTGAGCTCTTGCAGTTTGTTGTTGACTTGTGTATTCCATCCAGCTTGCCACTTTTCTTGTATATAGCAGGACAGTAGAGGTTTTATGTCCGTTGGTGGGAGTTTGCAGTTTTCCATCTCGGCCATAGTTGTTTTCCTTGCCATCCAGTCCACTCTCATTTCCAGAGAGGCCATTATGGCCTGAGATCCAGCAAAATTCTATGTCAAATTTCAACCTTGTGAGATTATGCAGTTTTTCCAGGATGGTGCTGATGGCTGGGTGATCAGTATTGAGGGATTCCAGTGCTTGTAAACAAGATTTGGAGTCGGAACATATAATAGATTTGAGTTGTTGTGTGGTGTTGATATGGTCAAAAGTGTGACTGGTGCTGCTGTTAGTCCAAATACTTCCCACATGCTGTATGTTTTGGACTTGTACTGCAAAATGTATAATGAATAATATTTTGGGGTATTTAACCCATTAGTGTAGAATTTGCAGAAAGTAAAAATGGTGCATGCTTGTTATTATATAGGTATCTGCCATTTAACGTCCACATTACGTTCTGTGAAACAGGACACCAACTGAAATGGACGTTGACAGCATATTACCATAGTCAGTTGGTAGTTCAGATAGTTTGCACATAGTGTTTTACTTGTAAAAATAATATTAATTCAAATACTAAACGAAAACATTTAGTGCAGCACGTTTCTGTCAGCTGTCATAAGGGTTCACTCATACTAGTTTTCTGTCATTAAGGTGAATTTGATGCATACAAGACAGATTTTGATCTCCTATTAGAGATGCACCAATCAATCGGCCGGTGACCAGAATCGCTGATTATAAGCATGATCGCCATTAGCAGGGATTTTACATAACCGATTGTGCGTCTGTCACATTTTATACTTGGAGTGCACGACTGTGACAGCAGCCAACGCAGCCACACAAAACAGCACATGGCTCAGTCTCTCGCCGGTTTGTTTATGAGACCGTCGCTAATGCGTGTTCGTGATGAGGAAGTGTTAGATTACAGCTGTGTTTTGAGTGCTACTTACTCAACTAAACAGTCTCTCTCTATGTAGTGCATTACTAATTAAGGAGTAGGAACACTAATAAGGATTTATTTCAGACACAGCCATGTCTTCAGCATGGAAGCTCTTCAGAGCCTGCCATTTGCAATACATGCGGAGCCAAAATAAACCTTGAAGGAACTCCGAAAATGTTCAATGAGTTTAGTAAGACATATAAAACAGCATCACCACACTGAGCACCACATGGAATTTGACAAAAGTGAGTGCGCAGAGCCAGGAAAAAGCGAGCATCTTTCTGGCCATCTTTCTTTAACAACGAAGAAGTTTCCATTAAAAGAAAAGTTGAACAAAATGTTTCTGTAGAATGTAATTTTATAATGCTTAAAAAAAAAGAAAATCGGGATCAGCTGATATGTTAAACTCGGCAATCATGAAGAAAATTGTAATGGGTGTATCTCGATTTCCTATTATAATTTTAAGACCTCGCCGTTAAAGCAAACAGACATCAAGTTAAAGTCTCATACCTGTAAAAGACTACAAGATTAATATCACAGCATATTGCACATGCATGGATAAAGTTCCATGGATACTGCCTATTGAATAAAATCATTAAACCAGTTTGAAATTATGTAAAAACAGCTTTCTCAGCTGCCCAGATGCTGGTTTCATGAAATTAAGAAGAAAAAGTTTACCACATGCTTCAATTCACCAGAATTCTTCATTGTGGTTCAAAGTCCAATAGACATAGTGGTTGTAAGGCTGGAGCACAGGATGTGAAAAGAAAAGGGTGCAAACACATGGTAGCTGTGAGCAGCAGAAATAATGAATCATGCGTGTACTTATTATTGTGTTGAGCCCAAATGGGAGGACACAGTCATTACAGTTGGGTACAGCATGTGCGTCATAAATCCCTTCAGCATAAGCAACCACGAACAATTAAGATGTCACGCAGTTAATTAAAGCCACATCTACTGACAAATGTGATTCTTAAGAGGAGACACCTTAATTTATTAACTGAAATACACAGATATTTTACTATACTAATCCCTTACATACTATACAAGCTTTTGAGATTTCATGTATGAAAAGTATAATTAAATTGAGACAGAGGTAGTCATCTCGAGTAAATAAAGGATTAATATGGCTTTTTAAGAAAACTAATTTAAGAGAAAAATAAGAAAGCTTATTTTCTTGACCATTCAAATCATTTTTTTCCTAACAGAAAGCTGAAACCACAGCTTCTATACAGGACTGTGGACTTGTTTCTGGTGGAAACTTGTGGCATGTCACTGCTTGAACAACTTTATGCTTAGTTCCATAATCACAACCAGACTACCAATCATTCAAACACCCATTTATATACACAGGACAAATGAGCTTTAGAGTAAGCGCATTCCCAAATCTAAAAGCAAAGCGTACAAAAGTTTAAACTCACCGAAACAAAGTTAGCCATGTCTAAACAGTTTTGGAGGTGATACGGATCTCAGAGTGATACAGGTTGACTGAGAGAGCAGCTAGATCTACAACATGCAGCACTATTATAAAGCATAGTGCTTAACACACCATGGTAAGCCAATCAGATCACACGGAGGCGGAGACATGCTGACGCACTGTGATCAGTTAATACAGCCACCTCTTTGCAAAAAAGTAAATCAACCCCTTTAATTAAAAGTAAATCAACCCCTTTAACAGACGGTATGTTAACATTCAAACTCTCAATGATATGCTGTACAGGTTTCAAGATGTCCCTTCAAAACACCCTTTAAATGCAGTTTAGAAAACAAAGAGACTTATGTTTGATTTATTCATTTAAATATTTCATTGTACCCCCTAGAGGTACAGCACTGTGCAAAATGTATGGGACTGGATAAAATGATGTCAGGTCAGAATGTGAGTAGGCTTTCAAAAATAGAAGTGTTAATAGTTTGTTTTTGTCAATTAACAAAATGCAAAGTGAATGAACAAAAAAGAAGTCTAAATCAAATCAATAGCTGATGTTACCACCTTCTGCCTCCAAAACAGCATCAATTCTTATAGGTACACTTACACAGAGCAACATGACATATGGGTTGTTCCAAACATCTTGGAGACATAAACACAGATCTTCTGGATCTGTGGGTGTAAGCTTGCTCAAATCCTTTTGTCATTTCATGTAATCCCAGACAGACTCAAAGATGCTGATCAGGGCTCTGCAGGGGTCATATCATCCCTTCCAGGACTCTTTGTCCTTTTTATATTGAAGATATTTCTTAATGACATTGGCTGTGTGTTTGGGGTCATTCTTCCATGAAGACCACTTGTGCCAAACATCTCCGATGAGTAGTACCTGTACCTGGGTCCCACTGGTTTCTGCCAGTTCCGAGCTGACACAACTGATGGACTTAATTCTGATGGACTGATCTTCCGAATTCGAAGGCAAGTAAGCATGATGTGTCTTTCATCTGCTGCACTAACTTTCTCTGGTGTACTACTGTGTCTACGGTCCTCAACATTGCCCATTTCTTTGTGCTTCTTCAAAAGAGCTTGAACAGCACATCATGAAACCCCAAGTCTGCTTTGAAATCTTTGCCTGGGAAAGACCTTGCTGATGCAGTATAACTACCTTGTGTCTTTTTGCTGTGCTCATTCTTGCCATGGTGTATGACCGTGACATGAAACTGTCTTTCACAACCTCACCATTGTAGCAAAGTTTGGCTGTTCCTCACCCAGTTTTAAGAATCATATACAGCTATTTCTGTTTCACTTATAACTGTGTTTCATCCTACACATGAAAATGATCATCATTATCACCGGTTTCGTATAAATGGTTAATCATACACCTGACTATAATCCTACAAAATCCCTGGCTTTGTTTAGTCACACCAAATATTGATTTGATTTAGATTTCTCTTTTGTTCATTCACTTTGCATTTTATTAATTGACAAAAATATACCATTAGCACTGATGTCTTTTAAATCATTATTACTTTCCAGCATTTTCCCCACACCTGCCAAACTTTTTGCACAGTACTGTATATAAAGATTTATTAATATTTTTAACCTGTATTATGGACACTGTCTCAACTGGTTACTTGTTTTAAAACTGCATAAATAGAAACTACTGCTATTGCTGGCTCAAACACAATACAACCAATGGCAGCAGTGATAACTGATTAATCAATACAGCATGCAACAGTGAAGTGCTCATAAAAAGATGAACCTGAAAATGAAACAACTGCTCTCCAACTTCAGCTTCAAACTATACTTTCATTCAACGATGGAAATATCTAATATCTTACATTCAGACCCCTAGCTATAAAACAAAACCTTTAACAGACCATGACCCAGCTCATAAATACCTAAAGAGTGGATCTGGTACTAGTAGAAAGAGATTTAAAAGCAAAAGCTTTAGGTGGTAAAGATTAAAGACTACCTTTCCAAGTCATAGTCAAAATGTATATAGGCAGGTCAAAGTAATTACATTTTTAATGGTTTTAAAATATAATGGTAAATCTACGGCAAATTGAGAGCACTGTATGTAGTTGTTATAGACTATAGATTTAGCCTCAAAAGGCTAGACAATTTTACATCATGACAATTGTCTAGCTTTAATGTTCACAACAGAAATAATTTATGGTGTTTTAAGGACACCCTATATGTCTGAAGAATACCGAAGTGCAAAGACATATCTACAACCAAGTTCCAGTCTAGACCAGTTTTCAGATCATGACCTAAGGGCTGTAGGGTAAAGGGATCAGGTGTACAGAGAGCATGTGGAGATGTGGGTCGAAATTTGAAATGGAAACTTCTGCAGTGGCTCAAATTTTAGTCAGATACAAACCAAATTTGTCAAAAGCTGTATAATACAACTACGAACATACATTAAATTAGGTTATTTACTTAAAGCTACAGACGTGTATTTGGTAGATCTACAAAACAACAGAACTTTGTAGTATTGGTTTGATATGGCAGGAAGAATTTGTGGCCAATCTCAAGCATGCACATATCAGTGACTTGACAGCTCTAACGAGACTCATGGACTCGCTCAACAGCAGCTGTTCTTGCCAACAGAGCGTCACAGACTGAAAAGAAGCAAGGTTGGCTGTATATAGCTCAGAGTGCTGACAGTGTGGCAAAACATCAAGACTCATGACATGGATATTCAGACTATTTTCAACATGACAACAAGCTAAGATCAGCATCAGGGCTGACAATGGGAGTGATTATTAGAATATTCAGATACCTAGATTGTTAAAATGAATCAATGAATCACTGTGTATTGAACTGTGAACCATGAATAGTGAATCGAGATTCAGATGGAACGAGTCGCAGGACAAGTTTAAGCAAGCGCACCAAGTACCAAGCATACGATGATAGCCGAGACAAAATTTTTTCTAGTCAAAATGCATTGAGAGCCGAATTCGACGACTTCCAAGATGGCCGAGAACCGACGTACCACTGTGCTTCACACAATATGTGCAAATACTGGAACAAAAAAAAAGATGATTTAAACACCACAATTACCAAGTTAACTAATATAGCTACCATGAGAAATAACAGATTTTAGCACTCACCCCAGATGTTAATTAGGCTAAATGGTAATTATCTAACCATCAGTAAAAACTTACATGGTATGTTTCAAGAGACTGTAATGCTTCTTTGTAGCTAAATTTGTTAATGATAATATTATTCATTTCAATAATTATGTAGACCATAATCATTTATCAAATTTACCTAATCAGCCCAAGTCTATTATGATTGTATGTGCGTTTGTCTGAGAGGAAATAGCTTGGGCACATGAGTACAGGGTGCTTATCGCCATGATGTCCGTGACATTTCTCATGACTTTGCATCAATAGCTTGCAGAATCAGAGAATTACTAGATCAATACATCAACTAAAATGAAAAAGCTGACAGTAGCCTTCCTTTAGAATGCAAAACATCTCACTTGTGAGAAAACATTTGAATGGAAAAGTTGCACTCTTCCTAATGAATGAAACAGGATGAGTGCATGCAGTTCATGGTCATTTCTTCCCTACTGGGGGTGTCAGCTTCTGTTCCGGGCCGATGCCCCAAACAGAATTGGCTTCAACTTGCAGTACTTGGGTTTCTACACGCTTCCTGAACGCTCAACCCCGACTACACACACACACACACACACACACACACACACACACACACAAAATCAATGCAGTGGATGGGCTTTTTGTTTGTCTATTATTAGGCCAGATTCTTGAAATAACCTCCTCTTCTCACCACAACCTGAGCTGGGCTGGCTGATGTGACCTTGCTGTTGTTATGTTGTCGAAACTTTAAAAAACCACTACTCTCTTTGATTGCTCACTCATCTGAACACAGACAGAACATTCCAGTCACCCGTGCTTATCTGTGAAAAACTCAATGACCTTCACATAATGAACCAGAAACTACAGGGAAAAACATAAAGCTCTAGTCACTGGAGGCATTTCCAGCATCAGGGCATCCAATTAATCACACCCTTTTAATCATTAACCTTAATTCAGCATGTGTGTTTAAAATGCGCCATTTAACGACCATCCAAATCAGCAACTGTTCGCTTTAACGGCCAAGGTCTTAACAACTACAACAGGAAATAAACATCTGTCTTTTAACTCTCATCGTTGTGACTATAAACAGCCAATCGGCGCTACTGGTTCACAAGCAGAGGAGTGCATTTACAAGCAGAACTGCATCATTGTGTTTGTCTGTGTAAGTTCTCAGTCATCCAGGGCATGGTATACTCAAGTGTTGAGTTGAAGGGAACTAGACTTCATCTTACTCATTCTAACGACTCGCATGATGGAGTAGGGCAACGACACACAAATGGGTCACACCTTGGCTCCTGTGAACATAACTCAATACAGGAGAGGGTGGATCAAAGACTCTCAAAACCACCCCCAAGGTGACAACCCCACTAGGGTTACCGTATTTTTCGGACCATAAAGCGCATCGGATTATAAGATGCAATATCAACGATCGGCTGCTAACGGATCTATTTTCATACATAAAGCGCACCGGCTTATAAGGCGCATTAAATTAAACAAAACTCTTAAGTTCCGTCGGAAGCTCAGTTTGGTCTTTACCTGGCGCAGGGCGTCTTCTTGCTTCCTGCACTTCCGTATCATTGATTCGTTAATGTTGAATTCTCTCGCAGCTGCTCTGTGTCCATGTTGTACTGCGTGACCGATAACGTGGAGTTTGAAATCCGCTTCGAAAATAAATGAATGAATGCACGTACCCTAATGCTGAAGCACAGATTGTATTACTCCGCGATGCTGCGCACTACGATTGCCGTAAGCTTCGTAAATTACCAAGGCCGTGCTAAAACATTTTGACAGATTTATGAGCGCCGTGTACCATCTGCAATCGGTTCTAGGTCAGAAAGCACAATCAGAATTAATTCATACATTAGACGCACCGCATTTTAAGGTGCACTGTCGATTTTTGAGAAAGTTAAAGAATTTTAAGTGCGCCTTATGGTCCGAAACATACGGTAAACACCTTGGACTCCCTGTCAGTGTCTAGAACTAAAGAAGCCTTTCGGATGAGAGAATAAACATCTCCAAGAACTAAGAACACTCAAACCATTTGTGTGTTTGTGAGAGACTACCTTACCAGTCATGTTCTTGCTTGCTCATTAGCTCATGTTTGGACTAGAGACAGTTCCAACTCGGTTGATGTGTTGAGAGACTTTTTCATGCAAGTTACTTGTGCTTGTGTGTATGACTTTCTGCTTCTTATTTGTAACAAACTGTAAATCATGTTCACAAGTATATGTGCCTGCCCTATTGTAAGCAGTACTCCTGTGTCCGTTCCCCTACTACTTGTATATTCTCTCTAACTTATAACTATATAAACTGTCTATCAATGCATTTTTTCACTTCCGTCAAACAAAAGTATCAGATCCATCATACCATACTCTTAAGTGTTACGGTTTTCCCTTACACAGGGCTGTAACTGTACATTGCTGTATTTTCTATAATTATTGTGATTTTCCATCAATTACAAAAGGTCTAGCATGTGTATAACAGTTTAACCTTCTGGTTATGTTTTCAGCAGTAATGAATCGATGTAACCTCATAGACCTCAATACTCACATTCACCAAAGGCTATAACCATTGCATCATATAGCTTCATAAAAACATAGTTTACTGCCAACATCATCTATTCAGTTAATAGTACTTACAGATTTATGAGAACACCATGTGTTATAATATCCTCCTTAACATGCAAATGATTTTACATTCAGCCTGTGCTGCAGCCAGTCTTATGTTACATTTTTTTTTACTAATTCTACAAAACTATCTATCAAGTAAAATAAAACAAACAAAAAAATCATCATAATCAACTGAAATATAAAAAACACACATGAATGAATGTCCTGTTTCATTCTGTAAAAAAAGAAAATATTCAGTAGGGCTACAGTACAATGGCTAAAATGAGAATAATTTTACTTACATATATTCTATTAAAAATCAACTACTACTTCGCACCACATAAAACTACAAAACAGCAATATTATATGCTAATACTCTAAATTTAAATACCTGAGGCATCAAGATTAGTCCAAATCCTGACAAATAAGGACTAATAGTGAAACCCCATTGATATTTGAATACAGACCAAGACTATGAGTCTTGTTCAGGAAACTGGCCATAAATAAACAAACAACATTATGCAACCAAACAGATAATTAAGACAAGAACGGAAAGATTCTGAAATTCCCTAGGGTCAAGAAGATCTACAAAATCTAGAAAACCATGCGCACGTAGGCCAATAGTTTTGCAACAGGGGTGTATGGTTAGATCAGACTGATTACAATGCGAAAGCCAAAAGCAATCCACATTGTCCAGTTCCTTCTGCCATTTCATCCCCTGGCATCAACTCTGGTTTCATATATGTTAGGCAAACAAAATGAGGGCAAGACAGTGCTGTGCCACATGCTGCTGATGCTGGGTGAAACTGAAGCACTGAATCCATGTTAAAATACCAAAATTAGTAATGATGTTAAAAAATTAAACAAGGGTGCATATGTCTTTGCTGTTATCTGCACAAAACAGCGAATAAGGAAAGATCAGTATAGAGGATCTGCTCAGACATCAGCTCATTCACGTTAACTCGTACTTATGCAAATGACACATGCACATACCCACACTATATTGCCAAAAGTTTTCACTCACCCATCCAAACCATTGAATTCAGGTGTTCCAATCATTTCCATGGCCACGGGTGTATAAAATCAAGCACCTAGGCATGTAGACTGCTTCTACAAACATTTGTGAAAGAATGGGTCGCTCTCAATAGCTCTGTGAATTCCAGCGTGGTACTGTGATAGGAAGCCACCTGTACACTGACTTGGAACGACAGCAATTCATCCACAAAGTGATAGGCCATGTAAAATGACAGAGCAGTCTAAGCGGATGCTGGGGCACATAGTGTGCAGAGGTCACCAACTTTCTGCAGAACAAATCACTACAGACCTCTAAACTTCATGTGGCCTTTAGATTAGCTCAAGAACAGTGTGTAGACAGTTTCATGGAATGGAATTCCATGGGCGAGCAGCTCCATCCAAGCCTTACATCATCAAGCTCAATGCAAAGCGTTGAATGCACTGGACTCTAGAGCAGTGGAGACGTGCTCTCTGGAGTGACGAATCATGCTGCTCTGTCGGGTAGGGTTTCCAGTGAAAGGAACTCAATGCTTCAGCATACCAAGAAATCGTGGACAATTTCATGCTCCCAACTTTGTGAAAACAGTTTGGGGATGGCCCCTTCCTGTTCCCCTTCCACCAGTGCACAAAGCAAGGTCCATAAAGACTTGGATGAGCGAGTTTGGTGTGGAAGAACTTGACTGGCCTTCATAGAGTCCTGACCTCAACCCCACAGAATACATTTGGGATGAATTAGAGTGGAGACTACAAGTCAGGCCTTCTTGTCCAACATCAGTGTCTGACCTCACAAATAAGCTTTTGGAAGCATGATCAAATTCAAATAAACACACTCCTAAACCTTGCGGAAAGCCTATCAGAAGAGTTGAAGCTGTTGCAGCTGCAAAGGGTGGGTTGACATAATATTAAACCCTATGGATTAAGAATGGGATGTCACTGAAGTTCATATGTGTGTGAATGCAGACGAGTGAATACTTTTGACAATATAGTGCATGTATCTATATGCTTCAGCTTAATGTTCTCTAGACGTCCCAGTGTCTCAGTACCAATTCTCATATATGAATAAGCACTACAGATTACAGTTGAAATTAAAGGTGCTACAGTGGTACCTCGGTTCTTGTCATTAATTCGTTCCTGAAAGCTCGTCGAGAACAAAAGTCTACAAGTAGGGAGCAACTTTTCCCATAAGGAATAATGTCAATTTAATTAATCTGTTCCAGACTTCAAGAAAATCCACACTGTATATGTGGTGGCCTAGTGGTTAAGATTAACAAGACTATGTACCAGAACATCCAGGGTTCAAATCCCACCTCAGCCAAACGGCCACTGTTGGGTCCTTGAGAAAGGCCTCCACAATTGCTTGGACTGTAAGACTGTATCAATTGTAAGTCACTCTGGATAAGATTGCATTATTATGCAACATATGCATTTGTAATGGAGTTGTATTGTGCAGGAGCTCCCTGATTTATGATGGGGATCTATTCCAACAAATCAGTCACAAGTTAAATGTATCATGAACTGAGGAGTTTAACAAGTCTTCGTAGAGCGACTATACTGTAAAAGCACTTACTGTATTGGTGAACTCACGATGCTAGCATAGCTGCTAATGTTAACTGCAGCCTGTCTGTTTTTTCTGGACCATAAAGTTCTAGTTTCCCTTTTGGTTGGCAGTCCAGTTAACTTTTTATGACCCATGGAGTCTTAGAAACACACAACTTAGCACTAAGAAACAGTACTGTAGATGTAAAAAATAAAAAAAACACAATGAAAATAGCAGAGATCTTCACTGAGCAATAGGTATTGTGAATCTGAATCCCTGTGTACTGAATCATGAATCAAGTTTCGGCTGAAATGAGTCACGCAGTTCAACTCATACAAGCTTAAGCAAGTGCGCCGAGTACTGAGCAACCGATGACAACCGAGACAAATTTTTCCTATCAAAATCTGTCGAGAACCAAATTCGATGAGTTCCGAGGTGATTGAGAACCGAGGTACCACTGTATGTGCTTTTGTTAGCCACCAGAGTTGGACAGTTTCGACTGATGGCCCAAGAGTGATTTTGTTTGCAGTGCATTTACTATTAGAGTTGGAGATGTCAAGAATATCCACTCACCGATCACTTTATTAGGTGCATGTCCTTGTTTCTACACTCACTGTCCATTTTATCAGTTCCACTTACCATAGAGAAGCAGTTTGTAGTTCTACAATTACAGACTGTTGTCCATCTGTTTCTCTACATGCTTTGTTCGTTCCCTTTACTCTGTTCTCTAATGATCAGGACCCCCACAGATCAGCTTCTATTTGGGTGGTGGATCATTCTCAGCACTGCAGTGACACTGATGTGGTGGTGGTGTGTTGTGCTGATGAGTTGATCAGATACAGCAGTGCTACTAGAGATTTAAAACACTGTTCACTCACTGTCCACGTTATTAGACACATCTACCTTATTGCTCCAATTTGTAGATGTAAAGTCAGATTCAGTAGCTCATCTGTTACACAGTTTGTGTTACTCATCCTCTAATCCACTCGTTTTTTTCCCCCAGTGCCTCCTTTTGTAGATATTTTCAAGCTAAAGTTTAAGTTTAAAATGTATTTAAACACTTTAATAAAAAAAAAACTGCTTATTGAAAAAACACAAATTAACAGTGGAATTGTTACCAGTGACATGCATTATGTTAAACACCATAATGTGTTTATGATAAAAACTCCAGCAACACTGTTTGTGTATTATCCTCTCACACACCATCACCTCAGTGTCACTGCAGTGCTGAGAATGATCCACCACCCAAATAGTACCTGATCTGTGGGGGTCCTGACCATTAGAGAACACAGTAAACGGAACAAACAAAGTATGTAGAGAAACAGATGGACTACAGCCTGTAATTGTAAAACTACAAAGTAAATCCTGAAATCCTGGTCTGATGAACTACTTTAATCCCAAACAAAATCAAGCAGTACTGACTGTCATGGACTTGCCTCCACAGTCACGTGACCCAAACACAGTGAACCTGCTTTCAGTAAGACCACAATAAGCTATTTGGAATATTTGTGGAATCCTGCTAAGATAACTTATAGAGTCCATGCCAACTTGAATGTACACTGTATTATAGCAACAGAAAACATACCGAATACTAAACAATTCTGAAATTCACATAATTTTTTTTTTGTCAAAGAATCAACTATTTTATCAAATAGTGATTCCTATTGCAGCACTATCCTTCAAAGCAGCTAATTTACACATCCCAGCTTTGACCTCTTTACTGCAAAGGGCAGGACTGCAGTTTAAATTGAGGGCTGCTTGTGTAATGTTGAGCTTTGGCCTGTATGTGCACGGATCCTTACCACAACACTGGAGGACCTTCTAAACCTCTGAAGAAGCTTTGTTTGCTGTGCGCTGAGCCTCTTGTGAGCCGCCTCCCTCCTGAGCAGCTTCCTGACTTTCGGTGAGGGTATACGTTTGGGCCGTAACCGCACGTGGTACTCCCCTGGCTGGCGCCACTGGTAACAGAACGGGCAGAGCACAGTGTCTGGGAGTGCAGGGGCTGAAACACACAACATCTACCTCATGATGTAACAAAGAAGCAGAGCTTGAAGTAACATCAACAATAATCATAACCATAATAAACAATAATACAAGCCCAAATCAGAAAAAAATTGGGACAGTACAAAACTTGCAAATTAAAAAAACACGTTTCCTAGATTTACTTTGACTTTTACTTCCTTGAACACAGTATGAACCCAATAAATTTCATGTTTAGTCTCTTCAACTTCATTTCAATGTTAATATACATCCATTCCTGCACTATAATGTTGCCATTCCTTCTCTCAAGACTGAAGACGTGTCAGGTGCTATTTTGTCTCACTCTTCCTGCAAACACATCTTAAGGTGTGCAACAGTACGGGGTCGTCGTCGTCACAATTTTCATTTCAATTCTCCATATATATTCTGTTAAGGACAGGTCATGTCTGCAGGCAGGCCAGTCCAGTCCAGTACCCTCTTCAGGCCTTGTGTGGAGCATGTGGTTTTGCATTGTCTTGTTGAAAAAATTATGGACATCCCTTGAATAGATGACATTGTTGCTCTAAAATCTCAATGTACTTTTCTGCATTAATGCTGCCATCACAGAAGGGTAAATTACCTTTGCAAAGGACACAGACACAACCCCATACCATGACACAGCCTGGCTTTTGGACTTAATGCTTTTCATCTCTGTTCTGAATCACACAGTGTAAATTCTTTCCAAAAAGATCAGGAATACTGATTCATCGGACCACAATACACATTTTCACTTCATAACGTTTCTTTTTTGCACACTTTTAAGTAGCATTTGTGAATGTACCTCCACACTGTGGTGCTTATCAAAGTTTTGCCAAAGTAATCCCCTGCCCATGTGGTTCTATCAGCTATTGATGAATGATGGTTTTTGATGCATTATTGTCTAAAAGATAGGAGATCACGGATCTTTAAGTTAAGGCTTGCGCCCTTGCCCTTGAAATTCTTACAGATTCCTTCAATCATTTTATGATATTATGCACAGGGATGAAATATGCAAATCCCTTTCTATTTTACTTTGAGGAACATTTTTTGAAACATTTTAAAAACTTCTCTCACACATTTGTTGACAAACTGGTGATCCTCTGCCAATTTTTGTTCCTCAGAGACTCAACCTTTTTATGGATACTGCTTATGTACCAAATCATGATTACAATCATCTGTTGACATCTGTTTTAAAACACTTCATTATTCACCTTTTTTTAATCTAAATTGGCATTTAAACATCTTGAGTTCATACTGTCTGCAATGAAATATAAGTCTATGTAAATGTAAGAAGCACTGCTTTCATTTTTATTCGCATTTACCATAGTGTCCCAACATTTTCTGATTTGAATTTGTCCAATAACAGTATCAACAGTAGCTGACTCCCCTTGCAGTGACCTGGGTTTGAGTCCTGGTGGTACCAGCCAGCTCAAAATGAGAATTCAGTCTGAATCAAAAGCACCGTAACTGCTCCATGTAACTTACCCTCCATCTGCTGCCTCTGCCTGCAATATAAACAGAAAGGAAGTCTATGGTTATTGGCCGTAAAAAAAGAAAGAAGGAACCTAACATTTTTTCTGGACTGGAATCCTTCTATGTTGCATGACATGATATTACATATGACATTCCAAAATTTTCACTAGCTCAGTCAATGTGCAAGCTTCAGACTCAGAACTGAACTAACAAAGACTTGAGAAACCTTGTGTGGCCACTTGAGCTGTGAATGATTAAGGGTGCACTCACACTGAGCACGGTTGCCTGAACCGGGCCGGAGCACGAATGGGGAGGGGGGACAAACGCGCTCTGGCCCGCACTCACACTAGCCTCACACAGAAACGCGCTCTGGCGCGCTTTCGTCATCACCATGCTCACTCGTGCAGCACACTTCATAGTTGTACATATGATCGGGTAATCACATACGTTTATGCTGTTCTTTGCTTTCGTTTTGTGCGCGCTGTGCAGCTGCCTCCGTAAGCACCAGATGCCGAAAAATAGTTCATCATCAGTGCACCTTATTATAAGGCTTATTAGGGCTGTGTGTTAGCGCGAACAAAGAGAAACAAAAAGAAACAAAAAGTCACATAGTAAGTACAAGCATATAGTTCGCTGTGCAGCACGAGAAGCCGGAACACAGCGCGCTGCATAATCAGTGCTCCTTATTATAAGGCTTATTAGGGCTGTGTGTCAGCGAGCACAAAGTGAAAGAAAAAGCCATGTATAAGTGTAAGCATAGAGTCTGATGTGCAGCATGAGAAGCCGGAACACATGAGCTGCATAATCAATACATTTATTATACATTTATTATGAACAAAACGAAACCAAACAAAGGCACAGAAGTATGTTATTACCCAATCACAACAATGAAGTGCGCTGTGCTGTGTGAGCGCGTCTGTGATGACGAAAGCGTGACGATTCGTGAATCTCGCCCTGGCGCGATTGGGAGTACTCACACTAGCCAAACGAACCGCGCTCTGGCACCAAACGCACCCGGGCGCGGTTCGAATTGCCTACTGTGAGTACACCCTAAATGAGAAAAAAAATCCAGGAAATCACATTGTAGGATTTTTAAAGAATTTAATTTCACAAACTTTCACAAAGTGAAAGAAAAAGCCATGTATAAGTATAAGCATAGAGTCCGATGTGCAGCATGAGAAGCCGGAACACATGAGCTGCATAATCAATGCATTTATTATAAGACGTATTAAGGCTGTGTGTCAGCGTGATCAAAACGAAACCAAAGAAAGGCACAGAAGTGTGTTATTACCCGATCACATATGTACAACAATGAAGTGCGCTGTGCTGTGTGAGCGTGCCTGTGATGACGAAAGCCCAATCGCGCCATAATTGTAAATCATGGAGAACTTGCACAATCAGTGTCTGACCAAATACTTTTTTGCCCCACGATATATATATATATATATATATATATATATATATATATATATATATATATATATATATAAACCATTCATCAGTCAGCTAAAATCGTAATTAAAGGCCTATAACTAAGAATTGTTATGGGTCACAAGATTGAGACACTGCTACAATCAGTCTAGATTAAAAAATAAATAAATGAGGGGGAGTTGACACATGCACATTAAACAATGAACTAATGGTTTGTTATTTAAAGAAAGAAAAAAAAAAGAAAAACCTTACAGCATGTTTCTGCAACAGTGCAATATTTCCAATGAAGAGAGTCAGTGCCACTATGAGATACAATTTTATGCACTGTCAATGATTAAATCTCACATCAGATATTAGCAAAATAACAAAAACCAAATAACCTTTCACAATGAAACTATACCAGTTTCTGTACAAGAATCTTCTGTTTGTTCAGTTTAACCAGGAGGTGGTTTTAAACCGAAACAGCATTCCCCTAAAGCCACCAGTACTTTCTCTATCTAAGCAAGTCTTGGAGGCACCCTTGCATGCAAACCTAATTAACATACCTCTCCTACATCTCCTTATAAGTCTACAAGGCTACAGTAGATGCTATCAAGACAGCACTGGGGATGACAGGAGCACTTTCAAAGGAGGCCTGATAAAATCCAGCTACGCACCAGAATATCCTGTTCTCTAAACTGTGCAATCTGTAGATACTTTGTACCACTCCTTTACAAATCGGACTGGAAGAAGCTCACTGATGTACATATGCCATGGAGACATTTCTGCTATATGGTCAAATGTATTCACATATCCTCAGACAAGGGATACTTATCATCCATGTCACAAAAATCTATCAAGTTGGAGCCAGACACATGACCACCACAGGCCTAAATGTGAGACGGCCTTTGGTGTTGCCATACGAAGAGTTATTTCCACTGCAAATGCATCCATGACTAGAGAGTATACTGGCATTTCTACAACTCCAACCACAAACAACTGTTTCTTGCATTTACTTTAACTTTTACTTCATTGCAGACAGTATCAACCCAATATATTTTATGTTTTGTCTGGTCAATTTAATTAAATTTTTTAAATATTCAATATGCAACACATTCCAAAAAAAGTCGGGACAGTAAAGCATTTACCACTTTGCTATGTTGCCATTCCTTCTCTCAACACTTAAGAGGTGTTTTGGCACAGAGCATACCAAGTGATGAAGTGTTTCTTGTGTTATTTTGTCCCATTCTTCCTGAAAACACATCTTAAGGTGTGAAACACTACGAGGTTGTAGTTTTCGTTTCAAAATTCTCCACACATTCTCTATTGGGGACAGGTCAGGACTGCAGGCAGGCCAGTCCAGCACCCATACCCTCTTCTTCTGTAGCCATGCCTTTGTAATGTGTGCAGAATGTGGTTTTGCATTGTCCTGCTGAACAATGCAAGGACCTCCCTGTAAAAGATGTTGCCTTGAAGGCAGATTATGTTGCTCTAAAATCTCAACGTACTATTCTATTTCAATGCTGCCATCATAGGAGTGTAAATTACCTTTGCTAAGGGCACTGACATAACCTATAGATTTTGGACTTTTTGCCATCTGCACGGTCCTTTTCGTCTTTGGTCTACAGCACATGACGTCCATTTCGTCCAAAAATGGATGTTTATTAACAAATAAATTGAAGTCGACCAGACAAAACATGAAATATCTTGAGTTGATACTGTCTGCAATGAAATAAATGTCAAAGTACATCTAAGAAAGACTTTGTTTGTTCCTTGAGGGCTATGTGATTTGCTAAAGAGCCCAACAGTGGCAGCCTAGTGGAGATAAAATACCTTGGGTATATCAGGTGCAGCAACAGTACTGGAATTTTAAAAATCCCTGCTGCATGTCACTGCTGCAGGGTTACAAATAGTCCACCAACCAAAAAATATCAATCAATCACAAGCATGTATTCAGAAACTGAACTGCTATAGGATTAACATGCATAGTGAATTGAATAGGGGGGGTTTCACCCTGGTGTTGTTTTTTGAAGTATGTACATGTGCATTATCAACAGTGCTTAATTTGAAAATGATGAGGTGCCGAAGATTCTACTAACAACAATGAGGTTAGTAACTTGAGGTGTTGGAATGCTTGTCAGAACAGTAATAGAAATAATAGCGAGTATATGTGTATATGCACTGGGACTCTCACCAGGAAAGATGGTTGGTTGGTTGATGAGTTTTAACGCCACTTCTACACATCAGCCATTTCGTGGCAGGAAAGGTAATGTTATTGTCGCATCCTTAAATATGGACTCTTAGATTTGTGAGAGTTAGGAATTTCAGTCATTTTCAATTTCAGTAATAAGTCAATCATTCGACCTAATAATTTAAATAAGATGGGAAGTCATATCATTATAGATCTCAAACCAAACTTAACAGTTTCACTCAGACTAAAATACATTTTGTTCTATTGTTAAAGGATCCAGACTTTGTGATCTGCACAGGTTATGAATCTTCACAAAAGCCCTATAAAATTTAATAAATTTCAGGTTGAAGCCCAGCATACAGTTGTTCAACTTTTCTTGTTTTCAGTAATTTAGCAGATACCCTTTCCAGAGTGACTTACAAACTTTTACAATCTTGCAATGCTTAAGGACCCAACAATGGCAGAAGTGGGTCCTATGTACCTTCTGGTCCATAGTCAAACATCTTAACCACTAGGCTACCACAGTTTATTTGGTCTCGGGTCACAGAGGTGCTTATTCAATTGGGTGGTCATGATTTTGTTCAACTGTCTGTTTCTTTGGTTTTCGAATATATACTTTTGCTAATGCAAAAAAGGTCACATTTTCCAGCTTATGTGACTGTTGTTGCGAAGGCACTTCAGACACCCATTAGCTTTTTGTTGCTTTGAAATCATGCACATTAAAATGTTAGACATTAGTCTCTCTGACAGCCAGGGGTGTTTCTAAACTACCTGTAGTACTGGGGCACACAGTATTTATAGAAGCACCGCTGTACCCCTCGGTTTCCCAATCAGTCATGGGGCACAACTGTGCAAAGAAAAACCCGTTAAACTCTAGATGTCATGACTTTAGTGGGGCACGACAACATTTTACTTAGAGACGTGACAGGCAAGCTAATATAACACATTTGCAGCTCAAGCTCGTTTTCCTGGAGGTTCTTCTTATTTAGTCCATTCCGGAAAACGTGCACACTGTTTTGCATTAAGCACGTGGAGATGAAGGAAGGGTGGTTCTGCCATCTATCGCCGAGCGAATGTAATTGCAACACTGGTCTCTATAAAGCATTGCTGTAATGTATTTTTAATTACACTATCATACAGTATAAAAACATGCACTTACATGAGGAACCGAGCTTGCTCTGGACAGGTGTCTCTGTATAACATCGATGCTCTCTCTAAGAACTGCAGTGTTCTCCCGTCTTTCCTGTTTGCCATGTTTACTGAAGTGTGTAACTGCTAAAACACTTCGCCGAGTTGTAGTTTCGTAACTGACACGACACGGCTGTAATATATGTTATATATATACCATACATTTCACAATAAACTACACATTAGCAAGGTAACGCTACCGCCTTGTTTCCCCATAAGCCTTCGCAAGGACGCACAGTATTGTGGGAAATGAAGTCACATGGTACGGTATCGTTGTAGCCAAGGTCTCTGTCTCTGTCTCTGTCTCTCTCTCTGTCTCTCTCTCTCTCTCTCTCTCTCTCTCTCTCTCTCTCTCTCTCTCTCTCAACAATATTGCCAAAGCATTACAACAACAACAAAAGAAAATAATAATAATAATAATAATAATAATAATAATTACAAACTAAGTGACATGCTTAAGTGTGTATAATTTTACAACAGGAAGTTGTAGACAGTGTCATCAGTGAGCAGTGGGTTGTGGTGAGGTAGGAGTTACCCACTGCTCTTTCAGGCAGTGACATGTGCCTCTCCCTCAGCATGATCTTTAATTTTTCCAATTCGGTGAGTGTTTCATACTTCGGAATCAGTCGTTTCATTTTTTCTGTGAAATTTTCTCGTGTTGTATTGAATTTTGGCCAGTGAAAGAGGAAGTGGGGCACGTGCCAGTCAAGCTAATGTAACAGACATGTGCACAGCTCCACACTTCTCCACTCTCACAGTGACCACATACTTGATGTTCTCTGGGCAGCCAGGACTGTTTATACCTGCCCTTTTCTATGGCCAGGAAGTGGTCACTGATCCGGCATTTGGTCAGGATTCGTCTCTGTTGTGGCTCTCTAATGGTCAGGAGATACAGTTCCAATTAGTATTCAGCTTTGCATGAAAGCACTCCAATGTACTTTGTGCCTGGATTTGGGTTTCCCAGTATTCTTGGTATCTGTACTTACTGTTGGCAAAGATTTGGTTTGTATTTAGATGGTGTCACCAAGAACTGTCATTCATCAATAGCTGATATAACCACATGGGCAAGGGATTACTTTGGCAAAGGATTTACATTCACAAATGCCACTTAAACCTCCAGTTGCCGCATGCTAACCATGTCCAGAAGCGGCATCGACTTCTCTGGGCTTGGAGGCATCTGGGATGGACCATCATACATTGAAAACATGTATTGTGGTCAGACGAATAAGTATTCGTCTGTATCTTTTTTGGAAGAAATGCATGCCAAGTTCTCCGGACCAAAGATGAAAGGGACCATCCAGACAGTTATTATCAAAAACTCCAAAAGCCAGGCTCTGTCATGTTATGAGTTTGTGTCATTGCCATTAGTTAGTTACACTTCTGTGATGGCAGGATTAATGCAGAAAAGTACACTGAGATTTTAAAGCAACATAGCTTGCCTTCCAGACAACATCTTTTCCAGGGACATACATGCATTTTCAACAAGGTAATGCAAAACAAGCCAAATCAGAAGAAGTTAGAACTGAAATATGCAAATCTGTCTGCAATGATAAAAAAAGTTAAAGTAAATGTAAGGAACACATTTTTCCTTACTAAATGGCAGTACATGTATTGTCCTAATATTTTCTGACTTGGGGTTATACAAAAACTACAACTTTATTATTAATTCTTACAAAAGCTGCAATGTTATTTTGGAAAAAGCAAAAGAGTCAAAATATTTGAGGTTAGTGGTATAGCATCAGCTGCAGTATTATTATGTCAGTGGAAAGTCAGCACAGTAACACAAAGACAGACCTCTGGAACACTCATTGTGGAAATATACATACAAGGTAAGCCTACATATTTTTTATCCTGAGTTTGTTATAATAGATAGTAGAAACATTTGGCACACTTTAAGTAGAAAATGAGTCTCCATCTGTTAGGATCGGGGCCCTACCCTCGGTTTTTCTGTTTTTGCGGTTGTGGGCGACCCGGACTACATCACCCACAATCCCCTGCTGGACTAATATGGCCGCGGATCCCACCGGGCTTGCGAGTATATTCTCCCGATGATGGGAGGACACAGTATGGTTATTCTACACTCGGAACAGCAGTGTACTTGGATATGAGGACAAGTTTACTTTTTACACTTAGATAAAATCCTAAAACATCTTGTATAAAGCTTGTCAGTGGTGGAAGAAGTGCTCAGATCTTTTACTTTCCATTGAATCTACGTCTAACAATGGAGCTTCTAAGCATAAATAAAAACCTTCCCAAACATAAGTAAACACCAAACAAGTCTGATTGTAGAAGGGAATTTAATTATGAACTTCAGTTCATATCAGACAATTCATATTTAGAATACAGGTTGAATAAATAATATATAATGCATAATAAAGACGTTAATAACTTTACATCACGTCTCCGAAATTGTCTGAGCATTTTTTTGTAAGCGCTATCTTGATAAACTGACAGCATAGTTGAATTTTAAACTACTTCCTTCTCGCCTAAAAAATTTTTATAACTTCATCGCGTGACACATTAACAGTATTGCTTTGAAAATTATACATCCAGTTGGGAGTCCTCTCATCCGCCATTATGGAGCTGACAATGCATTGTGGGATATTTCGCTGTCCAAGTACGCACAAGTCTGCGCCGATGTATCCTCGATATTTATGGGCGAAGCAAGAACACATCCGGGACCACTCCACGTTTTCCCATTTGCGCTGCGGTAGCATTGTCTTGGTTCTCGGGAGCGGGTGGTGCGGACGTTTTCCTGCTCATGTTCGGATTACCTTTTGTTGCGGTTCCGTCTGCTCGGTTGTGCACAGCTGAGTCCGTGTTTTTGCGTTTGCCTTGTTCGCGGCTGTGTCCGCGCTTGGTTTGTTGTGTTGCAGTCTCGCCCGCCCTGTTAGCCCTGCCATGGGCCTTTAGTTATGTCATGTAGCCTAGCCTAGTCTTGTCATGCCATGCCTTGTAGTCTTGCCTAGTTATGTTATTTAGCCCTATTCTGGGGTCCTTTTTGTTAATAAACTTAAATTTGAACTGGGACCTGCATCTTCGCCTGCCCTTGTTTCTGCAACACCTCCACACCATAACACCATTCGGATAACAACATAACACACGCAATGATTAACCCAACTCCACAATATTATCAAGAAATTAATACTGTAGTCCTCTTTAGATGGAGAACTCTTTAGAGTACCCATCAGTTTATCAAATACTGAATGTCTCTTGCATTTATTACTCAAATTGAACGAAGTGTTTAAGGCAAGGTGCAACATTGTCAACAAAGTGCCAGTGTGGCTGAAAGTTTCATTCCAACCAAAGCAAAAGCCTCCTCAGTATCATTTCTTAACTGTTTGATAAACATGTGGAGTAGGTGTAGTTCCTTCTTGGTTGGAATTAAAACCTGAAGGAACACCAGCTCTCTACAGATAATGTTTTTTAAACCCTAGAAAGGGTGCCTATCCATTACAGAGCGCGCACACACACACACACAAAACAAAGTTTGTCTCTTTGTCTCATTAAGGGGAACTTCCATTGACGTAATGATCACTGTAGCTAAAAAATGACCTTAACTTATACTATATTCTGAATAATTATATCAAAGATTAAAGAGGATTATTTCTGGCACACCTATTGTATGTCATGTCATATTCCCCAGGAAAACCTGTTCCCAATAATTGTGAAAAACTCACATTATATTTTCCACAAGCCATGCATATTTTCCATATATCCAGAATCAAAAGTTAATGTTCATTTCTTCATTTTTGTATATTCCTTGCTACTAATGTTTATTCTTTTTATTCCCAAATCTGTGTTTACCACATAATATCATGATAAGTGTTACAGTTCGCCATAATAAAAAGCAGGCGAACCGTGAAAACAAAAGTAAAAGGGGTTTAGGACCCAATTGCAGTTAGCTCCAGATGGAAATGGTGAACCAAAAGTTTCAATAAATAAACAAAATGTAAATAAACCAACAAAACACAAACAAAAGCGATGGTTGAGGATCGAACCCTGGCCGCTAGCGTCGGCAATGGCTATATAAACTGAACGCATCACTCAGCCACTGAGGAAAAAAAGAAAACAACTTAAACAAAAGGTAATGCAGTAAACACTCAGCGCACCCAGGCTAAGCTGCGCTTATGACTTAGCTCTGCTGCGCAAATGGCGTAACAGGTCAGCGCTAGCGCAAGGCATGTCATGGTACTCCCGTAGCTTACGGAGCGTGGCACGGACGCGGAAATGAAAGGACGAGGCTGATTTAAAGGCAGCACAGCATCCTTTCGAAGCGCAATCGCATGGGGAGCGCTACTTCGTGTGATGAGTGGAGGTGACTTAAAGCCCAAAGAGCTTATCGCGTATCGCCACAGCGAGCAAGCTAAAGCCTCCAAGGAATGGCGAGGCCATGGGAACGGCTTAGGGGAAATGGATAGGCCCTACGAAATCTTGCCCTACACTATCAAAAACTACGCTTTAGTGGTCATCTCAGGCCTTACAATTGCCGTACAATTGTTGGCGGTCTACAAACTGAGGACCCAATACACGCAACGAGGGTGGGGCCATAAGGCAGAGTGGACCAACACGAGTCCATGGAAAAGGTTGGCACGAGTTGCCTGGTTGGGCGAACAGGTGCCAATGACCTTAGCGCAGAAATCAGTGCAAATGACCATGGCGCAGAGGGCTCAGATAAGGAGTTAGGCGGCATGGCGGGCTCAGGTACGGAACCAGGTGGCGCGGGATAAACCAAACGTGCCACGCTACCCCTGAGGAAAAAAAGGAAAACAACTTAAACAAAAGGTAATACTGAAAGCGCTCTGCACACCCAGGCTGAGCTGCGCTGATGGCATAGCTCCGCTATGCAAACAGTGTAATGGGTCTGTGCTTGCACAGAGCATCGGTACCCGAGTGGAGAGCCGTGAGGCCGTGTCATGGTACTCCTGTGGCTTACGGAGCATGGCACGGATGCGGAAACAAAAGGACGAGGCTCATTTAAAGGCAGCACAGCATCCTTTGGGCAGTGCTACTTCCCGAGATCGTGGTGAGGAGGGGTGACTTAAAGCCCAAATGGCTGCCGGCGAACAAGGAAGAAGGCGGGGGTCTCGCGTCCAGCGAGGGAAGGTCAGGCCACGGGGACGGCTTAGAGGAAACATAATAATAGATAATAATAGATCTCTTGAAAGCTGTATTGTTGGAAATGTTAGAGGCCAACCTCTGTCATATGTAAGAGACTACATCTTAGATACAATTCTAGCTGGCATGTTGATAAAAAACCACTGAAATAACTTAATTCTTATTAATATACTAGACACGTTATAACCGACCTCTGACAGACTTAAATAAGGTATAATACCTGTGCCGTATGTAATATACACTGAGTTTGCACGTCGGTATGAACCTCTCAGCTATAGAAACATATTAATAGGAGATAACTATTAAAGTTGAATGCTGGGGCTCTTTACCCCATACATCTAAAAACTATATAGAATTGGAGTCAGATATTAAATCTTATTGGAGCCAGATCCTAAAAATAATAACACGCATCTATCCTTCGACTGCGTCCTATTTCTGTCTTTGGTCATAGAGACGCGGAGGGTTAATAAGAGCTCTGATAATCATAGACATAAAAATCCTACAGCGCGACTCTTAATAAAAAGTGCATTCTTGATTGAAAAATAAGGATTGCAAGTGGTACCTCGGTTCTTGACCACCTCGGAACTCATTGAATTCGTTTCCCAATGCATTTTGACTAGAAAAATTTGTCTCAGTTCTCAACATTTGCTCAGTACTCAGCACACTTCCTTAAACTTGTATGAGTCGAGAAACGTGACTCACAATAGCCCTTGTTCTTTGAAGATCTCTGCTGTGTTTATCGTGTTTTCTTTATTTTGTACATCAAAAGTACTGTTTTCTTGGTGCAAATAAGTCTCCATGGGTCCTAAAAAGGTTACTTATGAGAGGAAAGGAAAGGAAAGGAAAGACAAAAAAGGAAAACAGAAACTGGGAGAGATCAGAGAACAGAGAGCAAAAGAAAATAGAGACTGCAGGCAGCTTAGCAGCTATGCTAGCGCCCTGAGTTCACCAATAGAGTAAGTGTTTTCCTTTTACTTTTCATTTTCAATCCATTTTCCCTTAAATTACATGAGATTTTTCAACACTTTATTATAAAATAAGTGTTGTGTTAATGATTTTGGCCAAATGTAGGTTAATGTAAATGTTTTAAACATTAACTTACTTATCATTACTTATCATACGCTATTATACAGTATAGACCGCTCTACCAAACACTAGTTAAACTCCTCAGTTCATGATACATTTAACTCAGAACTATCAGGGGTCACTCTTTCGACACTAGTGGCCAGTATTTGACCCCATACGGCGGCGTGAGCGCCGGCAGCATGATCGTGCATGCGTCAGCACTTCCCGGGCATTTCATGGTTAAGTGACGACACCTGTTGTTGAGCCCATATAAACACACCTTGTGGGCTCACACATCATTTGCTTAGCTTCACCTGCTTCGGCAGCCTGATGCCACGCATGCTCTTGCTCTGCCCTGGCTTGCAACGGTGGTCCGTTCACTCACTTTGTTTATTTTCGGTTTTGAGGGACAGCGGTACGTCTGGGAGTGCCAAGACTCTCAGACGGGAGCTATTAGGAGATAGCATGGTAAGGTAGAGCCCTAGATTTAGTGTAGGGTCAGTTTGTTTTATTATTATTTGTTTGTGTTTACTACCGGGCTCTCTCCGCTCCTTGTGAGCCTCGGCCACGTCTCCTCTCTCACGCTGTCGCCCCCCTCCTCGCGATCGAGGGATCTCTGTCCCCATTCACGATCATGTGCTTTGAAGAGGACGTAGTGTTGTCTAACCTCGTCCTTTCCACACCCCGCGTTCATGCCACACTCCTGCGGGCGCTTATTGTCTATCAATGCAGGTGCTTATTGTCTATTGCCTGCGGAAGCTCCGCTCGGGATCCTGCGTGCTTTGCATGCGCAGACCCAATACGCCGTTGACACAGCAGAGCGTAACGGCGCGGGTTTTTTTTATTTTTGCCTCTTTTTAGTTTATCCTTTCGTTTCTTTTTGTTATTTACATTTTGGTTTACCATTTCCATCTGGAGCTAACTGCACTTGGGTTCCAATCCCTTATTGTTTTGTTTTCACAGTTCGTCATTCGTTTTTAATATGGGGAACCGTAACAAGAACATAACCTGTTAGTAAGTCAGGGAACACCTGTACAATACAACTCCATTATTGGATATAATGCTTACACATTGTGGACTTTCTGTGGTTCTGAAACTGATTAATTCAACTTACATTATTTCATTACATTATGAGTATAATTTGCGCAGTACTTGTTGTTTTCGTTCTCTACTAGCCTTCTGGAACGAATTAACCATGAGAACCGAGGTACCACTGTATTTCCATAATGTGTTCTATAAAAATGTCATTTAAACCAGGCTAGTACAGGCTGGATTACTGACTTTGTTGCTTTATTACCTCTACCTGGTAGTGAACTTATATGCTCAGCACCAAACTTTGATTTTGGAGTGGAATAATTCTTACGTCCTCCAAAGGCTTTAAAATACACACATATGCATAAAAACTGAATTGAATTCATTGCTATAGCATTTTCAAAAGCAGACATTTTGGCAAAGCAATTTTACAGAAAGCCCAGTCTAGACAGAAAATGATGGTCTTTATTGTTTGCTTTATTATTGGTTTAAATGCAGCTACTTCCTTTAAATGAAACTATGTATAGCCAGTAAAATATGTTCAGCAAACTCAAGATTAAGAATAAATTATTTCTAAAATTTAGAGACGATTGCAAGGATGTAAAAAGTATTTTGACCATTTATGACCATTTGCTATCAGTATCTGGTGTGACACCTTGTTCAGCAGTAACTGCAGCTAAACATTTTAGGTATCTCTTGATCAATGCTGCACATCTGCTTATGTTTCTTGCATTGTGTCACTCCATATCCTATCTATGCCTTAAATATTTTTTTCATGAGAAATCTGTAATTATTTACTTTAAAATACATTTTTAATCATGTCCCCAGGTTTTCACTCAGTCCTGTTATCCTTACATATTCCCACTTCTGAACATTTTGGAATATACCACAAGTCACATGTTCAGCAGGACGTATCATCTGGATCTTCTGAAGACCATGGAATTACCAGAAATGGCTTCTCTCTTATTTTTTCCTGTATATTTGATGATATTGTACCTATGACTGAGAAGGTCAATCGCAACTATTCTATTACCAAAATTATTTTAGATGTTATTTGTTTATTGTAAAAATACATGTTTATGGTAAATCATCAGAATGTGCTTAGTGTCCTAATGCTATTGGTATGGATGCCATGTGGTTACATTTGATGTATTTGCTAATTGTATGCTAAACACTCAGTCCTGTTACTCATACAAAGAGGACTGAGTAACAGTAATGATAGAAACAATGTAAAAAATAATACAACGCTGCCTGAGATTGATCAGTACTCATTATGATTAGTTAAATAAGTGTGTTATTAGATTCAGTGTTGAAAAGCCCTAGAACATTAAGTTGAATTTTTAAGAGTTGCAACAAGCAAACGGCACATGTTCGACTCTAAATAACTTTAGAGAGCTATAAATAACTAAATGACATCTAAAGAGTTCACAAGCTTTCTAGCACCACTGTACATAACTGGATAATGCATTGACAAATTGTCTTTCCTCTGGACTCTTTTTGTTCCACATATCTATGTAGGCCCCTCAGAAAGTCTCCCTCTGTTCCCTCGATGTAATGTTGCAGTATACTGCTCTGATTTAGGGCACGTCAAGGTCAAGCGGACCAAGCTATATTTTGTAAGTGAAAAATGGCAATGTACGATAGCCTAAAGCCTGAAGGGGCGAGAACTGAAGTGAAGGTTAAAATCTTTAAACGCCAGGGGACAATGCCTTCTGATTGCTTAGAGAATTGCGTTATGTCCACAGTTACTGATGTTCAGATGACGCTGAAATTTCATATGGCAGACAGGAGAACAAACAGATCTGCAGAATATGCTGTGGCATCTCATAGCATAGATGCAGGCAAAAATGTACAGACTGACCGAAGCCCTATGCTGCAGTGTGTGTGTGTGTGTGTGTGTGTGTGTGTGTGTGTGTGTGTGCGCGCGCGCGCGCGTAACTGGATATTTAAAGGAGCGCGCTGAAGGACACTGGCAGCATTTACACACTGCTTTTGACAGTAAGAGTGAACGCAGCACGGATCACAAGCAGCATAAAACCGCATTGTAATGAGGTTTTAGAAACGTCACAGCTAGAGCAAATAATGAGAAACCATGGTGCGACTCTAATATCAGAACAGAGCCGAAGCTGAAATAACACAGAAGCTGTGTATAAGTCACACAGAGCTTCACACAGCCGTACAAACCAGGCGTGCTTCAGAGGAGCAGCGAGTGACTCCAACTTCAGGTAAATCTAGTTCTTCAGAGGGCGACTGATTTAGACTGCATTGCATCTCCTATAATACTAGTATTCTAATTATATATTACACGATATTATTCTATATGTGTTGTTCTATTATTCTATATACTTACAATTTCTGTGATTGTTGATTGTTTATTGACATGTAATATTTTATCTTTTATGACATTAACTAATATAATATCATATTACAAATTTCCCACTACGTTAACTGTCGTCCGTGATGTTATCTTTTTTCACAATATAATTATTGTCAATTGTTTATTATTATTATTATTATTATTATTATTATTATTATTAGCCAGCCTTTAGGTTTTTCTCACTAAACTTTTAAAATTAAAAGGCGACAGAAATGGTATTCCTTTCTTCTTGCCATGGAATAATCTCAATTAATCCTATTTTTGTAGCCAAAAGATCTGAAGAATCATGCAGTCATTGCCTACCGCAAATATTCACTGTATATTGTATGATGGGTTCTTTGCTGCTGCATGATTATTTAATCCATCTTGGTATCATCCTAAAGCATCATTTATGGTATCTTTACTTATGGAAGTTAAACCCTGAGATTTTCTTTAACAGAGTCCAAATAGGAACTCCAGTGATCAGGTGTCACATTTGGATGCAAGTCGAGACTTTGCAGTATTTCTACAATAGGCTATTTATTGGACTACGTTACTTAATTGACTTCTTAGAGAGTTTTAACTGGGGCTGCAGTTAAAATGCCTGCTGAGCAGTGTGTTAATTGGCAATATGTTGGCGGACCTCAGGGATTCATCAGAAGCACTTTTAAGACTCATGCATAATAACTGAAGCTTAGTAATTAAACAGTTGAGCGTCCATTCTGATGTACCTCTTAGCTGAATCTGAAAAGACTTCACTGAAATTTGCATGTTCTTTGTTTATTCAGTGTATCATCCTCAATCATGCTTACTTGTCTTTTCAGATAAACAGATGTTCAAGGCCCTTTGGTTATGTGGCATAACTAGAAGGTTAGAGCTTTGAAATGCTTTAAAAAACATTCAAATATAACGTTAGCCTTGTACTGAAATGCAGAGCTTTTGCTCCAACACAAATGTGTCATTTTTGAACTATTTCTCAATATCAGTGCATCTACTAGGAAGATGACCAGTACACAGCAACATGTACAGGTAAGCACCATTTAATGACCACCCACTCAACGTCCATTTGCTTAACCATTAACAATTATAGTAAATTATAATAGGAAATAAAAATCTTTCTTTTAACTCTATGTTGGTCATGTGCTCGCTTGCTTTGTTTGTCCTCCCATTACTTTTATAGTCTCTCTCATTTATAGCTATATACACTGATTCACATTCACTCGTTGAGTCTCTGTTTCATTTGGCCAATCTTCCATGTTGCTTGTATTACTGTCTCTCAATGCATTTTTGGCTTCCATCAAACAAAAGTATTGAGTCCATCATACCATCCTCTTAAGTGTTATGGCTTTCCCCTACACAGGGTTGTAACAGTATATTTACTTTAACAATACAGTAGATGGTTTTTTCAGCAGTATCTCTCTGACACATTTATGTGTCATTTGCACTCAGGTTTCTTGTGAAAATACCCTTAATATTTACATTACAGTAGCATAAAAAAGACTATGTGACCATTATGTCTGGTCAACATCCATTTTGGTCAACATCCTATTTCAGAGAATGTAATGTGGTTGTTAAATGGCGCATAAATGTATGTGAGAGTTCACTTTTTCAATATGAGAATTCAATTTATTGGCACTGAGCTTGTAACAATAAACCTTTTCAGAAATATCTGGGATTGGAATGCTAATGCTTTCTTCGATAGCTAGAGGAAGAAACCTTGAGAGGCAGCAGGATCAAAAAAGATAATCCAAGCCTCCTCTGGGTAACAGGAGATATAAGGTTTGTGAATAATGCAAGGAATTTACGTTAAAAAAAGGTGAAAAGTAGTGCTTCTCTAAATAGCACCTGCCTTATTTTCCCTTCTTAAAGAGTATGGCTATAGAAAAAGATTTGAACAATTGCTCTGTTAATGTGCGTTTTGGTAACAAGCCTGTTTAAGCACAAACTAAAGTACCATTTTAGGCAGTTTCTGCCAGATGTCCTCAGTGCTGCAGGGTGCCCTGCAGTACCATGCATAATCAACTCTAAGAAAATAAACATGTCAAACTTTCCAAAGAGGTCATGTGGTTCAGTGTCCAGTCAGACCTAGACTTTTCAGTGCCTGTCACAGTATGTATAATAAAATAATAATACTTAAAAAACTTTTCTAAAAGGAGACTCATAGAGTGATGCTCAATATTTAAACCATCGTGGGCTCCTTTGTCTGCTGGTGGCGTTCCATCAGTCGGTTAGTGGGTTTCTCTCATGATCATTTATAATAGTTTTATTATTAAGTCTGGTTAGTGCTGATCACACATAAATCATGAGGCACGTCAGATATGACTAAGCTGTCAGATAAGTCTTGAAGGTTCCTACATTTATGGATCAGAGAAATATTCCACTTCTGTCGCAAAACATGTGAACTGGCTGCGGCTGGTAGACTGGAAAGATGCTGCTGGGGCTGAGGGTTTGTGTATAGTTGGTTAACGGTGGGTTAGTTAAACAATGTGCAGCATTGTTCCAGGGTTCCATTTGTGGTGGGTCCACAGTACAAAGAGAGTACAGTACAAAGGAGCCTCGTACTGACCCTGAGATCACATCCCACATGTCCTGCCTCAGCTTTGTGCTAGCTTTCTAAGGTAGGAAATGCTTGTGGAAGTGTTTGACGTGACTACTCCCACCAGCACTGGTGCCACTTATTTCTTTGGCCATTGTTGCTGTGTGTACAGTAGCCCATTGTCGGTCAGCTCAGTAGAGAGTCTTAAATGAAAGGGGAATTTTCAAGTCTCGGTCACAGTCACCTCTGTGTCTCATTCCAGAACTTCTCAATTGCACAAAATCTGCTTATTACCTTGCATCGATTCTTTAATTACAAGTCTCATTAACTGCCTGAAGCCACTTTAACAAGGCACAGTGCAAGCTTAATTCAAATCTACTCTTCTGTCACTCCGGTAATAAAATGATGTTAGATAAGTACATTCATTTTCCCCTAAATAATACATTTGAACATTGTGTATTGGCGTTAATGTATGTTGGTCAGAGAGATGGCATGCATTCACATGATTTTTCTTGATATTTACTTTATACGTGTATAAAATTTAATAAGTATGTGAAAATCACTGCATAATGCCTTGCCATTGACCCACAGTGTCTTGTAAATTGTTTTACTCAAAACCTTTATACAAATTCAAAAACCAGGATTTGAATCTTGAACCGGGTTTGCAACATGAAGGTCAAGTGGTGTGTTACAGATCCCTGTAATAAACTGCCACTCGGTCCGGGCTGTATGGTCCAGTTAATTCTGGCTTAGGCTCCAGATCCTTCCCCATTACCCTGACAAGGATAGGTGGGGCACAACCAACAACAAAGAACTTTTATTGTTGTGTGCCTTTATCAAAAAATAGACAGTGTATTATATTTTAAAGAAGGCCACAAGTGAGCTTTGTGTTTACAAAAGAAAATTAGAATAAAAAAAAGTATAAATTAGATCATATATGTATAGAGATTGTTCTGTCATATGATTAGGTAGCTCAGTTTACAATGTTGTGTGATAAGAGCCTGAAAAAAGTGTGGATAAACTTGAGTTAATAGACAAGTGCTTACAAATGTGCCTGCCATATAATGTACTGTGTATTTAAAAAAAGGATAGATAGATAGATAGATAGATAGGTAAATATAGATATAGACAAAGATATAGATAAGCTATACATGTGTGTATATATATATATGTTTTGATTTCGGCTCTTTAAAATGACTGTGAATGCTGTGCAACAAAACATTGGTTAGATCATTTTACATCCAGAAAACATAACATTGATTTTAATGTTTTTTTTTTATTTGTTTTGAAAATCTTACTGACACTAACCTTATAGAACTGTATTTAATATAGATAAAAATAGATCAGCTTTGTGTGATATTGTGTAAATCGGTTTATTCTTGCTTCATCCATGTGAGAAATTGCTCTGCAGTCTGTCCCGACAATGTCAAACCTGTACAGAACATCCATATCCTGGCTCTCTTATTTCCCCATTATCTGACCAAGCCCGGACCAGATTTCGCTGTTTTGTCAGTTTCTCCCTCGACTCCTCTTTCTGTTCACCTTGCTGTCCTTGGGCTGCCTGGTATCACATGGTGCTTGGTCTTGCAGCTTCACACCAACACACAAATTGCTGTGAGCTGACTGTGGCTATTGTCTTTCATCCTAGTGTGAGAGATACAGATTATGCATTACACCTTTAGGACGCTTTCACATTATTGTAGAGATGAGGTACTCAAATAGATTAATACACGTAGGTGATTTTCATATTGTGAAGCAATGAAAGCATGGCAACGACCAACTCTTGTCTACAAACGTTTTTTTTGAGTGACAGCCTTTCATTTGGCCTCTACTTCAGGGATTTAAATACCTGAGATAAAAATGGAAATATTCAGCACCAACACTGACCGATTTCTGAGGCATAAGACTCTCAGGAGATTTTTTTTTTTCTTTTATGCAGGAAGGTGACTTAGGATGCCATTAACCTCACTTTCAGGCAATTTAGGCCATAATGGCTTTTTCTTTCCTTGAGTGACTGTGGGAGAGGGACTGCCCTCCTCAGATATAAGATGAAAGAGTAAGGCTATTTTGAGAGCTGGTGATGAATGTGGAGTCCATAGCATCTCTCTCTCTCCTTCTTCCCTTCTTTCTCTCGCTGTCTCTCTGGCAGGGATGCAGCAGGGGCTGGAGAGCTGAAGGTGACTTGTGGCTGGGCCAGGGGCTGCAACACAGGACATGGGAGCTGCCTCTGACTCCCGCTCGTGTCTTGTGTTGCAGCCAGTGGAACTGCTGCGCTGTGCACACCGGATGGACATCGACCATAAGTGCACAATGAGATCCTTCTAACCCTGTAGGCAGCACTCACAAAATGGGAGCAGTAACGTTAAAGTAACACACACACACACACACACACACACACACACACACACACACACACACACACACACATATATAATGTATACTCACAGGCCAACTTATTAGGTATAACCTAAGAGCCTCAATTCTTCAGAGCCTCAATTCTTCATGGCAAAGATTGAACAAGGTGCTGGAAACATTCCTCAGAGATTTCGCCATATTGACATGATAACATCATGCAGTGGCTACAGATTTGTCAGCTGCACATCCCTGATGCAAATCTCCCATTCCTGCACATCCTCTATTGGACTCTATAAGGTCCTCTATATTTGTGATATGGTGTGTTATCCTGCTGGAAGTATCCATCAGAAGTTGGTACACTGTGGTCATAAATGAATGGACATGGTCAGCAACGATACTCAGATAGGCTGTGGTGTTTAAACGAAACTCAGCTGGTATGCCCACACCCTTACGCAACCAACCAGTGATACAAGGCAGGACCCTACCATCCAAATGTCACAGCAGAAGTCGAGACTCATCAGACCAGGCAATGTTTTTCCAGTTATCGATAGTCCAGTTTTGGTGAGCCCATGCAAATTTTAGCCTCAGTTTTCTGTTCTTAGCTGAGAGGAGTGGCACTCAGTGTGGTCTTCTGCTGGTGTAGCCTATCTCGGTTGTAACAAGTGGTTATTTGTAGTGTTGTCATTATATTATATTATATTATATTATATTATATTATATTATATTATATTATATTATATATTATATTATATTATATTATATTATATTATATTATATTATAGTATAGTATAGTATAGTATAGTATAGTATAATATAATATATTATTTGTCATTAAATGTTTTGTAAAATAACGCATTACATAATACAGTGGGGCAAAAAAGTATTTAGTCAGCCACTGATTTTGCAAGTTCTCCTACTTAGAAAGATGAGAGAAGTCTGTAATTTTCATCATAGCTACACTTCAACCATGAGAGACAAAATGAGAAAAAAATCCAGGAAATCACATTGTAGGATTTTTAAAGAATTTAATTGGAAATTATGGTGGAAAATAAGTATTTGGTCAATAACAAAAGTTCAACTCAGTACTTTGTAACATAACCTTTGTTGGCAATGACAAAGGTCAAACGTTTCCTGTAAGTCTTCACCAGATTTGCACACACTGTAGCTGGTATTTTGGCCCATTCCTCCATGCAGATCTCCTCTACAGCAGTGATGTTTTGGGGCTGTCGCTGGGCAACACAGACTTTCAACTCCCTCCACAAATTGTCTGTGGGGTTGAGGTCTGGAGACTGGCTAGGCCACTCCAGGACCTTGAAATGCTTTTTACAGAAAAACTTCGTTGCCCGAGCGGTGTGTTTGGGATCATCGTCATGCTGGAAGACCCAGCCACGTTGCATTTTCAATGATGGAAGGAGGTTTTGGTTTAAAATCTCCACAACCATGCTTCACAGTAGGTATGGTGTTCTTGGGATGCAACTCAGCATTCTTCTTCCTCCAAACACGACGAGTTGAGTTTTTACCAAAAAGTTCTGATATTATACCACATGATATTCTCCCAATCCTCTTCTGGATCATCCATATGCTCTCTGGTAAACTTAATACGGGCCTGGACATGTATGTAGTGGCTTAAGCAGGGGGCACGCTTGGCACTGCAGGATCTGAGTCCCTCTAGGCGTAGTGTGTTACTGTTGGTAGCCTTGTTACTTTGGTCCCAGCTCTCTGCAGGTCATTCATCAGGTCCCTCCGTGTAGTTCTGGGATTTTTGCTCATCGTTCTCATGATCATTTTGACCCCATGGGATGAGATCTTGCATGGGGCCCCAGATTGATGGAGATTATCAATGGTCTTGTATGTCTTCCATTTTCTTACAATTGCTCCCACAGTTCATTTATTCACATCAGCCTGCTTGCCTATTGTAGATTCACTCTTTCCAGCCTGGTGCAGGTCTACAATTTTCTTCCTGGTGTCCTTCGACAGCTCTTTGATCTTGGCCATTGTTGAGTTTGTAGTCTGAGTGTTTGAGGCTGTGGACAGGTGTCTTTTATTCAGATAACGAGTGGAGGACAGAAGAGCTTCTTAAAGAAGAAGATACAGGTCTGTGAGAGCCAGAAATCTTACTTGTTTGTGGGTGACCAAATACTTATTTTCCACCATGATTTACAATTAAATTCTTTAAAATTCCTACAATGTAATTTACTGGATTTTTTTTGTCATTTTGTCTCTCATAGTTGAAGTGTACCTATGATGAAAATTACAGACCTCTCTCATCTTTGTAAGTAGGAGAACTTGCACAATCAGTGACTCACTAAATACTTTTTTGCCCCACTGTATATAGTCTAATAATGTTATTAATTATTATAATATTATAGCCGAAGTCAAACTAAGACAATGTAATGTTTGGAAGCAAATGATGGTGATGATTTTGTTTCCCTTCTTCTCTCAAACTTAATCAGAACTCACAACAATGGTAAACATAATAATAATAATAATAATAATAATAATTATTATTATTATTATTATTATTATTATTATTATTCCAGAGTCTGAAGACTTGTTAAAGTGAAGCAAGCAGGTGAAAATGCACACTTTCAATCTTAGTGTCTGACTATAATGAAATTGATTGGGTATTGAACGAGAAGAGCAGTAACTTTTTTTTTCCCTGTTAGCCAATTCTCTGATTTTATTTAGGCATGTAGAGAAAGGACTGATTTGTTCTATTTGAATGGCTTGTTGATATTTAGTAAAGACAGAAGAAAGTTCAGTTTATAATTATTACAGTTTATAATTACCCAAGACAGACGCTTCGGATTCTTCTGGTCTCGGCAGCAATTTCTCAATTCCACTTTACCCCAAAACAAGACCAAATGGGGTCGAGACAGAGACTGCTCATTTATGGTCTTGAGACCGGTTTGGGTGTTACAACATTATTTGAGCTACTGTTGCCTTTCGATCAGCTCGATCCAGTCTATTCATTCTCCTCTGGCCTCTGGCATCAACAAAGAATTTTTGCCCAGAGAATTGACGCTCACTGGATATTTTCTCTTTTTCAGACCATTCTCTGTAAATCTTAGACATGGCTGTGCATGAAAATCCCAGTAGATGAGCAGTTTCTGAAATACTCAGCCCAGCTTGTCTAGCACCAACAACTATGCCACTTTCGAAGTCACTTACATCATATTTCTTCCCCATTCTGATGCTCGGTTTGAACTTCTTGACCATGTCTATGTCCCTAAATGCATTGAATTGCTGCCATATGATTGGCTGATTAGATATTTGAGTAAATTAGAAGAACAGATGTACCTAATAAAGTGGCCGTATATATGTACATATACTGTATACAGTGATCCTTCACCTATTGCGGGGGTTACATTCCAGAGGCCCCCATGACAGGTGAAAATCAGCAAAGTAGCGGTGTTATATTTATTTTATTATTTATGTATACTTTAAGGCTTTATAAACCCTTTATAAGGCTTTATAAAGGCTTTATAAACACAACACTTCAGAGCACTACTACGCGCAGTGATCAGACATTGATATGAAATGGACAAGGAGAGATGCTGAACGTATGGGCACAGCATGGGAGAGCAAACAGTACTGCATTTCCATTGTGTACATATATCTATATATATATATATATATATAAATGCGATACAGTGAAGCCGAAATAAATGAACTGCGATATAGCGAGGGATGACTGTATACTGATGTGGTAGGGGTGTGTTAGTGGGTGTTGCCCTGGTATGAGTGGATCTGACACGGCAGTTTTTAAACATTGTGTCCACTCACTGTCCACCATATTAGACACACTTACCTTGTTGGTTCATCTTGCAGATGTAAATAAGACAGCAGCTCATCACCCTGTTTGTTAGCCATAGTTACTCTAGTCCTTCATCAGGGCTCACATGATGCTGTTGGCTGGATAAATTCAGTTGGTGGATTGTTTTCAGTCCAACAGTGAAGTGTATAAAACCCTAGCAGCACTGCTGCGTCTGATCTACTCCTACCAGTGCAACACACTAACACATCACCACCACACCATTGTCACTGCAGGGCTGAGAATGATCCACCACCCAAAAAGTTCCTGTGGTGGCCCTTACCATTAAAGAACAGGATGAAAGGTGTCTAACAAAGTATGTAGAGCAACGGATGGACTACAGTCTGTAATTGTAGAACTACAACTACAAGTGCGGCTATGTAGTCAAGCTGAATAGACAATGAGCGTAGAAACAATAAGTTGGTTTTAAATTTGATTGGTTTACTTATATATACATTTTAACCCTGCTTTAACCATGCTTTTGTCCTAGTCAGGGTACCACTGTTACGTGAGATCTAGGATCCCACCGGCAGTTTTGCTGAGGAGCCCTAGATGCGGACCAACAGACAAGGCAAAACCACAATGTAAAAAAATAGTAAGGTTTATTAAATAGACACGTGAGATATGTGGTGTCCAGATGTGGTGAGCGAGGGTGCGAGTCCAGGAGGTTGGCAGCAGAGAAGCGGTGAGAGATCGAAAACCCAGGGTGTGCGCGGTGGTAGCGAGGTGTAGTTTCCAGAACAACCAGGGACCGAGCACAGGCTGAGTGGCTGGTGACAGGAGCTGGTGGAGAGGAGAGAACTGTGGGTGAGTACTGGCAAAAATAAGGCCCGAGGAAGTGACGGGCTTTACCTGGGAGACATGGACAGCTGGGTGAATTTTCATATGTTTAGGTAATTTTAGTCGAATTGAATACGGATTGATTACCTTTTCAATGGGGAACGGTCTTATAAAGCACGATGCCAACTTCCTGGACTCAACACAGCGGGGTATGTTGCTAGCGAGAGCCAAACGAGTTGGCTGGGGGGTGAAGGAAGGACCAGGTCTCCAGCGGCAGTTGGCTATACGCTGGGAAGTGCCACGAGCCTTGGTGAGGGCCGTCTTGGTTGTTTTCCAGGTTCTGCGGCAATGCCGTAGGTGATGGTTGACGGAGTGGACTGCCACTTCGGTCTCTACGTCTGGGAACAGTGTTAGGAGGTAGCCTAGGGAGGCCTCGAAGGGGGATAGACCCGTGGCAGCGGGTGGGATCCTTGGCTATCATACACCTCAGAGTGGCCTCAATATCTTGATTGGCCCACTTGGCTTGGCCGTTGGACTGAGGGTAGAACCCCAAGGTCAGGCTCACCGTGGCTCCCAAAGCTTTACAAAAGGCCCTCCAAACCTGTGACATGAATTGGGCCCCTCGGTCCGACACAATGTATAGGGGGATGCCGTGAACCTTGAATACTTGAATACTCCCTGATGGGAGGCCTTACTCAGGTGGCCTTACTCAGGTGCAGGTGGGGCAGGCAGCCACAAAGCCCCTGGTGTCAGAATCCATGGAAGGCCACCAAAGGTGGCAGCGGAGGAGAGCCAAGGTGCGGTGATAGCCTGGGTGACCAGCGAGTTGAGATTCGTGGGCCCACTGCAGAGCAGTGGTTCGAGCCGAGGTGGGCACATAGAGCCAGTTGGGGCCCAGTGGGGGCAGGCCACAGGAGACGGCGCGGATCTTGGCCGGATCCACCTTGATCTTCCCCCTCTGAATGGATATGGTCTCCACAAGGAACTCGCACTTCTCAGCCTTGACAAAGAGACGGTTCTCAAGGAGGCAGACGAGCACCAGCCTGACATGCTTTGTGTGCTCCTGGGCAGAAGAAAAGAATATTAATATATCATCTAAGTAGATGAACACAAACCGGTTGATGAAGTCCCAGAACACATCATTGATTAGTGTTTGGAAGGCCAAAGAGTATAACTCAAAGTGCCCTAGTGGGGTGTTAAAAGCAGTCTTCCATTCGTCCCCCTCCTTCATGCGGATCAGATGGTAGGAATTCCGGAGATCCAGCTTCGTGATAGCTGGGGATATGTTGTTGGGGATAGCGGTTGCGTTTGGCAATGGTGTTGGCAATGGTCACCATAAAGAAACCGGCCCCAGAGGAGAGGAAGAGGGTCGAATGAGACCAGCCACTAAACACTCTGAGATATACTCCTCCATGGCCTCTCGGTTGTTGTGAGTGAGCTGGAAGAGCCGGCCGGTGGGCAACGGCGCGCCTGGGAGGAGGTCAATGCCACAATCGTACGGCCGGTGGGGAGATGGAAAGGCTGAGTGTTGCTGCTGGAAAACTAGACCACACTGCATCAGAAATCCGCAACATTGTCTGGGGTTCCCATCAAAGGAGGCCGGATGCGTAAACAAGGACCCCCGGTCCGAGGTGATGGGATGGCTGGCCTCCAGGGCTGAGGCGGTGGTGTGCAGCCCAGTCGGGGGATTCAGAGGGGAAGTGGAGTCTCAAGGACATAGAGTCCCGAATCTGGCTCTCGGCAGCCGCATGAGGGTTCTGAGGAGAGAAAGAGAGTAGCCGGTTAATTTTGCTATTAAGCGAGGCGATCTGCTGGTTAAGAACATGGTTAGAGTCGAGCAAGGTTGAGAGGAGCTTGTCGTGCTGATGGAGCCAGGCTTGCTGGCGGTCTAAGGCCATGTCGACTGGAACAGTACTTGTCTGCTGGTCTGCGGACTCCATGGTGGCCAGATTATTCTGTTACGTGGAATCTAGAATCCCATCAGCGGTTTTGTGGAGGAGTCATAGATGTGGACAAACAGACAAGGCAGAACCACGATGTAGAAAAATAGTAAGGTTTAGTAAATAGACACGTGAGATACGTGGTGTGCAGATGTGGTGAGCGAGGGTGCAAGTCCAGGAGGTTGGCAGCAGAGAAGCGGTGAGAGAACGAAAACCTAGGGCGAGTGCGGTGGTAGCGAGGTGTAGTTTCCAGAACAACCAGGGAGGCCGAGCACAGGCTGAGTAGCTGATGACAGGAGCTGGTGGAGAGGAGAGAACTGGGGGTGAGTCATATATATATATATATATATATATATATATATATATATATATATATATATATATATATATATATATATATATATATATATATATATATATATATATATATATATATATTCAGACATGACTAGGGCCGTTTCGCAATACCAAGTACACGAAGTTCGGACTTGCGTAACTTCCCTAGTCTTGACTTGGCAAGTTCGACTTGCAAGTACATTCTCCCAATGAAGGGAGTATACAGTATAGTTATTATACGATTGGAACAGCAGTGTACTTGGCTATGGAGAAAACACGGTTTAGGGGTAGGGTCAGCCTTTTGTTTATTTTCATTTTTATTTTGCCGGGCTCGTCTGGCTCCTCACGCCGTCGCCCCCCCTCCCCACGATCGGGGAAACCTTTTTAACACCCCGATCGCGCTTTGAAGAGGACACAGAGCTTAGCAGCCTCGTCCTCTTCGCTTCTCACATCCGTGCCACACACTTGAAGGCGCTATTTGTTATTATTATTGTGGCACGCAACCGCGGAAGCTCCACAGGTCCGAAGCTCCGTTCGCGCAGCCGAGGCACGCCGTAAGCTCACGGTTTGAATAGCGGCGTCGTACGCTTACGGTGTGCACATTCTTTATTTTGTATTTTGGTTGTCTTTTATCATTTTCTTTCGTTTCTTTTGGTTATTTATATTTCAGTTCACTCTTACCACCTGGAGCTAACTGCACTTGGGTCCCAAAACCCTTATATTTTATTTAGATGGTTCGTCATTCGTTTTTAATATGGTGAATCGTAACAGCAAACCTAGAAATGGAACAACACTTGGGCTGCGACTGATGACGTTTCACAAGTACACAAGTACAGAAAGGTACGCATATTGAGAAACGGCCTAGGTGTGTCTGATTGTGACCTATACCTAGCCATTTCCAGGAAACATAATTAATTTATTTGCAATGTGTTATGTGAACCGTAACGCTTTCCCTCATAAAATGCATAAGTACCTTTTATGAGTTGGTGATTTATTTGGTATCTTGTTGGTTTGGTCCACTGCTTCAAACTCTTTATGTAATAATTTTATTAAATTTCTTTGGGGAAAAATAAATGGGAAATGTGTTTCTGGAACCAGAACCAGTAAAGATGTTGGCTACATAGAGCTATCCATTCAAATCTGTTCATTAGCATGACTTAATGGCTCTCTGCTGTAAATGGCAGCTTGTGATTGCACTTAGACTGTTCCCTAAAGCAGGTACATTAACAGAGTGATAGGAGCTTTGATCAATCAAATTTAAAGCTTTTACTATGTGGATAGGTCTTTAGGGGTTGGTCTTTAGAAAGCTGGGCTTGTTGATGGTTATGCCAGTTTTCATTTGCCAAATGGCATTGCAATCAACTGAATATGTTTTATGCTTAATCAAATACCTTAATAGTTTCCACAATTCATCAATGTCAAACAACTCCAAATTGAATTCTTCTTCAAAAAGGAAAACGTGCACAGTAGTTCCTGTTACACTACATAGTTCTAGAAGACAATTCATCACTCGTTGATCAAGTTTGTTTTGTGAGCCCTGGATTTTAGCTCATACAGGAAACATTCCTCTAGCTGTGTGTTTGCATTCTGGTCTATCATAATCATAAGGCAAAAGTGTGTAAATTACTTTTATACACAGTGCTGTACAAAAATCTTAGGCCACCATGCCACCATTAGATTTGTTGTTTTAGCAATGGTATAATGACCATATATAATTATTTCTCAGTTTCTTTATCAGAATACAGCCAGAAAATACAGGGAATTTGTATGCAGTATTAAAAAAACAAAAACAAAATCAGAAAAATATAGGGTAGAATTGAAAAAAGTATAGGTGTAATTAGCTTGGCCTCCCCTTATAGATGAGCAATAACAGCAACTTGACCCTTAGGATTCTAAGTTGATATTTCTACAGTCCAAAGAAGCTTAATCAGGAATTGACTTTTTGGAAGGGCAGCAGCCAAGAAACCACATTTTCAGAAGGGGAACAGGGTGAAAAGGCTAAGATATGCTAACGCTCACGATTGGAAAGAAAATCAGTGGAAAAGAGTATTATGGAGTGATGAATCCAAGTTTGAAATTTTTGGGTCCAACTGTCAACAATATGTTATATATGGTCAGTATACCTTTGCTAAAACAACAAATCTAATGGTGGCCTAACACTTTTGCCCAGTACTATATGTGCTGTTTTCCATTGTTTTCCATTGTCACAATGTCATCAAAATGCAAAATGCTATAAACAACTTCACAAGCTTGGCACCTCAAGCCCAATAGATAAAGTCTTGTGATAGACATAATAGGCTTGACATCCATTAGCCTAAATGCTGCGTGATGTTGATTTTCATGTCTTTTTGAGCTGGTGAGAAATTTCACAGACCTTACTTCATTAAAGATCTCACCTTGGATCATCTCTGCCCCAAGCATTCATCACTATGCCGCAGTATGGCATAAGTGATAAGATTAATGTTAGATCTTGTCATCATTTGTCCTTTAGGAAGAAATGTAACTGGCGTCTCTGACTGCGTTACATAAAGCACTCAATCCAGGCTGAATGTATAAAGGAGGCTCACTGTCCATTCACCAAGCTTTTTAATCTGCAGGATTCGCTCATATTCTTTAACCCCCAAGGTCAGTACATGTTTATGCCAGGAAGAAAGCTGTATCCTTGCCAAGCTTATTACAAGCTTGCTAAAGCTAAAGCATTCCTCAGCGAATGACCTCTCCACACCTGAGGAGGCCTTTCAAGGACACCAAGGCATACTCCCTCAACATACCGTTTGTCCACAGAGAATAGAAAAGGTCCTTTTTTTAGAACATATGTGAAATGAGTACAGCAACATGGAGAGAGAGTGTATTTTTAATCTGAGTAGTGCATATGCAGTTATACAGAAAACCAATTGCTCTACACATTACCCTACACTGAGAAAAGAAAATATTTTATATATTTCTATGATTTTTCAACTCCAAATCAGAACAGTTGGGACAGTATGGAAAATGCACATACAAAATATATACATTGTTTCTTACATTTACTTTGACTATAATTGCAGACAATATCAACCCAAAATATTTCATGTTTTGTCTGGTCAACTTAATTTCATTCGTTAATAAACATCCATTCCTGCATTTCAAGCTTACAACACATTCCACAAAAAGCTGGGACAGGGCAATTTAGGCCTGGTAAAAAACTAAATAATGATGTGATTTGTAAACAGGTGATGTCAACAGGTGATTGTAATCATGATTTGGTACAAAAGCGGAAGTCTGAGTTTTTGAAGAGCCAAGATGGGCAGAGAATCTCCAGTTTATCAACAGATACATGAGAAAATTCCTCAAAGAAAGACTGGAAGGGATTCATATATTTCAGTTTTCTGATTTAGCTTGTTTTGCATTGTCTTGTTGAGAAATGCTTGGAGGTCCCTGTGAAAGATCTTGAAGGCAGCTTATGTTGCTCAAACATCTCAGTGTACTTTTTTGCAGAAGAGTAAATGGCCTTTGCCATGGACACTGACACAAACCCATACCATTACAGACCCTGGCTTTTGCACACAGCCTGCATTTCTACCAAAAAAATCTGGAATACTGATTCCTTTAACCACAATACACATTTCCACTGTGTTATGGTCCATCCCAAGTGCCTCCATGCCGTTTCAGCACATGGTTAACATAAGGCTTGTTTTTTTGTACAGTAACATTTTCAGTGGCGTTTATGTTACGGTTTGCCATATTAAAAAGGCAGGCGAACCATGAAAATATGAACCCAAATGGAGTTAGCTCCAGATGGAAGGGGTGAACCAAAATACAAAAAATTAAAAGAAACAAAAGGGTTCACCAGCAGAAAGCTAAAATAAACTAATAAAGAAAACCCACATCCGCACATGCGCAAAGCACTGGAAGCCCGAGAGGAGTGTCCACGAATGCGTGCCATGTTAACTCCTAAATAACCGCCCGCTGGAGTGTGGCACGGACGCGGGGATGAAAAGGATGAGACTCAAAAAGCTCAGCGTCCTTTTCAACACAGGCGATCGCGTGGGGAACGTATTTCCCCCGATCGCGAAGCAGGTGACGCGTGAGAGAGGCAAAAGGAGGGGTGAGTCTTGCAGCCGCGAGCGAGACTCCAAAACAGCCGAGGAAGTCCGGCAAAAAGAAATAAACATAAAATAAATAAACTCTGGCATCTAGGCCCTACCTTACCGGACAGCCTCCCGACTGCCCTCGACTAGCAATCTTCAAATCGCTAGTCTACCATTTCCCCTACCCAAACCAAAATAGCATTAAAAAAACTATGCGAGAAAGCCGTGTGAGGGCTGGTGCAGCACACCGAAGGGACAGTGCTGCTGAAGCGAAGATGCGACCTGTGTGAGCCCAAACGTGTGCTTAAATATCCCCACCAACAGGTGTCGCCACTTTCACACATAACGCCAAATTGGAACTGACGCATGGGCGATCACGCTAAGCGTGCTCACACCGCCATATTCAGTCGACGCTGACCTCTAGTGGTCTAAGCTTGACTCCTAATAGTTTGTAAATTTAACTCTGTATTGTAGTACTTGACAAAGGCTTACCAAATGAATCCCTTTTCCATGTGGTTCTATCAGCTTGTGATGAATGACTGTTCATTGTCAGTGCCGTCTGTGACATTGGAGATCAGGGGTCTTCAGGTTAGGCTTGTGCCTTTGCCCTTTACACACTGAAATTGCTCCAGATTTCTTGAATCATTTAATGATACTATGCACTGTAGAGAGAGAAAAATCTAAATCCCTTCCAATCTTTCTTTGAGGGACTTTGTTTTTTAAAGATTTCATTAATTGTCTTAAGTATTTGTTGGCAAACTGGAGATCCTCTGTCCATATTTGCTCCTCAAAGACATAACCTTTCGTGGATACTGTTTTTGTACCAAATCATGACTATAATCACCTGTTGACATCACATCATTATTTCGCTTTTTCATCTCATTACTAGACCTAATGTTTTGGAATGAGTTGCAGAACTGTAATGCAGGAATGGAAGTTTATTAAATGAAATGAAGTTGACCAGAAAAAAACATGAGATATCTTGGGTTCATACTGTCTGCAGTGAAATAGAAGTAAATGTAAGACACACTGCATTTCTTTTTTTCATACCATCCCAACTTTTTCTGATTTGGGGTTGTAATTAACTTTATATTTTAAAGTCATTTATAATGAAAGTCAAATGACAGTTGTTGGGCAAGGCAATATACAATATGTTTATGTAGAACACATTTTTTTGATCAGATGGCACAATGGTTAGTATTGTTGCCTCACAGCTTTAGAGATCCCTGGTTCAAGTAGCTGGTGTAGCGATTTAAGACAATGCAGAAAGGGCAACCAAGTCTACTTGTCTAATGCAACTAATAAAAAACTAATAAAACTATGATTGAAAAACTGTTTGGGGTCAGAGTGACTTTGACGATGGTTGGTGAAGGTGTGGCATAGGTCCAGTAACGGCACTGATACATAGCAGGGAGGATGCAGGCAGATGTAGATCCAGCCATTCTGTCATTCGTTTGAGCCTGGATTGGCAGCCAGAGTGTGATAAGGTACATGTTCACCATCTGCTCCACTCTGTGTGCTCCATGAGAAAAAACAGGTAAAAAAAGAAAATTGTTCTCATGTGTTAATCCATATTACCCCAGGATATCACATTGATTCTCATCTTTAAACGACCTTGGATGATGCAAGCAATGGTCATGATGACCAGATTTGGTATGTGCACACATAGACACACTGGTGGTCCCATCTTGATTTATTAATGACTTTATCTTTCACTTGACACATAACAAAGAGCAGGCATATTTTTCACTGTCATGTCTTCTACAGAGCATTTAAACACATTTACTCAAGTCCATCAATATGATTAAGTACAAAAGCAAATGAGGCTGCTTTTGGAGGCCTATGCCATATATATGCTGAAGGAGCTTCATTTAATGCAAATGAAGAGTGATATACGATAACTCATTTAACAATGATATTGGCTACAGTAAATTCTTTAATAGCGCAATTATTCATTCACTCATTTTCACACCTGATTAATCCAACTCAGGTTAGTGGGGAGACATCCAACTGGTAACAAAGGGTGCAAGCCAGGAACCAACCCTAGACATGGTGCCTTTCCATGGTAGAGCATATGCACAAACAAACACATTCTGGGAGACTTGAGAGAAACCAGTTAACCCAATGCATGTCTTTGGAACATGGGAGGAAACAAGAATGCCCAGAGGAAACAAACATGGGCATGGTGAGAACATGCAAAGTCCACACAGACAGAGTATGGGTCACATATTGAACCCGGATCTCTGTGAGATGACAGCTCTAATGCTGCCACAGTGCAATCAGTACAGTATAAACATGACGAGGAAGCTTTTTTGCTCATACTGCAGAGTTAAAAAAAACATCCATTTGTGAGTTTCAAGATGTGTGTTTACGTTCAGGAGGAAAGAAACTCAGCAAGAACCACTGCTAAAGGATATGGCAGCGGCCACTTTGGTAAACATACTGAGGGAGAACAATTCTTCCAGAGTTATCAAGAGAACACAGTCAGGGTATCAGGAGACTCAGTCTCTCTGTCTCTCTCTCTCTCTCTCTCTCTCTCTCTGTCTCTCTGTCTCTCTGTCTCTCTGTCTCTCTCTCTCTCTCTCTCTCTCTCTCTCTCTGTCTCTCTCTCTCTCTCTCTCTCTCTCTCTCTCTATCTCTCTCTATCTCTCTCTCTTTCTCTCTCATTGTGGGGACCGTCCACTGATTACTGTAGCTAATTAACACTACACCTACACCTAAACCTACACCTAACCTTACCTTTAACCTCAGTAACCTAAAGCAAATCTTTTGACTCTTTTGGAAAGAAAGTTAAAGTCAGGGAAAAGTTACAGTTTTTGTGCAGCACAGTCGTGCTGTGGTTAGGACCTTTGCCTCACAGCTCCAACATCCCCAGTTCAATCCCGACCCCGGCCTCTGCATGTATGGAATCTGCTTGTCCTCCCTGTGTCCACGTGGGTTTACTTTGGTTTCCTCTCGCAATCCAAATACATGCATGTTAGGTTAATTTGTGTTTCCAAAGTGACCCTTAGTGTGTATGTGTGTCTGTGCCCTACGATGGATTGTTGCCCTGTCTAGGGCTGTTCTTGCCTTGCACCCTGTGTCACCAGTCATCAGCTAGGCACTGCCTTTCCCGAGACCTATGAACTATGATTGAGCGGATAAGAAAATGAATGAAGATACAGTATACACACACAGACACACACACACGCACATACAAAAAGTACACCTTTGTTCCACTGTACTGAATTTCTGTTAATATCTCAGTACACAATTTTACTGTGAAACACTGTCAATTATATCAACATTTTATAATGAATTACATACTGTATTGTAAATGACCATATAAATAGGTTTTTACTGTAAATTAATTAGTATTTAAGTAATTTACTGATTAACAGTAAGTATTTTAAAGCCCATATAAAGCACTGCTACTACATTAGATTTGAACAGTTTTCCATAGACAGACTTCCTTTACTTCTACTTTTTTTTTCTTTAGAATGGCTTATACATTCAGTATTGGTCATATGGCAATCTTTTAAATGATGCAGCAGAAGTTGATGGGTTTTTCTTTTTTGTTTTTCAGTCTTTTGTTACAGGGTCTTACAATCAAGGGTACTTATACTCACCGGACAAAGAATTAGTCACCTGTGACTGAAACGTACCTAATAGTGTGTAATACCTCCACAAATTCTGACAAGAACTTCTTATAGACTTGCATTTTTGCCACTGCTGGTAAACCCGTATGACTGTACACTTCGATATACCTGCAAATTCAGCTACGTCCTTCACACTATGGTCTTTGGTATGCCCAAATATAATCCATCCTTTTTGCCAATCATTAACATCTGCTTTGGGACCCATTTTCCACACATCAAATGAGACATGCACTGCACTGTACCACCTCTTCTCAATCTAGGAATTTCGTCGCATTCCCCGCAGGTATTTATAGATATTTTCCTAAAACCTCTACCTCCTTAAACACGCAAGGTGACTAATTTTTTGTCGAGGGTGTATATTTGTCTCATTAATTGTAATTGTATTTTACTGGGGAAAGCAACATAGTAATTTTATATTTAAATTAAAGTACATAAACGGACCATGTGAACCTTTTATCTCGCCGTCCAAACCAGTCCTCCTAATGCTGCTGTGGTTGTAGTTTTTGCTTTAAATAATTGTGTTGACTGTTTTGACGTTATGAGAGAACTTGAGCTTCAGAAAGATGCTATGTAAATAAAACATATTATTCTTATTATTCGAGGTGTTCCGAGTCCCACTCTTGGGAATTCCCTGTGATGAGGTTCATATTTTTCCTACTGATGACTCACCCTGAGTCAGACCAGATAATTATCAACATAGTCTTCTGAACAAAGGTGTTAGGTGTATTAGCATAGCATGTTAGCATGTTAGGTGTATTAGGTGTATTAGCAAGTATATATTTAAATTTTAAAGGTGATTAAACATGATTCTTTTGTAATGAAGAGTGTATCTCCATAATATATATAATATATGCTCAATAATTTTCACCCCAGCTCTTTCTTACCTTCACAAAACACAACATTGACCTTCACACTGAATGTACAGTTAGGTATAATTAGCACATTTGCTACAGTGGTGCTTGAAAGTTTGTAAACCTTTAGAATTTTCTATATTTCTGCATAAATATGACCTTAAACATCATCAGATTTTCACACAAATCCTAAAACTTGGTAAAGAAAACCAAATGAGAGAAAAATATTATACTTGATCATTTATTTATTGAGGAAAATGATCCAATGTTACATAAGGAAAAAGTTGTTGATGCACATCAGATTGGAAAAGGTTACAAAACCATCTCTAAAGAGTTTGGACTCCACCAATCCACAGTCAGACAGATTGTGTACAAATATAGGAAATTCAAGACCATTGTTACCCTCCCCAGGAGTGGTCGACCAACAAAGATCACTCCAAGAGTAAGGCGTGTAATAGTTGGTGAGGTACAAAGGACCCCAGGGTAACTTCTAAGCAACTGAAGGCCTCTCTCACATTGTCTAATGTTAATGTTCATGAGTCCACCATCAGAAGAACACTGAACAACAATGGTGTGCATGGCAGGGTTGCAAGAAGAAAGCCACTGCTCTCCAAAAATAACATTGCTGCTTGTCTGCAGTTTGCTAAAGATCACGTGGAAGGTTATTGGAAGAATGTTTTGTGGATGGATGAGACCAAAATAGAACTTTTTGGTTTAAAAGAAAAGCGTTATGTTTGGAGACAGGAAAACACTGAATTCCAGCATAAGAACCTTATCCCATCTGTGAAACATGGTGGTGAGAGTATCATGGTTTGTACCTGTTTTGCTGCATCTGGGCCAGGACAGCTTGCCGTCATTGATGGAACAATAAATTCTGAATTCTATCAGAGAATTCTAAACGAAAATGTCAGGACATCTGTCCATGAACTGAATTTCAAGAGAAGTTGGGTCATGCAGCGAGACAACGACCCTAAGCTAAGTCGTTCTACCAAAGAATGGTTAAAGACAAATAAAGTTAATGTTTTGGAATGGCCAAGTCAAAGTCAGGACCTTAATTCAAATGAAATGTTGTGGAAGGAACTGAAGCGAGCAGTTAATGTGAGGAAACCAACCAACATCCCAGAGTTGAAGCTGTTCTGTATGGAGGAATGGGCTAAAATTCCTCCAAGCCGATGTGCAGGGCTGATCAACAGTTACAGGAAAGTTTAACCACTCACACACAGCCATCTCTAGAGTTTACAGATAATAGTCCAAAAAAGAGAAAATATCCTGTGAGCAGCAGTTCTCTGTGAGAAAATGCCTTGTCGATGCCAGAGGTCAGAGGAGAATGGCTAGACTGGTTCAAGCTGATAAAAAAGACAACAGTTACTCAGATAACCACTTGTTCCAACCAAGAGCATCTCTGAATGCACAACATGTCGACCCTTGAAGCAGATTGGCTACTGTAGCAGAAGATCATAACGGGTGCCACTCCTATCAGCTAAGAACAGACAACTTAGGCTACAATTCACATGGGCTCACCAAAATTGAACAACATAAGATTGGTAAAATGTTGCCTGGTCTGAGTCTCAATTTGGCTGTGACATTTGGATGGTAAAATCATAATTTCGCATCCATCCTGCCTTGTATCAGCATTTCACGCTGCTCGTGGAGCTGTAATGGTGTGCAAGAAATTTTCTTGGCACACTTTTGCCCCAGGAATACCAACTGAGCATCTTTAAGCACCACAGCCTAAATGAATGTTATTGCTGACCACATCCATCCCTTTATGACCACAGTGTACTCATATTCTATGTACCATGTCACAAAGCTTTCAAACTGGTTTTTGAATATGATAATGAGTTTCCTGTACTCAAATGGCCTTCATAGTCACAGATCTCAAACCAACAGAGGACCATTGGGATGTGGTGGAGCAGGAGATTTGAATCCCCATGGATGTGCTGCCAACAAATCTGCAGCAGCTGATTGTTTGATTCTGACATGTCACTGTGGACCAACATCTTGTTGAATCTATGCCATGAAGAATTAAGGCAGTTCTGAAGGCAAAAGGGAGTCCAACCCAGTACTAGCATGGTGTCAAGTCAAGTCAAGTCAGATTTATTTATATAGCGCTTTTTACAATGGAGCATTGTCTCAAAGCAACTTTACAAGTTTTAGATTATGACTCCTAATAACTACGTCCAATCCCAAATTGAGCAAGCCTAGGGCGACAGTGGCAAGGAAAAACTCCCTAGTTCTAGGAAGAAACCTTGGGAGGACCAAGACTCAAAAAGGGACCCAACCTCCTTGGGCGGCGTAGATGATAAATCTAAGAGCGAATTAAAGTCATGGAGTCAAAGTTCGAATAGAATGTGAAGTATGCACATCGACATTATGATGATAAATCTAAGAGCGAAACTACAGTCATGGTGTAACTAATCAAGTGGCTGTGCGTGTATAATAATGTGTATAATAATAATGTGTATAACGATTTTTACTCTTAGTTTGAGAATATGTACTTTTTTGGTTCATTTTAAATTGTATGTGGTTTCGTTTTATTTAAGGAAAACTAAACTGAATTGCAGAAAAGCTGAAAATATGACTAGAATGCAAAGTACAAGGTTATGCACTTTATAGCTTAATGAACAGAAAGTTATGGCCATTAAGGTGTAAAAGCATTCTCTCAGAAGTTTAAAATTAGCTATTGTGTAATTCAATTGTACTGCACAAGCTCAGAGCCCAGCACAGACCTTTACTGCAGCAGACTTGGCCAGCAATCAGTTTCTCCAAGGGTATCTGTCATATTAACCACAAACACTCTCTCCCATCTTGCTCTTTCCTACCCTTCCTTCTTTTGTCTTACCAGAAACAAATGCTTCAGAGTATAGCTGGCAAGGCTGATGCAGAATAATAGGTGATTTGGATATATACGTATACTCACAAACTTTACCAACCCGAACCTGTCACTTACAGATTGGTTGTAGTACAAGCTGCAGTACTGCACTGTAGATGCTGACACTGTGGAAACTGCAATTTTCAGAACAGGGCATATGATATAAACAGTTGTGCTGTGCAAGAAAATAAGAAATACATTGCCCAGCTTTTTGCTGTTAATATAAAAAAAGAACAGATGTACATTGAACCTTATTTCAAATATTGATTTAGACTTGATTCAGTTAACCAAGTGGGTGTACAAATTTTGTTCTTTGGTTTCTTAGGGGATTCAGCAACATTACACAGTCAGATACGGTCACCTTTGTCAAAGGTGTTAGAACATGATATGGATGAATGGATGAGTCTGCTCACTGAAGATTCTGCAAGGTCATCACTCTTATTATTATTCTGGCTATGAGAGGAGACCCAGTGGGCCAAGATCAATTTCAATCAAGATAAAGTGACCTCCAGAAGAAGAAAATGAAATCAATTCTGAAAGAAATGAAATCCATAAATCAGTGACTAATAAATATAACCATGTATGATTTCTTCATAGTCATGAGACAATAAAGGTAGATTTCATAAATGCTAGTGAATGTTGTACTGGATGTAATCAATTGAATGTTGTAATCGTGTGCCTATGATTATGATGTTATACAGTAACATTCTTTTACTTACGTAGTATACTCTCTGTCCATCCAGCTCCTGAATTACCCTTTAGATAAAGAACAAAAATAGGTATCACTAGGTTATCAGCATGAGAAGACATAATTGACTCCTTCATTTACTTTCTTATCAGCTTAATTCTTTACTGGGTCGCGGAACAGCTAGTGCCTAGCCGGCAGCACAGAGCGCAAAGCAGGAACAACACTAAACACCGCACCAATTCATTGTAGGGCACACACTAGGGCCACTTCATTGTAATCACTTAACCTAGTGCATGTCTTCAGACTGTGGGAGAAAACCAGAGTACCCAGAGTAAACCCACACAGACATGGGGAAGACTTGCAGACTCTACACAGAAAGGACCCAGACTACTTCATCTGGGATCAAACCCATGACCTTCTTGCTACCCATCAAGACACCCAAAGACATCATTTTCGTAATAAATCATAACGTAAAGAAAATTAGAGATACAGCAATGCAGCAATGAAATTAGTAGGGGTGTAGCGATACTCTGTGCTTACAATTTGACTCATGATACTGAGTTTACAATTCAATTTTCTACATTTTTTTTATTTCTGAAGTGTCAACAATGCAAAACAATGCACATTTTGTTGAATAAGTTTAAAAAAACCTATAGTACCATGCAATTGAAATAAATTACTAGAAACAATAAAATGTTCTATTGTAGCTTCATCATATATTATTAAATGACTGACTGAAAACATTTTTTCTGAAGAATAATAACTGGTGTTTCCAAGTAACCTAACACACATTTTTCCATTGTTTCCTTAGCATGTAAGAAAGTGTATAGGTATATGTGCCCTACAATGGATTGGCTCCCTGTCTAGGATTTCTCCTGCCTTGCACACTGTATTGCCAACTAGCCACCGGCTTTCCCGTGACCCTGACCAAGGATTAAGCAGATCAGAAAATGAATGAGTGAATGAATAATGTGTACTTATTACACTTAATGTGTTTTGGAGCATGGCGAGTATTGTGTCATGATGCAATTTTACACCCCTTGAAATTAGACAAAAGTGTGTAAACCTTCATAAAGCAAGCATTGTTTATAAAACAGCTACATGCTGTTACACACTATCTGCTGTTAGGGCAATAATTAAGAGGTTTTAACAAACCCAAGCTCTGATGATTCTGCCTAGAATAGGCCTTACATGCATTTTGTTTCCGCAAACAGTGAGGAGCATGGATAAGAACTTTATTCCAAGATTTGCAGAAGATTGAGGCATTTTGGGATCATCAAGTTTCAAAATCTACAATTAGACTCCAGCTCCATGCCAACAAACAATTTGGAAGGCGTACTAGAAGAAAAACCTTTTCTTTCATCTAACTACAAATGTAAGCATCTGAGTTGTAATGTCAGACGAACAGGATAGATGCTCTCAGATTAAAAAGTGGATGTCAGGTTGTTTAATGACACAGAACAAGGTTATCAGCAGCAAAGCTTCAAGGGTTAGGCAAACGGGTCGTGAACAAATAGGCGAGGGTCGAAAGTGGCAATCAATCAGACAGGCAGTGAAATCCAAAAACGTGAGGCAAAGTTTGTAGTCCGGAAAGCAAAGAGGGATCGTAACCATATGTCAACTTGATATATAAACGCTCAGTACACTCGGAACAAACGGAGGCAATACTTTGCGAAGACAAAGGGTGTGTCTGAAATCACACCTTGTTTACAATTTAGTGTTCTATTTAGGGTGTCGGCCATTTTGTAGGGTTGTCTGAATTCGTTATGGACAAATCGATTCCCTATATAGTACACTACTTTGTTACCCATAATGCACTGTAAATATAGTGGACAACCGATGTACACTACTTACGGACTAACATATCACATTGCATAGTGGTTTCCTTCGCTTCACTCGGCAAAGATGACGGATAAATCTGAAACCACTGGAGTGACGAATTTTGTGAACAAATATAAGTACAAAACCTTATGTAATGACTATTAAATGACAAACAGTTTATAATAATGTGTTTACTGATGAAAATAGCGTATTTAATATTTATGTATTTGTCATGGTTTCAGTTTGTCGAACAAATGAGTGACGTTTTGCGCTTGACAAGTAGCGCTTTCAGCTAAATTAAAACATCGCTAAACTTCCAAAGTCTTGTGACAGCACCGGTAGGCTTGTTGATGTTTTGTTTGGTTTATTTGACAAAAGGTCAAGACAGTTTGTTTCCGGCGTAAGAAAGTGTTGTCTGAATTCCCTCGTTTGTGTCGCTCACTGCTCCGCTTTATAGTGTACTACACAGAACACACTATATAGTGAGTAGTGAATGAGAAAACGAGTGGACCATTTCAGACAGACCCAAAGTCTGACAACAGGGTTAAAACACAGCGGGGGACAGGTGAGTCCGATTAGTATTCAGGATATTGCGGTCTGGAGGGAGATCCCAGATTGGTTGCAAGAGTCACGTCGACCGCAGTGGAATTGTGGGAGTTGTAGTGCGGCGCGCTCTCAGCGGTGGTAGGCTTGGACGAGTGGGAAGATCTGGTTACGCGGCGTGACAGGAGTTCACTGCTTTCTACTGAACATTTTACTAGAACAGGGTTATGACGTTAAATGAAGTTTTAAAACATCAAGCTTTGGTGGTTTTGGCTTTAAAATAGGTAAGGTTGAACAGAAAAGTGGGACTGTTTCTCCTCCAAAGTTCCCGGAAATTTTAGGTTCATGGCAGGATTCACTGAAGTCTCTGAAGATGTTAAAAGAAAACTAAGCTGTTTCTGCTAATAAGCTAGGTTGTAAACAGGGCTGCGTGTGGATATTTCATCAGGGCGGTAATCCAATACATATGTCAAAAAGGCTGACCCAGAGGAAAGAAATTCTCTAAATGAGATCTTAAGTTTGTCTCATTTATTTCTCCTAGACATAATTAAGACGTGTTTGAGATCAATGTGAGATTTAAGCTTATTTCTCCTGTTTCTTAAATTCGTCTTAAGTTTGTCTCATCTCAGATTCGTCTCATCATGCAAAACATAAGAAACATTTGAGATCTCATAATTGGCTTTTTTTGGTCTCTTCTAACAAGTCAAAGTTCACCTTATTGTTGACTCCATAACAAGAAAATCCATAAGAAACAGCGAATTCCCATTTTTCTGAATAATACCTTGATAAACTTATCTGGAATTACTGATACTTGATAAAATTATCTGTCATTACTGATACTCAAATTCCATTTATTTTGAGAAAGTAATTCTAGATAAAATCACAACAATTCCAAACAAATCTCCATATTTTTTATGTTAAAGTTACACAAGTTTATTTTCTTCTGCCAATTTACTTTGTACCTTACAGATGTAGAATAAGGCAACAATAAAAGTGTCCAAAGAAAAAACTAAATACAATTTCAAATATTTGCTTCCATGTTCTATCAGAGCCAATTCTATTCTGTTGCTCTTCATGCTTGTGTTCTTAGTTTATATTACAAAACGTTCAAGAATTAAAAATGTTTAACTGTCACCTGTGTTCCCTGACAGTATGATGGACTTAAATTAAAATAGAATTAAAATTATTCAATGCGTGACTCACTCTCAAATTCATCACTCATTCTCTCACATGACCGTATTCCACACAACTCCAGCAACTCCATTATACTGCATATATGAAAATCTACAATCCATCCAACAGTAAGCTCTGATCATGCCTCAATTACTTTTAATTTTAGTGACATACAAAAAAACTACAACCAGCCAAGATGGTGATTTAATACATCACTCATCAAAGACAAAACAATTCAATATTCAAACATACAAATTACTCCAATTAATTCAATAAAAAAATCATTCATAGGACACACATTTGACTCAATACAAAATGTTCAAAATGGGATTTAGTCATTTTCCAAGCATATGTACACAGTGCGTAACCAACAACACTGACGACTATTTTCACTCGTTTCTGGACTTGCAGGGACTAGTCCACAAATCTGGGGAAAAGTAAATTCAAAATGATCTCTGTGTCTGGGAAAGCAACATTCCTATGGTCACCCTCCGTATGTCTATTTAGAAAACTATCAGTGGTCGAATCACTAATCGAAAGCACTATTCCATTACCTTATATTGTTAAAAGTATAGCAGCAGCAACAACAACAACAACAACAAAAAATTACTAAAATTGGAAAGATAAAAAAAATTACCTAACCACAATGGATCAATCTATTAAAAGAGCAACCTAGCCTCAGCTGCAAACTGAAACAAATAGGCACTTTAATCTAGTCTTCTCAATAATGAGTGAGAAGTAGTAGTGGCCCCTATAATGTAATTAAAAAAGCAACTTGCACTCTCTCAAATGCAAATTGTTAACAAAATGTACATTATGATTTTTTTCTCTCACTGTCTCTGTATATTGTTTGTAAGGTATAAATGTAATGCATTTATATTTAAACTGTCACTCGGTATATTAATAATTCAACGTATGACACTGATTGAGTAAGGAGTAGGATAACACAAGTATCAGTGTGCAGTGCTGGGAATTATTATTATTGCTTATTACCTTGCTTATTTGTCTTGCGTATAGCTTTGTCTGTCACAATTATTTTGTCTATATGCTGTTATTTTTGTAATTAAAAATAAAAAAACTAGAGAGGGTGCATTTCCTGAAGAAAATGCGAGTGTGGTTGCCACTCTGCAATGGCCCCCATGGGCATCACATGTCACCTCAGATTGCACCCGGGACCAAGCTGCCGAATTTCGTGGCCGTAGGTCAAAAAAACTGACTGAGTTACAGTCATTGGCCCACCCAGGGGCCCCAGTGCCCACCCAGGTCCCATAGGGGCCCAATGGGTATCACATGTTCACCTCAGATTGCAACCGGGACCAAGCTTGCCGAATTTCGTGGCCGTAGGTCGAAAACTGAGTGCGTTACAGTCATTGGCCCACCCAGGGGCCCCAGTGCCAACCCCGGGGTCGTCATGGGCCCCCATGGCATCACATGTCACCTCAGATTGCTCCCGAGATCAAGCTTTGCCGAATTTCGTGGTCGTAGGTCGAAAACTGACTGAGTTACAGTCATTGGCCCACCCAGGGGCCCAATGGGCATCACGTCACCTCAGTTTTGCACCCGGGACCAAGCTTGCCGAATTTCGTGGCCGTAGGTCAAAAAACTGACTGAGTTTACAGTCATTGGCCCACCCAGGGGCCCCAGTGCCCACCGGGGTCTATAGGGGCCCAATGGGCATCACAACATTCACCTCAGATTGCACCCAGGACCAAGCTTGCCGAATTTCGTGGCTATAGGTCTAAAACTGACTGAGTTACAGTCATTGGCCCATCCAGGGGCCCCAGTGGCCCACCCGGGGTCGTCATGGGCCCCATGGGCATCACATGTAACCTCAGATTGCTCCAGAGATCAAGCTTGCCGAATTTCGTGGCCGTAGGTCGAAAACTGAGTGAGTTTACAGTCATTGGCCCACCCAGGGGCCCCAGTTGCCCACCCGGGGTCTATAGGGGCCCAATGGGCATCACATGTCCACCTCGATTGCACCCGGGACCAAGCTTGCTGAATTTCGTGGGCCTATGTCAAAAATTGTCTGAGTTATGATTCGTTAACTTTTGGCCCATTCATTTCCTATGGGAAAATTCGGACCGTACCAGTTAGCCCTATACAAGCACACCATTCCCGACCAGACCCAACGCAATGGCGCTTGAACGGGTCGATATCTCGAAAGCTGCGGCAGTTGAAATCCGGACAAAAACGTGGATTAATAATAATAATAATAAGAAGAAGAAGAAGAAAAATAAGACTTTCGGATAACATATATAGGCAACCACACTAATTATTCTATTTATAGTCAAAACTGTGAAGAATAGTTCAAAACGGCTTCAAATATTAAAGTCCACAACTGCAACCTTTAAACCCAAAGACAGCACGGAGCGTCTGACGCGACGCCCTCCGTTCGGCTATTGGTCAGAACCAGCTCATTAGCATACTGTGGTAACAAACATGGCGGACACTGCCGCTTGTAAGGGAAAGCGGTTTTCTTACTTATTGGTTAATAAATACTTCATATACTCGCCTAAACTGGATTGGTAAACATTCTGTTTTAAACATGTACATAGGTTACGATAAAGGACTTAATTTTCGGTAACTTCTTAGAAGTTCGCGCGCGTTTTTGAACGCCAGCGCGCGCGAGCTTAGCTAACGGTCCGGTGCTGAGTCACAGAGTGAGTTACTGCTGCCAGAGGTCTACATTCTCCTCACGGAATCGTAGTTTGGTAAGTATTTTTGAAATTATTATTGTTATTTTAACATTTTAATTCGTTGTTGTGATAATAAAAACTTTATTGTAGTTTTCAGACCGAATGCTATGCTAGTTTCTGTTGGTAGCATAATGTTAGTCAGAGTTTGTCTTTGCCCATAAAACTTGGATTGTAGAGCAGCTCCAAAAGAGAAACGATAAGTCCGCTAATGTACGTTACATTTACATATATATTTTTACCTGTACTGAAGGTTAGCACCTGATGCCCCTTTTGTGTTTTTATTATTCTTTGGGGGTTAACGCAGGGTAACTATCATGCGCATGCGCATTCGGGGACCTACTGTAGCTATCTGCAGCCTTTCAGGTAATATTACTAGCTAGTCTATCATGACCAAAAACCCCGTGATAAATTAACTGTATTTTTTTTTTTTCAATTAAGTCTATAGGAATAAAGTGTGGAATGAGCTTGAAGTTTTTCTGCACTTTCACTGAAATGCTTCTTTTTGTTCTGTTTGAAGGATTTGCACCAAAACACATTTTCATGAATTGTGTTTTTTGTGTTTTCTGTTGAGAATGGACTTGATACATACAATAAAAAAACATCAATTTACCATATTATGATTAATATGACCTTTATTAGATGTTTGCACCATAGTCTGTACTGTGCTAAGGTTTTAGACAGGTGTGGAAAAAAATGCTGCAGAGTAATAATGATTCAAACATGGAAGTGTTTTAGTAGTTTATTTTTGCAGTTACAACATGCAAGTGAATGAACAAAAGAGTAATCTAAATCAAATCAGTATTTTGGTGTAACCACCCTTTTTGTCTTCATTTCTTCTAAGTATAAACTCGGCATACAGTTTTTGAAGAAACTTGGCAAGGAGGTTGTTCCAGACATCCTGGAGAACTACCACAGATCTTCTGTGGATGTAGGCTTGCTCAGATCCTTCGGTCCCTCTTCAGACAGACTTGATGATGTTGAGATCGGAGCTCCGGTGTGTCCATATCCTCACTTCCAGGACTCCTTGTCTTCTTTACACTGAAGATAGTTCTTGGTGATATTGGCTGTAGCCACAATTCTTCCATGAAGACCACTTCTGACCAGACTTCTCAGAACAGTCAATGGGTGTGTCAGTGCCCCACTGGTTTCTGCCACTTCTTTGCTGATGGCACTGCTGGACATCTTCCAGTTTTTAAGGGAAGTAAGCTTGAGGTGCCTGACCACTGCATTTATGGTCCTCGGCATTGCCCATTTCTTTGTAGTTTTTCAAATGAGCTTTAACCTCCAGTCTACTTTGAAATCCTTGCCTGGGAGAGACCTTGCTGATGCAGTATACATACCTTGTGTCTTGTTACTGTGCTCAGACTTGCCATGGTTGTATGTCCTGTGACACAAAACTGTTTTCCCACAACCTTATCTTTGTAGCAGAGTTTGGCTGTTCCTCACCCAGTTTTATGCCTCCTACACATCTACTTCTTTGTCATTTAATGGCTGTGTTGCAAATGATAATTATTATCATCGGTTTGGTATAATTGGTTAATCATACACCTGACTATAATCCTACAAAATCCCAGACTGTGTGAGTGTACCAAGAAGAATTGATGTTGTTTTGAAGGCAGAGGGTGGTCACACCGAGTATTGGTTTGATTTAGATTTCTCTTGTTCATTCACTTCGCATTTTAATTGACACAAATGAACTATTACTACTTCTATTGTAAAACCGTTCTTACTTTGTAGCATTTTATTTCAAACCTGCCTAATACTTTAGCATAGTACTGTACATCCATTGTTTTTATTTAAAAAAAAATTCTAAAATGCAAAGTTATTACAAATAGATATACATTATTTTGGTTTGAATGTTTTTATTTCTAGAAGTGAATCGAGGCTTTGTGATACTTCCAGACTAAATGAGTATAAATATTAAATCACATCCTTGTTTTTTTTCTGTGTAGATTATGTTTTGTGATTTTCCACACTTGACGGGATGGAACGCGGTTGAGGTGGGGAATTTGAAAAAGGCCTTCATTAACAAAAGTCGTCAACATGCCAGACTGACTGTCGAGACACAGGTGAACAGAGACCTTGCCAGCCTCCTTTCCAAAATGATGAAATGACTCCAGGTTAACTTTGGCTGTTTAAACACAGCTGTACTGGACTCTGAATCTGAGACCTGAACTGAACACAGACACCAAACATTTGTTTGTTTTTAAGGGGAAATGTAAAAAAAAAATTTTGAATAATTACAATGGTCTTGAAAGTTTGTGAACTCTTTAGAATTGTCTATATTTCTGCATAAATATGACCTAAAACATCATCAGATGTTCACACAAGTCCTTAAAATAGATAAAGAGAACCCAGTTAAACGAGACAAAAATATTATACTTCGTCATTTATTTATTGAGGAAAATGATCCAATATTACATATTAGTGAGTGGCAAAAGTATGTGAGCCTTTGCTTTCAGTAACCTTTCAGTAACTTTCAGAACAGCTTCAACTCTGGGATGTTGGTGGGTTTACTCACATTAGCTGCTCACTTCAGGTCATTCCCCAACATTTCCATTGGATTAAAGGTCGGGACCATTCTTTGATAAAACGACTTGTGTGCTTACTGTCGTTGTCTTGCTACATGACCCACCTTCTCTTGAGATTCAGTTTATGGACAGATGTCCTGACATTTTCCTTTAGAATTCTCTGATATAATTCAGAATTCATTGTTTCATCAATGATGCCAAGCCGTCCTGCCCAGATGCAGAAAAACAGGCCCAAACCATGATACTACCACCACCATGTTTCACAGATGGGATAAGGTTCTTATGCTGGAATGCAGTGTTCTCCTTTCTCCAAACAACACTTTTATTTTAAACCAAAAAGTTATATTTTTGTCTCATCCGTCCATAAAACATTCTTCCAATAGCCTTCTGGCTCGTCCACGTGATCTTTAGCAAACTGCAGACGAGCAGCAATGTTTCTTTTGGAGAGCAGTGGGCTTTCTCCTTGCAGCCCTGCCATGCACACCATTGTTGTTCAGTGTTCTTCTGAGGGTTGGACTCATGAAACATAACATTAGCCAATGTGAGAGAGGCCTTCAGTTGCTTAGAAGTTTCCCTTTTGGGGTCTTTTGTGACCTCGCCAACTATTACAACACTTTGCCCTTTGAGTGACTTTTGTTGGTCGCCTTTTGTTTGTTGTTTGTTGGTAACAATGGTCTTGAATTTCCTCCATTTGTTACACAATCTGTCTGACTGTGGATTGGTGGAGTCCAAACGTTTTTAGAGATGGTTGTGTAACCCTTTTCCAGCCTGATGGGCATCAACAGCTCTTTTTCTGAGGTCCTCATAAATCTCCTTTGTTCTCTCCATGATACACTTCCACAAACGTGTGTTGTGAAGAGCAGACTTTGATAGATCCCTGTTCTTTAAATAAAACAGGGTGCCCCCCTCACACCTGATTGTCATCCCATTGACTGAAAACACATGACAATTAACTGCTAATCCTAGAGGTTCACATACTTTTTGTCACTCACTACTATGTAATATTGGATCATTTTCCTCAATAAAATAAATGACCAAGTATAAGATATTTTTGTATCATTTGTTTAACTGGGTTCTCTTTATCTACTTTTAGGACTTGTTGTGACCAATTTTTCTGATGATGTTTTAGATGTGGTTTGGATGATGTATGATGTCTGACACATTGTGTTTTATGGTAGTTTGGTGTTAAAGTTTTTGACTTAAACTGTATTTTAATGGCAGAGGGGAACATGCAGGGAGCTATTAAGGCACAATAGTCGACAATGAGAACTTATTCCAAAATTCTCCACTGTTTTACCATCAGTAACATTACGTATTTAAAAACTCAGACATGTGTTGGGTTCATTGATGGTTTTGGATAATAAATAAAATAGTTTTTATCAGCAGTGACTACAACCACAAATAAAAACATTTTATCCAAATATCACCAGTGATCCGACACATGTTATCTGAGTGTTTAATATGTAATGGTTATTTAAGGGAAAAATGTAATCTAAAGGAAAAACAAAAAAAAAAGGTAGATCTAAAGGAAAAAAAAGTTTTAATTAAATTATTTAAATATTTCTCCTCCATGAGCAGAATAAAATGATTACGATACATTTTAGACTTTTACTTTCTGTGAGGGAGCTTTTTTTCGAGGTGGCCGTCTAGTTCCTATCAAACACCACAATTTTGACTTCTTAACTTTCTATAGAATTCAGGATTTTTTATACCAAACCCCTGTGACTGACATTTAAATCATCTCAGCCATTTCATTATGAACTGATAATTCAGTGGCGTTCCCACTCTAAGAACTGTTTTCTCTTAGTGTTCACATTGTTCTGCAGTGTTTCTATTTACTATGTGTACTTCATTTAGTTAGTACTATTACTACGGTGGTAAATATTGTTTTGTTACATTATGTAACATTGCTTTTTATGTGTGTATGCATTTGTTGTGTTTACACTGTTGTATAACTGCTGTTATAATGTGTACAATTCAGTTGCACTATTTTTTTTTATACAATAAAAGCTCTGAACCAACTGCATCTGTATGTCTTAGGAGTTTCTCCAGATATTAGTAATGCAGCTTTCAACTGACATGGATAAGAAATAAATAAGATCTCAGTGGTGTCTTATGTTTCTTACTTTGATCTCTTTTATGTCTGAATAGAAGCTTATTCTCCTTAAAGGTTCATATAAGACATAAATGAGAAACATATGAGACATAATTCAGCAGTAAATGAGTCTAGAATGAGATCTCATCTTTTTCTCCTTTGTCTCTCCAATGTCTTACAAATTATTTCTCATCTGTTTCTCCTAAGGGGGGTTTAGGAGAAATAAATGAGAAATAGGTAAGCCTTTGTTGAGACAAAATTGAGATCTTATCTATTTCTCCTATATTTCTCATGAGACATAGAAAAGATGATCTTGAGAAATACTTTTTTCCTTTGGGGAATGACCCCAGGAAAAAATGTACTGTGAAATTAGACAGTAGAACCATGAAGTGGCCAAATAACCACCAAAATTCATAGTATAACTGTGAAATAATTCATGGTCATTTCATAGTCAGCCAAGTTTACAGTTGTACTATGAAATTTCACAGTAGAACCATGAAGTGGCCAAATTTCCATCAAAAAATCATAGTAGAAATGTGAAGTTCATGGTCAAAGTGTGAAAGTTCACATTAAAACTGTCAAGCAATTCACAGTTTTAATATGAAAATTCACAGTACATTTTTTCTGGGACAGCAGAAACATCTGACATGGTCAACTCAGTGCCCCTCAGTCCCCTTTGGTTTTAAATCTTATAAAAACCTATGGACTGCTGATTTGAAGAGATTCTCTATGTTAACAAAGGTAAACTTCACAAAGTAGTAAATGCAGAGGTGTTAATAATTGTGATGGATGTTTATATAAACTATACAGAAAAAGGTTTGTGGGTAAAAATTACAATCAATTACGAATGGTATTGTGATGGAGTTTGACCCCCTTTTAGTGCAGACCTGAAAGTTGTCAAACTGACACGTTAGGTGGTTGGAAGCATATTAAAGTGCCATATTGAGGGCCACTTATGTTCAGTACAACCCAATGTACTTCCACTGTTTCCCTATTAAGATTACTGTAAGCATTATATTCTGAACCTAGGCAGGAGCTGGAAAAAAAATCAAACATCACAATTATATTTGGAGTGTCTACAAACATTTGGTTTGTATGTACTGTGTATATTGCAATAAGACTTTTAATGTTACACAAAACTGATTTTCATTAGTTACAGCCAATTACCCCTAGGTGACAGCATACACTTAATCATTGGAACGAACATGTCCTGTTGTGGTATATGAGGTACTACACTCACGTATAGCATATTCCATTTCTGAAGTGTTTTGAGAAAGCCCACAACAAAATTGCTTGAACCTCTCAAACATCTAAAATGAATCTCTGTAGCCATGAGATAAAGGAAACTAACATCACTAAGACAGAAACTGGATTAGGACACAGCCTCCCGAACTGTTTAAAATGGTATGTTCTTATTTGTTCAAAGAAAATCTAATACAAAAGCTTACTGACAACGTGCATTGAAAAAAAATGCATTAATTTAAGACAAATGACGTAAGCACCCGCTTTGAAAGGTTGCGTGAGATGTTATCATGGAAATAATTATCTAGGATTAAAAAGTGTTAAAGAGAAGTCAGTAGACTAGGGCTTGTAAATGAAACAAGGGCGAAGTCCGCCAGTGCTGGAGGAAAAATCAAGTGCCAAAAGTGTCTGACTTCAAACGCTGTCAAACTCAATAGATGCGTCACTAGCAGGACTTGTCGTTAGGGCAGGCTGGCTCCTCCCAAAGTAAACACAGCACATATATATATATATATATATATATATATATATATAATGTGTGTGTGTGTGTGTGTGTGTAACCACAAATCATTTGCATGGAAAATACAAATGAAAAATATAAATATGTATGGAAAATGCAAATATGATTATATTTATTTTCACTTTCATTTTTATTGCAGACAGTATGAACTCAACATATTTCATGTTTTGTCTGGCCAACTTCATTTAATTTGTTAATAAACATACCTTCTTGAATTTCAGGCCTGCAACACATCGCAACAAAAATTGGGAAGGTAAAGTGTTTAGAACTTGTGAAACGCATTATATAAGTATTTTTAATTAGTTTGTGAACCCTTTAGAATTTCCGATATTTCTGCATAAATATGACCTAAAACATCAGCAGATTTTCACACAAGTCAAAGAAGTAGATACAGCGAACCCAGATAAACAAATAATGCAAAAATATTATACTTGGTCATTTATTTATTGAGGAAAGTGATCCAATATTACATATTAGTGAGTGGCAAAAGTATGTGAACCCTTGCTTTCAGTATCTGGTGTGACCCCCCTGTGCAGCAATAACTGCATCTAAACATTTCCTGTAACTGTTGATCAGTCCTGCACACCGGCTTGGAGGAATTTTAGCCCATTCCTCCGTACAGAAAAGCTTCAGCTTTGGGATGTTGGTGGGTTTCCTCACAGTAACTGCTCGCTTCAGGTCCTTCCACAACATTTCGATTTAATTAAGGTCAGGACCTTTAACTTGGCCATTCCAAAACATTACCTTTATTCTTCTTTAACCATTCTTTGGTAGAACAACTTGTGTGCTTAGGGTCGTTGTCTTGCTGCATGACCCACCTTCTCTTGAGATTCAGTTCATGGACAGATGTCCTGACATTTTCCTTTACAATTCTCTGATATAATTCAGAATTCATTGTTGCAGCAGTGATGCAAGCTGTCCTGGCCCAGATGCAGCAGAATAGGCACAAACCATGATACTACCAACACCATGTTTCACAGATGGGATAAGGTTTTTATGCTGGAATGCAGTGTTTTCCTGTCTCCAAACATGACACTTTTCTTTTAAACCAAAAACCTTGGTTTCAATTTTGGTCTCATCCGTCCACAAAGCATTCTTCCAATAGCCTTCTGGCTTGTCCACGTGACCTTTAGTAAACTGCAGACGAGCAGCAATGTACTTTTTGGAGAGCAGTGGCTTTCTCCTTGCAACCCTGCCATGCACACCATTGTTGTTCAGTGTTCTTCTGATGGTGGACTCATGAACATTAACATTAGACAATGTGAGAGGGGCCTTCAGTTGCTTAAAAGTTGCTCTAGGGTCCTTTGTGACCTTGCCAACTATTACATGCCTTGCTCATTGTTGGTCAACCACACCTCTGGAGGGTAACAATGGCCTTGAATTCCCTCCATTTGTACACAATCTGTCTGACTGTGGATTGGTGGAGTCCAAACTCTTTAAAGATGGTTTTGTAACCTTTTCCAGGATGATCATCATCAACAACTCTCTTTCTGATGTCCTCAGAAATCTCCTTTGTTTGTGCCATGATACACTTCCACAAACATGTTGTGAAGAGCAGACTTTAAAACAGGGTGCCCACTCACACCTGATTGTCATTATATTGATTGAAAACACTCTAATTTCACCTTCAAATTAACTGCTAATCCTAGAGGTTTACATACTTTTGCCGCTCACTAATATGTAATATTGAATCATTTTCCTTAATAAATAAATGACCAAGTATAATATTTTGTGTCATTTGTGTAACAGGGTTCTCTTGATCTAGTTTTAGGATTTGTGTGAAAATATGATGATGTTATAGGTCATATTCATGCAGAAAAATATATATGTATGTGTATATATATACAGACATCAGCAACCCACCTCCCCACCTGTCAACATACCTGAAGCAAACCTGAGGCAACACTTGGGAGGCAAGAAGACAGCAACCCAACATCCCAGATCACCATAAATCTTTTTGAAATACCATGTCCAGTTTACACAAACAAGAGATTTAAATTTTTGGCAAAGATTGTAAAATGTGAGACTAACTGCAATTAAAGAGCTTGTCATAATCTCCATCACAAAGAACACAAGGATATCTGTATGCCTTTTAAGGACTATGGGATTGAGTAGCATGATTTAAAATTGAATATCTTAAGCTAGACAAGATTTCCATTCTTGTTTAAACTGTCAGATGATCCAGTCAAGGCAAGTTGTTATTCATCACAACTGTAATGCATGTACCATTTTTGGTAAATCTGTTTTGCTACTACCTGTTACATGGCAGTATTTTGCAGACACAAAATTACTTTATTTCATTAAGGACATTTGCAAGTACAAAAAATGAGTGTTGGTGCAAGGTGGACACAACAGAGAACTTTCAAGTACATGTATTTATAAATGCACATAGCACACACACACACACACACACACAAACACACAAATGCAAAATGAATGTGCATAGTGCAAAGGAAATGCGCAAGAATATGTTTAAAATAAAGGTAAAAAATTGAAGATAAAATAAATGAAAATTCAGGACTACAATCTTGAAATGATAATTGATACAGATCTTAGAAAGAAGCTGTTTCAGTGTCTAGTGGATATTTGTTTTACTAACAGATAGAATTGACAGATAGAAACCTCTCATGCGAAGTTTTTGGGAAAAGCTCCAGATTGACTTACAGTGGTGTTTGAAAGTTTGTGAACCCTTTAGAATTTTCTATATTTCTGCATAACTGTGACCTAAAACATGATCAGATTTTCATACAAGTCCAAGTACATAAAGAGAACCCAATTAAACATATGAGACAAAAATATTATACTTGGTCTCTTGATACATGCTCAATAATCCAGGTAAGAAAATCCCAGAAGTTGAATCTGTTCATCTGGACATAAGCTTTTGTGGGAGAAATGTTTCGTGACTTCTTCAGTCTCAGATAATTGGAAAACTTCCCCAATCTTATATACAGCACCTTTGCATAACGACTGATACTGGAACCTTTACATAACAATGGGACCGGCGATCAGTATAATATGCAGATTGCCATAACCATTAATGACAATGGCCACATGTTCCATTCACACAGGATTGGGGAAGGGCTGCGATGACGGCGTTGTAAGATGGTGAGAGATTCTTCTTCTTGGATTGTGAGATTGTACTTGGAGATGGGGGACAATTGAAAGTCGATGTTTACCGCAAGGCAACACATACAGATCAATACTTAAGGGCTGACTCTCATCATCCACTGGAGTACAAACTAGGAGTCATCAGGACACTGTACCACTGAGCAGACAGTGTCCCCACTGACACAGCGGCCAAAGATGGAGACAAAACTCACATTAAGCAGGCCCTGGGCAAATGTGGTTATCCGAACTGGGCCTTTGTCAAAGCCGGTAAGACACCCAAACAGTGCTTAAGCAGATCGATGAGAGGAGAACAACTCCTTACACTCCTTACCGCAGTCTAAGTGTAAACCAGTGGTGATTCCATATGTGGCAGGAACATCAGAACAATTGAGACGCATATTTTCCAAACACCGCATCTTGGTGGCTTTCAAACCCCAAAACACGCTATGCCAGAAACTGGTCCACCCCAAGGATCGGGTCCCCCAGCACAAACAGAGTAATGTAGTGTACGCTGTTAAGTGCCAGGAGGATTTCCAGGAATTGTATATCGGTGAAACCAAACAGCCACTGGTGAAACGGATGGCACAACATGGAAGACGTACCGCATCAGGTCAGGACTCTGCTGTTTACACCCACCTACAGGCCAGTGGCCACTCTTTCAAGGATGAAGACGTACAGATCCTTGATAGGGAGGAATGATGGTTTGAACGCAGAGTAAAAGAAGCCATTTTTGTAAAAAAGGAACGTCCATCCCTAAACCGACAATGTCGCTATCGCAGCCCTTCCCCAATCCTGTGTGAATGGCACATGTGGCCATTGTTATTAATGGATATGGCAATCTGCATATTAAACTGATTACCGGTCCCATTGTTATGTAATGGTGCTGGTACCAGTCTTTATGCAAAGGTGCTGTATATAAGATTGGGGAAGTTTTCCAACTAGCTGAGACTGAAAAAGTCACTTAGATGAGTGATGAAATGTTTCTACCACAAAACCTTATGTCCAGATGAATAGATTCAACTTCTGGGATTATACTTGGTCATTTATTTATTGAGGAAAATGATCCAATATCTTCAATTGGAACCTCTAGGATTAGCAGTTAATTTGAAGGTGAAATTAGAGTCAGGTGTTTTCAATCAATGGGATGACAATCCATTGTGAGTGGGTTCCCTGTTTCATTTAAAGAACAGGGATATATCAAAGTCTGCTCTTCACAACACATGTTTGTGGAAGTGTATCATGGCACGAACAAAAGAGATTTCTGAGGACAGTTGGTGAGGTCACAAATGACCCCAGGGTATCTTCTAAGCAACTGAAGGCCACTCTCACATTGGCTAATGTTAATGTTCATGAGTCCACCATCAGAAGAACACTGAACAACAATGGTGTGCATGGCAGGGTTGCAAGGAGAAAGCCACTGCTCTCCAAAAAGAACATTGCTGCTCATCTGCAGTTTGCTAAAGATCATGTGGACAAGCCAGAAGGCTATTGGAAGAATGTTTTGTGGATGAGACCAAAATATAAGTTTTTGTTTCAAAGAAAAGCGTTATGTTTGGAGAAAGGAAAACACTGCATTTCAGCATAAGAACCTTATCTCATCTGTGAAACATGGTGGTGGTAGTATGATGGTTTGGGCCTGTTTTGCTGCATCTGGGCCAGGACAGCTGGAACAATGAATTCTGAATTCTATCAGAGAATTCTAAAGGAAAATATCAGGACATCTGTCCAGAGAAAACATGAACTGAATCTCAAGAGAAGGTGGGTCATGCAGCAAGACAACGACCCTAAGCATACAAGTTGTTTTACCAAAGAATGGTTAAAGAAGAATAAAGTTCATGTTTTGGAATGGCCAAGTTAAAGTCCTGACTTTAATCCAATCAAAATGTTGTGGAAGGACCTGAATCGAGCAGTTAATGTGAGGAAACCCACCAACATGCCATAATTGAATCTGTACAGAGGAATGGGCTAAAATTCCTCCAAGCCGGTGTGCAGGACTGATCCAACAGTTACAGGAAATGTTTATTTGCGGTTATTGCTGCAAGGGGGGGGGGGGGGTCACACCAGATACTGAAAGAAAAGGTTCACATTATTTTGCCACTCATTAAAATGTAATATTGGATCATTTTCCTCAATAAATAAATGGCAGAGTGTAATATTTTTCTGTCATTTGTTTAACTGGGTTCTCTTTATCTACTTTTAGGACTTGTGTGAAAATCTGATGGTGTTTTAGGTCATATTTATGCAGGAATATAGAAAATTCTAAAGGGTTCACAAACTTTCAAACACCACTGTACAGTTGTAAGTGAGTAGCTTGAGCAGTTGAAGGTTGTGGGGCTTACTCAAGGGCCCAACAGTGGCAGGACCAGGACCTTACAATTAGTAGTCCAGAGCCTTAATCACCGAGCCAACCCCCACCTTAATAAACCTCAGTTGGGCTAACAAGAAAACAGACCAATAGTGCTTTAATTTATGGTACAATTCAACAGTCTAGTGTTAATGAAAACCATGTGAACTCTGTTTTAGCTTTGTGTCTACATTTGTCTATGAGTGTATCGTTCGTTTCTTCTTGACATGGAAGGGAAGCCTGTTGTAACCTGCATGGACACCAGAACTGTTAACACATATGATGTTATTGTACTTCATACTTATACAGTTGAATACATACTGTATACATATACAGTTGCTGCAGATTTGTTGGCTGCACATCCATGATGTGAAACTCCTGTTCCACCAAATCCCAAATGTGTTCTATTGGATTGAGATCTGTTGACTGTCAAAGCCATTTGGGTACTTATTGAACTTATTTTGAACTTATTGCCATGTTCAAGAAACCAGTTTGAGATGATTTGAGCTTTGTGACATGGCACATACAGTGGGGCCAAAAAGAATTTAGTCAGCCACTGATTGTGCAAGTTCTTCTATTTAGAAAGATAAGAGAAGTCTGTAATTTTCATCATAGGTACACTTCAACTATGAGAGACAAAATAAGAAAAAACAATCCAGGAAATCTCATTGTAGGATTTTTAAAGAATTCAATTGTAAATCATGGTGGAAAATAAGTATTTGGTCGCCCACAAACAAGCAAGTTTTCTGGCTCTCACAGACCTGTAACTTTTTTTTAAGAAGCTCTTCTGTCCTCCACTCGTTACCTGTATTAATGGCACCTGTTTGACCTCGTTATCTGTATAAAAGACACCTGTCCACAGCCTCACACAGTCAGACTCCAAACTCAACCATGGCCAAGACCAAAGAGCTGTCAAAGGGCACCAGGAAGAAAATTGTAGACCTGCAACAGGCTGGGAAGAGTGAATCTACAATAGGCAAGCAGGTTGGTGTGAATAAATCAACTGTGGGAGCAGTTGTAAGAACATATAAGACCAATTGATAATCTCTTTCGATCTGGGACCCCCGCGAAAGCCAGCAGAAGAAAGAATTATTAGTTTTGCGCCATACCTACTGTGAGCATGGGGGTGAACAACATCATGCTTTGGGGCTGTTTTTCTTGCAAGGGAACAGGACAACTGATTCGTGTTAAGGGAAGAATGAAAGGGGGCCATGTATCGTGAGATTTTAAGCCAAAACCTTCTTCCATCAGTGAGAGCACTGAAGATGGAACGTGGCTGGGTCTTCCAGCATGACAATGATCCCAAACACACTGCTCGGGCAACAAAGGAGTGGCTCCGTAAAAAGCATTTCAAGGTCCTGGAGTGGCCTAGCCAGTTTCCAGACCTCAACCCCATAGAAAATGTGTGGAGGGAGTTGAAAGTCCGTGTTTCCCCAAAACATCACTGCTCTAGAGGAGATCTGCATGGAGGAATGGGCCAAAATACCAGCTACAGTGTGTGCAAACCTGGTGAAGACTAACAGGAAACATTTGACCTCTGTCATTGCCAACAAAGGTTATGTTACAAAGTACTGAGTTGAACTTTTGTTATTGACCAAATACTTATTTTCTACCATGATTTACAATTAAATTCTTTAAAAACCTTACAATGTGATTTCCTGGATTTTTTTTCTGATTTTGTCTCTCATAGTTGAAGTGTACCTATGATGAAAATTAAAGACCTCTCTCATCTTTCGAAGTTGGAGAACTTGCACAATCAGTGGCTGACTAAATACTTTTTTGCCCCACTGTAAAAGATGGTACACTGTATAAATAAAGGGATGGACCTGCTCACTATCAATACTCAAACTTAAATTATGACCCTATTGTAAATGTCAAAGAAGAAACTGAGACTCATTAGACCAGGCAATGTTTTCCAATCTTCTCTTGTCCAAATTTGGTGAACTCATGCAAATCGTAGCCTCAGTTGCCTGCTCTTAACTGACAGGAGCTGCACCACGTGTGGTGTTCTGCTATCGTAGACCATCTGCCTTAAGGTTTGACATTGCTCCTCTGCATCCTTCAGCTGTAATGGGTGTTTATTTGAGTTACTGTTGTCTCTCTCTCAGCTTGAACCAGTCTGCCTATTTTCCTCTGGATAACTTCTCCTCACTGGATATTTTATTTTTTTCGGACCATTCTCTGTAAACCCTAGAGATGGCTGTGTGTGAAAATACCAGTATATACAGTTTCTGAAATGCCAGCAACCACGCCACGTTCAAAGTCACGTAAATCACCTTTCATCCAGGTGCTCGGTTTGGACTTCAGCAGGTCATCTTGACCATGTACCTAAATGACTTTCTGTCATGTGATGAGCTTGTGAAGGAGCAATTGAGGTGTATGTAATAGTGGCCGGTGAATGTACATACCATTTAGTCAACCACTTAGCTCGCTTTTGAGACAGTTATTTTGGATCGCATGATTATTCTGTAGATTAAACGAATCATTGTGTTTGTTATATGTGCTTTTCTTTTTCTTAATCCCATTCCAGTCGAGGCTAAAGGACGCTACAGGATGTATCATGAAAGCTGCCCTGTTTGCGAGCTTAAAGCTCGGGTCACATGACTAACAGCGTAGCGTCACGTCGCGCCAAACTGTAAGCTAACTGCCTGCAAAAGTGTTAGCGTGCGGCATTACAGCTGGGACACATGTTGGAATGAAGTTGATTAACTTGTTCCGGGATCCTGTAGATGACTAGAAGATCAAGCATGTGAGACGTGGCAGAACTGTGACAGCGTGACACATCGCTTCAGTAAGACGCGAAGCTTAGTGCTGGTAGTCAGAGGAGTAATTAGTGATTACTTGCATGCACGATGATGTGCTGACAGCAGCCTACGACAGTCTACAGAAGCAAACCCTGCTCAGAAAGAACTGATCCTGGCACTGTGCAGCACTTCGTAAAGCGGATTTACCGGTTGCTCTAGGAAGAGCACGGAATGCACAAAACAGGTAGGTCTTTCTGATGCTGGCGAAACTTGTGACATAAATGGAATACCAAAACCAGAATACTATACTACTAAACAGTACGTCAGAACAGCGACGACACCAGTGCGTACGTACTTGCACTATTTACTACGACAGTATGCGGATTCGTTTGCAACAAAACGTTCTTTCCTGATGCTAGGCTACTTGTCTGTTTTCATATAAAGTAACATTTATGATGTTTATCAGATTTTAGTCACAGATGAGGAAGCAGGCTTTCAAACTCACTCTAATCAGGAAAACGAAAACATAGGCAGCATAGCTGAGAGAAAAAACTGAAGCACAGTGTGACTTGGTGGAAACTTTCTTTCATCGAATCCAACTCAGAAGGCTTGGTTTTCCCCGACATAGATTCCTTATTCTTTTTTTCTTAATCAGTTTACACGAACGAATTTTACTGAACAATGAAGAATGTTTGTTTAAACGCTGTGTAACCGAACAGAACGAAGTGACAGTTAATGGTTGGAGCCAAACTTTTCTCTACACACTGCAGTATAAACACGTTGGAGTGTGACGTGGTTTGGTTAGGATACGACCAAATGTTTAGAAGCTCTTAAACATAGTTAAATTCCTCTTAATTAGACCCTGAAAGGATGTAGTACCTCCTAATAAGGTTTAAAGGTCTGTTACTTTGGTACCAAAGCCCTTTAAATGTGAGGTAAGTGATTTCCAGCCAGAAGACAATTTTGGAGAGTCTCTCAAGTTCCATAGCTCTTGCTATCAACAGCAGTCACAACAGGTTATGACTGTGCCAAATTATGAAAGTTCATGTAACTGTTATAACTGAAGCCAAAACAAAGTGCCGGGATTACTGGTGACAGCTAAACTGTTTCATTATTCCAATGCAAATGTATACGAATTCAACAAGTGTGGAGTGTTTTGTTTAGGACCAGTTTTCACACAAGTTCCTGTCACATACTAAAATGAGATAATTGAATGAAATCATGTGTTTTTTGTAGTTTGGTAACAAACTCTCTTAAGAAGTGAGTCAGTGATGGTCAGCCTGAAAACCTCTCACATTACAACAGGGTCGTATTCTCAAAAGTTCATGGAGGGTACTAGGCTTTGGGGTCGCACGATGGGGCAAGTGATTAACAAAACCTTAAATTTACTGGACATTTTTTTTTTCTTTCTTTCTTTTCATTTCACTGATATGTTCCATTTCTACTTTTTAGTTAATACTTACGTAGTGGTAATGGTAATGGTATTACCTAGTACCATTACCTATTTCTATTACCTATTGGATAAACAGAGTACCATCCTCCTAACTATTTTAGTTTTTTCTTCTTTAACTTCATTTATCCACATTCATCAACACAGTTCTGAGGTGCAGATCGAAGTTCGTTCTCCACGTCCGTTCTCAGTTCCCTGCTCTCTTCTGAAATACTTTCTTGCTTCATAAATACGACAAAAAATGTTGCATTTTAGCAATAATACACGAGAGGGAGTGCTATAATGTGAGATATTGGCACACCAGTGAACCTCGAGTGTGCTATTGCTTTAAGATAAAGAGGACAGAAAAAAAAGATTTGTTTATCAACATTCTGCAAGGTACAATAGTTCCATTTTCATCAGCTGATAAAACAACAGAACTTCAGACTATGCCCTTCAGTCATAATAGTTGAGGAGCATAATTTCTCAATAGCTCTTTATTATACAGACAAGAAACGCAAGTAAAGTTAACAATACCTCTTAATTTATTAAAAAGAAAGTTTTTCCAAATTTAGCAAATAAAATTGGTGTGATTTATAAGGCAGGATGTTACGAAGACACAGTTTTACCAGCAGAAACTGTTGATGCTGTATAACCCTTATTTTTCATTTCTGACTTTTGATCCATAAAAACGACATAAGGCAATTCATTTCATTTTTGTTGATGGTACTAAAACTGACTTCAGTGCCGCTGCTCTTCAGCCAAGCTGTGAATACAATAAGAGGGCATTTGATTTACTGTACTGACATTTCTCTGCCTTTCCAGCACATCCAAATCCTTGTTTGTTAGGGTGAAAAACGCTGGCTCATTGAAAGTATCAGTGTGGTCATAATAGCTTTATAATCCCAATTTAAATCAAACAAAATGTTTTCAAAGCCAATACATTTTATAAACTCTTTATAATTCATTTTGGGAGTCTTTTGCATGTATAATTACAATGTTTCTGCTTTGGTATGGCTGCCATCATTGCTAGGTTACGTGTGTATGTGGCGGAGTAATACTTGAAGAGCTTCGGTCAGAGTGCCACTATTGTGCATTATTCTCCCAGTCCTCTTCTGGATCATCCATATGCTCTCTGGCAAACTTCAGACGGGCCTGGACATGTACTGGCTTAAGCAGGGGGACACGCCTGGCATTGCAGGATCTGAGTCACACTCGGCGTAGTGTGTTACTGATAGTAGCCTTGTTACTTTGGTCCCAGCTCTCTGCAGGTCATTCATCAGGTCCCTCCGAGTAGTTCTGGGATTTTTGCTCACTGTTCTCATGATCATTTGACCCCACGGGATGAGATCTTGCGTGGAGCTTCAGATCGAGGGAGATTATCAATGGTCTTGTATGTCTTACAGTTGCTCTCAGTTGATTTATTCACACCAAGCTGCTTGCCTATTGTAGATTTACTCTTCCCAGCTTGGTGCAGGTCTACAATTTTCTTCCTGGTGCCCTTCGACAGCTCTTTGGTTGAGAGCTGGACTCTAACACACACCTCCTGGGCAAAAAAAAAAAAAAAATGATGGCACGACCTGGCAAGAAAAAGCAACATGATGAGAGAGAGAGAGAACTAGAAAAATAAATACAATGCCAGTCGAGGGTAAAAACGAGGGAAAACATTCCACGTTCCAGTTTGGACTCTGTTTGGACTCTGACTGTTTGAGGCTGTGGACAGGTGTCTTTTATACAGATGACAAGGTCAAACAGGTGCCATTAATACAGGTAACGAGTGGAGGACAGAAGAGCTTTTTAAAAAAGTTACAGGTCTGTGAAAGCCAGAGATCTTGCTTGTTTGTGGCTGACCAAATACTTATTTTCCACCATGATTTAGAATTAGATTCTTTAAAAATCCTACATTGTGATTTCCTGGATTTTTTTTCTGATTTTGTCTCTCATAGTTGAAGTGTACCTATGATGAAAATTACAGACCTCTCTCATCTTTCGAAGTAGGAGAACTTGCACAACCAGTGGCTGACTAAATATTTTTTGGCCCCATTGTATGTGTGTATATGTGTGTGTGTGTGTGTGTGTGTGTGTGTGTATATATAACATATTGGCTTTATGACTCTCCTGCTTTCCTGCTATCTGTGGATTTGCCAAGACTTTTCTTCTTACACGAGCAGAGTCTGCTTCCTCCTGTGTACTACAACACACATCATAATGCTCTTTTTTTTAGCACTAAGTGCTAAAATATAACATAAACACACATTCTCTCATAATTAAAGTCGGAATAATACTGAAGTGGTGTGTTTCTTGTCTATTAGACCAACATGGCATCTGAGTGAGAAATGTGTACTCATTGTTCTGAGAAGGTTAGCAGATATTTACTATGATACATATTTGTTTTGATTGTGCCAAGTCTCATTCCTAATGTAGATTCTGTAGTAGGAAATGGGCAAAATGAAAAATATTTATATTTTAATATTGATATTGCTGTTGTTAAAAAAATGTCATGATAACTGAAACATTAACGGCACTTTGAAAATTCAGCACAAAATGAATTTAATGTAATTAGCATATTAAATGAATATCTGTAAAACTTATTTCTAATGCTGCTCTTAGTTTTCTTATTTTAGGATTCTTTCCCATAATCAGCAAATTATGGCTCTCGGATGGTGCAGTTAACTAACCCATCATAACAGTGACCCAGGCTTGAGTCCCAGCAGTGCCTTCTGCCTGGGTGTGGGGTGCTCTTCTGGCTGCGCTCAGTAAATTCTGGGACTGGCTTCAGATCCCCCACGACCCTGACCTGGTAAAGCAGGGATAAAAAAAGGTGTGGGTGGTGTGAATTGGACCGGATGGTGATAGACGTGGCAAATGGGCGATTACATCGTCCCATCTCTCGGTAAATATTGCTATATCACAGCAGGAGCTTTGTATATGTGCCACTTTTTACCTGTAGTTTAATAGCAGAACTGCAGAGATTGCGAGATCATGTTGCATCATCTGTCAGTGTTTTTATTCGTCCAAATAAATGTTTGATGAAAAATAATGGACAACCATTGTGTGATTAATAATGTTGGTTTCACACACTGTAGATAGATCCTGTTTGGACAAAGCCATGAGTGTATTTGCCTTTTTTGTCACAGTTAATCCAACTGACAGTATTGTCTGCTTAACAGGGAGCAAAATAAGTAGACAGGAGCTATTTAGGAATATTTGTCCAGTTTACATTAGACCGCTGATGTGTCGTCTGTACCAGGTTTTAGTGAAATTGCTGTTGTTGTGACCACCTTATGTTCTGTGAAACAGGTTGTTGTCCAAAATGGATGTTGCTCAGACATTACCATAGTCACATTGACTTTTTATGCTACTGTAATGTAACTATAAACAATATTAATATATATTTATGTAATGCTGTTGGTTAAGTATGAATGAATTAATAGGTTATAAAGATGTATTTTTAATTTTTTTTTTCAAAATTCAATTTGGGATTCTGGAGTGATTAAGTGACCCTCCATCTTTCTTTAAAGTATGTGTCTGTCATATGAGTGTAGATTGTGAATGACTGCTTTAGAGAGACTGTGTGAAGTGTCATACTAAAGACGATTTAGTACTTGAGCTCAAATCACTAATGTGACATCTTGAGGTATTTTAACAACCATATGCTACTTTATTTGCTAATCCAGCTTGCGTTTTCACAGTGCAGACATGTCTTTAGAATTTAATTGTTTGGCAACACGGTAGCAGGACTGACAACACAAAGGAACAGGTATCTAAAAAAAATTCATCAGTTATTTATAACCAGTTTGGCCTTTACAAAGTGGACATTGTGCAAACAGCAGTTGTTGCGAAATATGTAAGGACAAGATTGCCTAGTCAGGTGGAGTCGAAAGGAACCTGTTCAACCCCATTTAAACGAAGCAACATGAATGAAACCTGCTGAATCAATTTTACTTGCCCGCGGATATGATACCGAACTAATTTAGAAACAGCAGTCCTCATTACTACTTAGGTCATTAAAATATTTCTAAGAATTCCTCTCTCAATTATATTCTCATTTACTGACTGAAAATCACTAACCCCTCCATTAAGTTTAAAGATGTTATTTTAGCTGTTACACACTCACAGATCACTTGTTAGGTACATGTCACTGTTTCTACACTCATTGTATTTTTTAATCGGTTCCACTTACCATTTAGATGAACTTTAGTTCTACAATTACTGACTGTAGTCCAGTTTCTCTGCATACTTTTAGATCAGATACAGCAGTGCTGCTGGAGTTTTTAAACACTGTGTTCACTCAGTGTGCACTCTATTGGACACATCTACCTTATTGCTTCACCTTGTGTATGTAAAGTCAGATACAGCAGCTCATCTGTTGTTGCACAGTTTGTGTTTCTCTAATGCTTCATCAGTGCTTACATGATCCTGCTGGCTGGACATTTCTAGCTAGTGGACTATTTTCAGTCCAGCAGTGACAATGAGGTGTTTAAAAATGCTAGCAGCACTGCTGTGTCTGATTCAGTCATTCCAGCACAACACACACTAACACGCCACCACCACTTCAGTGTTACTGTGCTGAGAATGATCCACCACCCAAACAGTACCTGGCCTGTGGGCGTCCTGACCATTAGAGAAAAATAAATGGGACTAATAAAGTAGGTAGAGAAACGGATGGACTACAGTCTGTAATTGTAGAACTACAAAATTCATCTATATGACAAATGTAACTGATAAAGTGATCTAATAAAGTTATCAGTAAGTGTATGTTCATTATTTGGGTATAATTACTTAGTGCAGAGTTACCTCGGTTGTCGTCATTAATTCGTTCCAGAAGTCACGTCGAGTACCAAAAACGATGAGTTCCGAGCAAATTTTTTCGTAAGGAATAATGTAAATTGAATGAATCCACTCCAGATTCCCAGAAAATCCACACTGTATAAGGCATTAATGCATTAATGCTGTTGCATTGTACAGGTGCTCCCTGATTTATGAAGGGGATATGTTCCGACAAAGCCATCATATTAAAGGTATCATGAACTGATGAGTTTAAGAAGTATTGGGTAGAGTTGTATATCCTGTAACATAGTGGAGTCTATGATAAGTAATGATAAGTAAGTTACTGTTTAAAACACTTAAATGAACCTACAATTGACCAAAATCATTAACACAAAGCTTGTTTGATAATGAAGTGTTGAAAAATCTCATGTAATTTAGTAGGGGTTGGTAATGGAAAGGACTTCACGATACGACTCACAATACCATTATTTCACGAAACATTGTGAGACGATGCATATTGCGATATTCCACATAGTTCACTGAAAATATAAAAACAGCTGAAATACAAACTACAATCTGAGTCATCTTAATACATCACATTGATAATTCAGTGGAAAAATGGACACATTGAATGCATTGAGACATCTACAGGAGGAGATTGTAGTTTACACCCCATTTAAAATGTGTTTGTTCTTCCTTTGATGTTTTGAGCTGAAAACTGATGTAGTAGCTTCGAAAAATGATCTTTTTTAGCACATCCCTATAATTTAGTGGAATAATGGATTGAAAGTGAAAACTACAAGCAGAACTTACTCTGCTGGTGACCTCGACACTGCTGCTCGGCTAGGCAGCCTGAAAGCCCAGCAAATGTGTTTAGTGTATAATATTGCACAGAGGTTCTCACTGTATTTCTTTTGTTTGGCTGTTATCCCTGACCTTTTTAGAACCCATTGGGTATTGTTTGCACTAAGAACAATCTAGTGTAGATGTGAAAATAAAGAAAAACACAAGGGGAAAAAAGCAGAGATCTGCACTGAGCAAGAGATATTGTTAATCTGAATCACTGAATCACTGTGTACTGAATCATGATCCGATGTGTTGCCTGAAACGAGTCACGCGACTTGACTTGTAGACGTTAAAGATACTGTGCAGAGTACCGAGCAAACGACGAGAACTGAGAAAAGTCTTTTTCCTCAAAATGTGTTCCTTTTCTATATGTATGCGACTTTTGCTGGCTATATAATCTTTATCTTTCATGATTACACACTGTATAGGTAAAAGTATTGGGATCACATGATACCTAGAGGAGATTTTATGTTGTCCCATTCTAAATCCATAGGCATTAATATGTGGTTGGTCCCCCTTTGCAGCTATAACAGCTTCCACTCTTCTGGGAAGGCTTCCTTGTCTGTGGGAATTCTTGCTCATTCATCAAGAAGAGTGTTTGGGGCGTCAGACTCTGATGTTGGATGATCATTGCTCTCAATCTCTGTTACAGTTCATTCACAGGTGTTCAGTGGGTTTTAGGTCAGGGCTCTGTGCAGGTCAGTTAAGCTCTTCCACATCAAACTCACCCAACCATGCCTTGATGGACCTTGCTTTGTGCACACAGGCCTTCCCTAAAGCATTCCCACAAAGTTGGAAGCATACCATTGTCCAAAATATCTTGGTATGCTGAAGCATTAAGATTTCCCTTCATTGCAACAACAGGGCGTAGGCCAGCCCCTGAAAAACATCCCCATGGCATTATCTATCCTCTACCAAACTTTACAGTTGGCACAACGCAGTCAGACCGGTAACATTCTCCTGGCATTTGCCAAACCCAGACTTGTCCATCAGACTGCCAGATAGAGAAGCGTGATTCATCATGTTTCCACTGCTCCAGAGTCCAGTGGTGGCATGCTTTACACCACTCCATATGACGCTTGGCATTGTGCTTTGTGATATAAGGCTTGCATTCAGCTGCTCAGCCATGGACATCCATGCCATGAAGCTCCTGGTACAGTTTTTGTGCTGAATTTTAATGCCAGAGGAGGTTTGGAATTCTGCAGTTATTGATTCAGCATAACATTGGCGACTTTTATGCACTATGTATGAGCCTCAGGACTACCTTTAATTGATCTGTCACTTCATGGCTGAGTTGCGGTGGTTCCTAAACGCTTCCACTTTTCAATAATACCACTCACGGGTGGTCGTGGATTATCTAGGATGGAAGAAATTTCACAAACTGGCTTGTTGCAATGGTGGCATCCTATTACAGTATCTTGAATTTGGTGTTGGTAAAGGCAGACTGCATGGCTAGGTGCTTGATTTTATACACCTGTGACAATGGGCCTGAATGAAACACTGAATTCAATGATTAGTGGTGTGTCCCAATACTTTTGTCCATGTAGTGAACACTATGATAATTGAATGATTGGTGTCGTTAATTTGTGCCATAATTCTTCTTTTTTGTCATTGTGTCTTAGTAATAAGCAGCGCTGGAACTGATTGGTGACTGTGAGTGCCGTCCAAGGCCAGGAGGATGAGGGTGCGCTGGTCAAAGAAGTTGGTTCTTCTGTCAAAGGCCTGTTTCTTCCTCTGCATTCTGTGGCTCTTCTACATATTTTTGTTCCGATCCTCCTCTTCTCCTCCAGCCGGGGAAGGTGGTGAACATGGCAATCTGGCCAGGCGGTCTGAACAGGAGGATGAAAACCCTGAGAACCTGCTGCAGCCCGTTTACATGAAGCCCCCTCCTGACCCTAACGCGCCTGGAGAGTGGGGCAAAGCCACCCATCTGAGTCTTAGCTCTGAAGAGAAGAAGCAAGAAGAACACACCATTGAGCGCTATGCCATTAACATTTTTGCCAGTGACAAGATATCCCTCCATCGGCACATTGAGGATAACAGGATGCATGAGTAAGTTTGCTGTTGGATTTGAAGGATCACAGTACAGGCAAATTTTTCTTTAAGGCAATTAAGCTTGCATCTTGAAATTGGCAAGTTTTCACTACTCTGTTGCTGTGGGTGGCATGGTGGCTCGGTGTGTAGCACTGTTGCCTCACAACAAGAAGGTCAAGTCAGATTTGTTTATATAGCACTTCATACAATGGAGCATTGTCTCAAAGCAACGTTACAATTTTAGATTATCTCCTAATATAATTTAATATAGATCCCAAATTGAGCAAGCCTAGGGCGACAGTGGCAAGGTAAAACTTGGGAGGACCAAGACTCAAAAAGGGACCCAACCTCCTTGGGCGGCGTAGATGATAAATGTAAGAATGAAACTAATTTATGGAAACTAATAAGACATATAGTGGTAGTTCAAATAAAATGTAAAATATGCACATCAGCATTAAGTAGTCCAATACACAGTCACTCTACGATCTTGAGTCTAAGCAGGAAAGTCATTGGCAGCACTTCGTCCCCAGCCAACCTGAGGAGGCAGAGAGTTACTGCCCTTTCGTGCGGCCCGGGTAAAAGGTCTTGGGTTTGAACCCAGACGGAGTGGTCTGGGCCATTTCTGTGTGTCTGATCCACTCATACCAGCAAAACACACACTAACACACCACCACATCAGTGTCTATGCAGTGCTGAAGATAATCCACCACTCAAATAGTACCTGATTTGTGGTGGTCCTGTGGGGGTCCAGACTTTTAGAGAAGATCGTATGAGTAAGAGAAGACAAAGTATGAAGAGAAACAGATGGACTGCAGTCTTTAATTGTATAACACATTGTGAAAAGTGCATCTAGATGTTAGTGAAACTGATAAAATGGACAATGTGTTTAGAACCAAAGAGGTATACTTAATAAAGTGATGGGTGAGTGTATAGCATACTAATATGTACTACGAATTACTTTTATAGATCATGTGCATAGCCCAATTAGCATCACAGTCTAGTGCAATGACTAAACTGACATCAAAAACTTGCATACATCTGAAAATGATGTGAACTATTGGAAAAGGAAGTTCTTGTTTACTGGAACAAGACAACTGTTTTGTTTTTCGGAACATGTCCCAGCAACTTTCCACATGATGTCCCTCTGCCAGGTCCCCCCAGCGAGTCCAGTTCAGTCACTGTGTCTGGTTTTATGTAACATAGTGTGTCACTCTCTAATGAAGCCCAGATTTCATGTTCATGCTAGCTTACCCTTCTAGCCCTTACTTTCATGGATTCAATTAGCTCAACTCATCATGATGCTTTAGTCAGTAATTGTGTATCGCTGATATTTGTATTGCTAGAATTGGGAAACTGATGACTTATTTTCTGAAAGCATGGAAAGATATAGGCTTGTTGGTAAATGAAGTGTATTTCTCCTCCACTGCTTTGTGCTTCTTCTGCCTGCTTTAAATCAGTTTTCTGCATCGCATAGAATTATTGTTTGTTCTTGTAAAATGTTGATGGTTTCTTTCAAATTGCTTCTTACATGTCAGTGCCTGTCACCATGTCACTTACTTCTCCTTATAACTACCTTTTATGGGCTGTCATGGGAGTCTCCGTCTTTCATAATGTTCGTTTGATGAGCGTTCCTTAAAGAAAACATGACCACTTAAGATGTTTGGACTTTATTGAGTGTAGCCTCGGCACTTTTAGTGTTTTGGAGCGAGTCCAGTAGCGCTCTGGGAATCGCAAGCTGTCACATTCTGTTTAATCAAGGATTCTGTAGCGTCTCTGTTGCACTGCCATTCTCACGCACCAGCCTCTATTCCCCAGATTCCTGTGAAAAAGGCTCTGATGTATCTGACTGATGTGTTAAGAGTCCATTCATTGTGCATACAGCTCTGACATTTTTAAATGGTGGGGCAAAAAAAGTATTTAGTCAGCCACTGATTGTGCCAGTTCTCCTACTTAGAAAGATGAGAGAGGTCTGTAATTTTCATCATAGGTACACTTCAGTTATGAGGGACAAAATGAGAAAAAAAAATCCAGGAAATCACATTTGTAAGATTTTTAAAGAATTTAATTGTAAATCATGGTGGAAAATAAATAAGTATTTGGTCACCCACAAACAAGCAAACTCTCTCATCTTTCTAAGTAAGAGAACTTGCACAATCAGTGGCTGACTAAATACTTTTTTGCCCCACTGTATGAATAGATAAACAGCGTATCTTGCTTTTCATTCTAATCTGAGGTAACACTGTAATTTAATAGAATTCACCTATGTAAGACCATTAGTGAAAATGCTTATAAATGTACATATTTTCTTAAATATCTGCAGTTTTTTTTCCTTATACATCATATAATCAGCATAACTATTTAATTGTCATGGACTAACAATTTAAGTGAGTCTTGATTGTCATGGACCTCCACAGTCAGCTGACTGAAACATCATTGAGCATTTATGGGGCACTTGAAGACCATGAAAGCCAAGCATTCAGTAACATCACAAGGTGCTCTTTGGAATATTGTGAAATCATGCTGGGATAACATGGATCACCAGATTTTGCACAAACATGTGTAGAGCATGCTAGTTTTGGTGCACACTGTCATTATAGAAAAATGGGGAACATGGCAAATATTAATAAATTCTGAAATTTAACTCCCTTGTTTTATTTTACTGATTGTGATTTGTAACGAAAAACATTGAATTTAATTTTAAAATTAACATTTACTTTGAAAATGAAAACACATAATTTAAAATGTTAAATGTATAAATTTAATTTAAAATGTAATTTAGTCACAAATAGAATTATGTTTGCTAATGGTCTTAGACTTTTGGCCCCCATTTGTATACAGTGGTGCTTGAAAGTTTGTGAACCCTTTGGAATTTTCTATATTTCTGCATAAATATGACCTAAAACATCATCAGATTTTCACACCAGTCCAAAAAATAGACAAAGAGAACCCAGTTAAACAAATGAGTTCAGTATCTGGTGTGACCCCCCTGTGCAGCAATAACTGCAACTAAACATTTCATGTAACTGTTGATCAGTCCTGCACACCAGCTTGGAGGAATTTTAGCCCATTCCTCCGTACAGAACAGCTTCAGCTCTGGGATGTTGGTGGGTTTCCTCACATTAGCTGCTCTCTTCAGGTCCTTCCACAACATTTCGATTGAATTAAGGTCAGGACTTTGACTTGGCCATTCCAAAACATTGACTTTATTCTTCTTTAACCATTCTTTGGTAGAACGACTTGTGTGCTTAGGGCCGTTGTCTTGCTACATGAGCCACCTTCTCTTGAGATTCAGTTCATGGACAGATGTCCTGACATTTTCCTTTACAATTTTCTGATATAATTCAGAATTCATTGTTCGATCAATGATGGCAAGCCGTCCTGGCCCAGATGCAGCAAAACAGGCCCAAACCATGATACTACCATGAGCATGTTTCGCAGATGGGATAAGGTTCTTATGCTGGAATGCAGTGTTTTCCTTTCTCCAAACATAACGCTTTTAACCAAAAACTTATATTTTGGTCTCATTCTTCCCATATCCTTCTGGCTTGTCCACGTGATCGTTAGCAAACTGCAGACAAGCTGCAATGTACTTTTTGGAGAGCAGTGGCTTTCTCCTTGCAACCCTGCCATGCACACCATTGTTGTTCAGTGTTCTTCTGATGGTGGACTCATGAACATTAACATTAGCCAATGTGAGAGAGGCCTTCAGTTGCTTAGAAGTTGCTCTGGGGTCCTTTGTGACCTCACCAACTATTACACTCCTTGCTCTTTTTTGGTTGACCACTCCTGGGGAGGGCAACGTTGGTCTTGAATTTCCTCCATTCGTACACAATCTGTCTGACTGTGCATTGGTGGAGTCCAAACTCTTTAGAGCTGGTTTTCTAACCTTTTCCAGCCGTATGAGCTCAAAGCAGAAATCTGCTTTGTTTGTGCCATGATACACTTCCATAAACATGTGTTGTGAAGAGCAGACTGATAGATCCTTGTTAATGATCCCTTTAAATAAAACAGGGTGCCCACTCACACCTGATTGTCATCCCATTGATTGAAAATACCTGACTCTAATTTCACCTTCAAATTAACTGCTGATCCTAGAGGTTCACGTACTTTTGCCACTCACTAATATGTAATATTGTATCGTTTTCCTCAATAAATAAATGACCAAGTATAATATTTTTGTCTCATTTGTTTAACTGGGTTCTCTTTATGTACTTTTAGGACGTGTGAAAATTTGCTGATGTTTTAGGTCATATTTATGCAGAAATATAGAAAATTCTAAAGGGTTCACAAACTTTCAAGCACCACTGTATGTCATAGATTTTTTTCTTAATGATAGTGAGCTTTATCTGGACATGCGTAGCATACAGTTTTATGTAAAAGTTTATGAAAGAGAAGTTAACACAACCTTGAACAATCATATGTTTAATGTCTACATTAAAAAGTAAATCATAATCCCGTATTGTGAGGGTAGGAGCGATTTAGTAGGTAACACTTGTCCCTCAGCTGCTCTGCTTAAATGATTTGAATAAAGGTGTCTGCTAAATGCTCTAAATGTAACAAATCAAAAATTAAATATGACCTGGGTAAAATCTGGGAATCTTTCCAGATGATCCATTAGTGATCTTATAAGGACTTGGGTCTCAGATAATTGATTTGTTAAAAGCTCATTAACAATTGTAGAAATATTTTATATGCATAGCTTGCAGTAACTTCTTTTTCTTCAGAAAATGAAAAAACATGTAAAACATAGTTTTGCCAGACATGCTTAAACGTTTGCATAAAACTGTATATGTAGTATTGTAGATGCTTTGGGTATACATACTGCGCATTCATTCGGTTGGCTGAAAAGTATGTTGACGTTGATCACACAATTCACACAGTGTTTTTTTTTTTTTTTTTATGCTACTGTAATGCAAGTATATTTTCATAAGAAAACTGCATGCAAACCACGTGTAAATGCGCCAGAGATACCTCTGAAAACACGAGTGGAAGACTACTATCTATGCAGCACCCCTAATGCCATTGCGTGTGAAACCTAAATTGTTATATACATGCTAAACCTTTTTTAATTTATGGAAATTCACAATAAGTATAAGAAATACAGTAATGTATTGTTACGACCCTATCTAGGGAAATGCCATAACACTTACGAGGATGGTATGATAGACCTGATACTTTTGTTTGGCGAAGCCAAAAATGCATTGATGGACAGTATTACAAACAACACAGAAGATCAGCCAGATGAAACAGAGACTCAACGAGTGAATGTGAAAAAGTGTATATAGTTATAGGTTTGAGAGAATATACAGGTAGTGAGGGGACAAAGGAATACTATTTAAAATAGAACATACACTTAGGAATGCCGTTTACAGCTTGTTACAAATAAGTAGCAGAAAGCCATACACTGTTGAGGCAACCAGCTGTTTATGGACAGAACGTCCAGAGTTAAAAGACAGGTTTTTATTTCCTATTGTAATTTATTAATCATTTATTATTTTTAAGACCTGTATTATGCTTATACTCTCGATTAGGTCATGTACAGAGGCCATATTGTGACACAGGAAAGCCTTTCAATAATGTGCCAATTATGTGTGACTGTACTTTTACAGATGTATGAGCAAGAAGTACAACATCCGTCGCCTTCCCACAACATCAGTGATCATAGCTTTCTATAATGAAGCCTGGTCGACCCTGCTGCGAACCATCCACAGTGTACTTGAGACCATACCTGCCATCCTGCTGAAAGAGGTCATACTCATTGATGACTTCAGTGACAGAGGTGAGTGTACATACTGCTCTGTCCACAGGTTCTCAAACCGTATTAAACAGGGACATTAAAATACTTGGAATAAGGTACTTGGAAAAACAGATTTGACAAGATGCACCTTAAGCTTATTTTTGAAAGTACCTAGTGACGGAGTGGCTCTCAGCTCCTCAGGGAGTGAATGCCAGAACTTTGGGTCATGGTAACTAAATATGGTAACTTTTTTCCCCACTTTTCACTTGTGCTGTTGAACAGTGAGCTGACAAACTTGCAAGCGCTCGGCTAGGGTTATATAAAGCCGTTTATCATCTGCATACTGCTGATCAGTGTTATACACATTAATTAACACACCAATTGGAAGCATATACAAAGCATATACAGTAACCTTGTTATCTTGCCCCCTTGTTATCTCACCAACCTCATCTCTCACCACCTGTGATGGCAGGACGGATTTCCCTCCATGCACTTTACGTCGAAAATCCGTCAAGAAGTCCCGTCCCGTCATTTAAAAAAACCAATCGGCATATTATTAAATGTGTCAGAGAGGTGGGAAGCAAGTCTTGGCCCCTTTGTAGTGGCGGCATGCGCAGTAGCCAGAATAACTTTAAACATTTTATTTCTCTGTGTTATTTGAACCTAATAACGCAAGTAAGTTCTATCATTTTACTCAGATTATACCAGCGATTCTAAATATGCATTTTAAACATGAATTTCTTTAAGTTTCGAATATATTGGTCTCCTCCCATTCAAAGAGATATGACTCTGGTCTTGTACGGCTGGAAATAACTGCCTGGGGCCATTACCAAGATGGTGGTGGAGTGAACAGTCTTAGAATGACTTTGCTGTTATTCATTGCAGAATGGACTTCATGTGTTTCAAGTCACAGAAACAATCGTCAATCATGGACTATTTCACAAATTTGCGTCAATTAATAGAAACCGTACATGTTTTTGTACATTGTAAATGTGATTGTATAATGGCTGCTCAGTAAAACGCATGTCGGCATCAGGTATGAATATCCCTGTCTACTTTTTGTAACCTTGTTACGTTGCCAAACACTCCTTTTGCCAACATAGCCATGAACAGACGTGGGCGAGATAATGAGTTTGTTATTATTATAATTATTCATCATTAGCTACATTTGGCCAACGTCATTAACATAAAGCTTATTTTATAATATCTTATTATAATACCTTTCCCAGTGCTCACCACTCCCAACATCACTTCCGACTTCCTCATTTGAGTGCGGGAGAATACTGTGTATACTACACATAGCTTGGTGTGAAAATAAAAAATTCAGAGTACAGTTTCTGCTGAATGTGTTTTTATGTTTATTATCGGATTTCAATCATGAAGTTGACATATCGCAAGTCAGGCCATCATAAAATGGGGAATACCTGTATTCAGTTTCTATCCCCACTAAATCAAGTTCGGGAGCCAATTCTGGACAAGATGGCAGTCCATCAGAATGCACACACACACAACCTAACTCTCTCTCTCACTCACACACACACACACACACACACACACACACACACACACACACACACACACACAATCACACTGGAGTACTTCAGAGACTTTATTTAAACTTTAATTGACCTTCTCTTGACTTCAATTGGCCAGGCTGGGATTTGTTCCAGGTCTAGGGAGATGTGAGGTCACAGCACTAACCACTTGGACCACGGTGCCACTAGGGTTAAACATTGATTACTAAATTGTATTCATTTCTAATCAAACTGTATTTGCTGATAGATGAGGCTTTAATTTGTTTGGGATTGCACAGAAGAGATGTTGTATAGATGCTCACTCTGCTTTGATGGGAATTGCAGGTTATCTGAAATCAGAGCTGGAGCAGTACATGAGTAAACTGGAGCGAGTGCGTCTCATCCGCACCAATAAGAGAGAGGGTCTTGTTCGAGCCCGACTCATTGGCGCTACCTATGCCACAGGAGAAGTTCTCACCTTTCTGGACTGCCACTGTGAGTGTGTGACTGGCTGGATTGAACCTCTTCTAGAAAGGTATACTCAATCAAATACACCCAGATTTACATTTACATTACTTAGCAGGTGCTCTTACCTAAAGTGACTCTTGATTCAGTCTTGCACAGACAATACAATCCAGTCTACGCAGAATGTTTAGGGCCTTGCTCAAGGTGCTCAGCAGTGGAAGCTTGGCTGTACTGAAACTTGAACCCAACCTACTCAATAGTCTCAGTCCCAACTACTCAATAGTCTCAGTCCCAACTGCTCAATAGTCCAGTAACTTAACCGCTGAGCCACAACTGCTCATAAGGTGTAAGGCATTACACCAGGACAAATACTACACTGAGAAAATGGCATTTACACTAAATTAGTTTAAATGACCATTAATAGTATGTGTAACATACTATATGTCTAAATGTTACTTAACAGTGATTCTGGTTATTGAAGCTTGCATCTACCATTATGCTACAGCATTCAGTTATTTGATACTGTTAGCTTTTCTGCAACCCCAAATCAGAAAAGCTGGGACATTTATGGAGAAAAAAGCAAACAAAAAAAAAATTCAGTGGGTCTTACATTTACTTTGACTTTTATTTCATTGCAGACAGAATGAATCAAAGATTTGTAATGTTTTGTCTGGTCAGTTTTATTTCATTTGTTTGTATACACCATTTCCTGCATTTCAGGCCTGCAACACATTCCAAAAAAATGAAAAAAGCTGGGACAGGTGCAATTTAGGGCTAGTAATGAGGTGACAAAGTAAGTAATGATGTGATTTCAAACAGGTGTTGTCAACAGGTGATTGTAATCATGATATGGTGCAAAAGCAGCATCCACGAGAGTCTTTGAGGAGCAAAGATGTGCAGAGAATCTCCAGTTTTTCAACAAATGTATGAGAAAATGAATGAAATGTTTAAAAACATTGTTCCTCAACGAAGGATTGGAAGGGATTTGCATAATTATCTTTTTAAAGTGCATAATATCATTAAACGATTCAAGGAATCTGGAGGAGTTTCGGTACATAAAGGGTAAAGGTGCAAGATGAACTCCTGTGATCTTCTATCCCTCAGGTGGCACTGCATCAAGAACTTTCATTCATCTATAGCTGATATAACCACATGGGTAAGGGATTATTTTGGCGAACATTTGTCAAGCACTACATTACAGAGTTACATTCACAAATGGCACTTGAACGTTACTGTGCCAAAATGAAGCCTAATGTTAACCATGTTCAGAAGCGGTCAACTCGTCTGGGATTGGTGACATCTGGGAGAGACCATGATACAGTTGAAATGTGTACTGTGGCCAGAGAAATCAGTATTCCAGATCTTTTTTAGAATGAAAAGGATACTATAACCAAAGGTGACAAGGGCCATCCAGACTGTTTTCAGCAGGAAGTCCAAAAGCCAGGGTCTGTCATTTTATGGGTTTGTGTCAGTGCCCTGGACAATGGCCATTTACACTTCTGCGATGGCAGCATTAATGCAGAAAAGTACACTTAGATTTTAGAGCAAAAAATTCAAGATGACATCTTTCACAAGGACGCCCATGCATGTTTCAACAAGACAAGTGCGAAACCACATGCTGCACACATTACAAAGTCATGGTTGCAGAAGAAGACTTCTTACATACAGAAGGTACTGAACTGGTGTGCCTGCAGTCCTGACCTGTTCCCAGTAGAGAATGTGTGGAGAATTTTAAAACGAAAAATGTGACAAATGACAACTCCGTACAATTGCACATCTTAAAACGTGTTTGCAGGAAGAATGGGACAAAATAGCAGCTGAAACACTAAATTGCTTGGTATCCTCGTTGCCAAAACCTCTTTTAAGTGTGTTGAAAAGGAATGGCAACATTACAAAGTGGTAAATGCTTTACTGTCTCAACCTTTTTTGGAATGTGTTGCAACCTTGAAATGCACGGATGGATGTTTTTACAAGACTGCTGAACAAGTGGAGGTCCAGAAGGCGAATGTTCACCCCTCTGGAACACGGGATCTCAGGCGGATCCCCTCTGGAACACGGGATCTCAGGCAGATCCCCTCTGGAACACGGGGCCTCAGGCAGGCCCCCTCTGGAACACGGGGCCTCAGGCAGGCCCCCTCTGGAACACGGGGCCTCAGGCAGGCCCCCTCTGGAACACGGGGCCTCAGGCAGGCCCCCTCTGGAACACGGGGCCTCGGGCGGATCCCCTCTGGAACACGGGGCCTCGGGCGGATCCCCTCTGGAACACGGGGCCTCGGGCGGATCCTCTCTGGAACATGGGGCCTCGGGCGGATCCCCTCTGAGGCACGGGGGCGAACGACCGTGGCGCAGGCACGATACCATAGGGCGAGACTGACGGCTTGGACGGCCCAGACTCAGGACCGAAGGTCAAGGTAAACGCGGCCAGCGACTCACTAACCGAGCAAAGCTGCTCATCACCCAAGCTAAGCTGTGCACAACGGGCGACCAACGACTCATCTACCGAGTTGCGAGACTCAGACGACTCAGAAGCTGGGCTAATCTGCTTAGATACCGGGTTACAGGCATTCGGCGGCTCATCTACTGAGTAGGGGACTCCCAACGGCTCAGAAGAGGGGCTAATCTGCACATATGCCGGGTGCAAATACCGAGGAGGCACGGACAAGGCAGTCAGCGGCTCGATGACAGAGTTATGGGCTTCTAAAGGTTCGGTAGTGGGGCTAAGCGGTGCAGACACGGCAGTTAGCGGCTCAACAACCGAACAATGCGCTGCAAGTGGCTCGGTAGCGGGGCTAAGCGGTGCAGACACGGCAGTTAGCGGCTCATCTACCGAGCTAAAAGGCGTCAAAGGCTGGGGAACAGACTTAACTGGAGCGGATAAGGCGGTTAGCGGCTCAACGACCGAGCTAGGAGTAGCGAACGACCCGGAAGCGGGGCTAAGCGGCGCGGACCATGCAGTTAGCGGCTCAACAACCAGGCTACGTGTTGTTATCGACTTGGAGGCGGGGCTAACACGCCTATAAACAGGACAGTCAGGGTAAGTTGTGAAGCTAGCGGACGCGGCGGATGTGGAGACAGAACTACACGATGCCAGCGGCTCTAACAGGGCAAACGTCTGCGGCAGGCTGTTCCGCGACATCCTTAGCGACGGGCAGGATATTTCGCAGAATGTCCTTGCTGAGCGAAGCGGCACGAAAAATGGTCCTGGCGAGAGAGGCGGCCCGCAGAGCCTCACCGGGGGGTGAGGGCGTGCTCTGGAAGGTCTCCGGAGTGAGCCCGCCCTGGACGGGTCTGGACCTGGTGCGGGTCTGGATTCTCCGACATCCCCCCCAGCTGGGGATCGCGGAGACAGCTGATCAGCGGTGGGCGGCGGAGCTTGGCAGGGCAATGACCAAACTCGACCTCCAGTGTTCCCAGGAACTGTTCCATGGTCCCCTGCGTGAATTGTGGCCAGTGAGCAAGAGCCCACTCCCAGGCTCTGCCTCCAAGGGAGAGGGTCATAGCACGCAACAGGTCCACCTGGGGGCATACAGAAAAGAAGGACACACATGCCCTACACTGATCCAGAAAAAATCTGCACTGGCTGGGATCCCCACTAAAAGGGTCCGGGTAGTGGGGCATAGGGCTGAGACCTGCCGTCTGCTGATTTGGCGGGAGCATTCTGTTACGTGGGAGTGCTAAGGAGGCAGACGAAGATGCAGGTATGGTACAAACAAAACAGGACTTTATTAAGATAAAACCACAACGGCAAGAAAAATACGACCACAAAATAACCAGAATAAACCGACGAGGACCAACACCAAAAACCTGGAGACGAAAAATATACAGACAACGAGATGAACACTAAAGACTAATACACAGGAGAAACAACAACAATAAACAGACTAAGAAAAAACAGATATAACCACGGAACAAAACACAAGCACGGAGAACTAGGAAGCTACAGCTGACTAAGGGGATATACAGGAAACAAAGGGACACTACTGGGGGGAAACACCAACAAGAGGATCTACAAGGATACACAAGAGGCTGTAGGGAACCGCAGAAGGCTACGTAGAGCCACAGAAGGCTACGGAGGGCCACGGAAGGCTTAGGGAAGCCACAGAAGGCTACGGAGAGCCACAAGAAAGCTAGAAGGCTAAGGGAAGCCACAGGAAGCTGTAACCGGTGGGGAAACGACAAAAGAAAATCAATACCAGCTAAGAGAGCTATGGGAAGCTATACTGGAATATACACAACAAACAATAATAATATTACAAGCACTGGCCAAGGAAGCTACGGAAAGCTATACCAGATAAATAAACCACAAAACAGCAATAATACAAACACCGGCTAAGGAAGCTATGGGAAGCTAAACTGGTAAAATAAATAACAAATAACAATTTAAATACTAACACCGGCTACAGATTAACACGTACACAGAACAAGAGAACTCCCAAATAACTGAGCACAGCCACAAAGCCGTAACAGGGCCGGGACCGAGACGCAGAGTACATCCAAACCGCAACATGAACAAACAGACAATCCCCCACAGTAACAACATAAAGACAACGCTCCCGCGCCAGCAGAAAAGTACACGTGCTTTAAATAATGTCCACAAACGAAAGACAAATGCGCTATAGCTGCCGGCGCGGCCATACTGGATCCAGCGACGTCAAAATAAAAGTCCAGAGGTCAAAAAACAAAAATAACAGAAAACACGGCGCAGGGCACGGATCCTAACACTTTTAGGACTTCTGTGAAAATCTGATGGTGTTTTAGGTCATATTTATGCAGAAATATAGAATATTCTAAAGGGTTCACAAACTTTCAAGCACCATTGTAAATGTAAGGAACACTGTTTTTAATTAGCATTTTCAATACTGTCCCAACTCTCTTCTGATTTGGGATTCTAAATTTCCGATTTACTATGTTTTAAATCCACACATCCTGGATGCAGTTTTGTGAATGTGTGTCCAAGTGAATGTGTAGACTACTTTTGGGTTGAATTGATAATATTGTACATTAGATTTTTGCAGAGCCATCCCTATGACTACCAATGCTCTGTTGGGTTTGTATTGTTTAGGTCATACCATGAATGGTATTGCATGTTCTCTTGCAGGATTGGGGAGAAGGAGAACACAGTCATATGTCCAGTCATTGACACCATTGACTGGAACACGTTTGAGTTCTACATGCAGACTGGTGAACCCATGATAGGAGGCTTTGACTGGCGGCTTACATTTCAGTGGCATTCTGTACCAGAGGTGGAACACAAGAATCGGAAGTCCCGAATTGACCCCATTAGGTTGGTGTTCAGTCAGCCTGTCAAACAGGGCTTCACTTTCCACACTTCTTTGCAGGAAAGTTTAAACAGGAGGAGTCAGACAGGGATCCTTCTCAGTATGAGATTGCAGATGTTTTTAATAACGGTCATTACCTTGTCATACCTGTTAAGTAATTCAATAACAATGGTATACAAAGTAAAAGTAATGTTTATATTAACTGCATATCTGGAACCACAAGTTTGTGTACTTTTATTAGATCTTAATAGAGTTAGGTCTGGCTCTTGAAAACGTAGAGGGTGCTGTAAGTCTGAAAACAGAAACATTGTTGAGGATTTGCTGATGGAAACCTTTGATGTAGTGCCAGTGTTAAGCTTGTGAACTTTTCACAGATCTCCCACTATGGCTGGGGGCCTGTTTGCCGTGAGCAAGACTTACTTTGAGCATCTGGGCACTTATGACATGGGCATGGAAGTGTGGGGAGGAGAGAACCTTGAACTTTCTTTCAGGGTAAGATTTTGCTAGCTTTTCAGAGTGTTGCATGTTGGTGTGAGTATCGTAGCCTTTACACCGTGTTTACATTTACAGCTTTTAGCTGAAGCTCCTATCCAGGTTTTTGTTTGATTGTTTTATTTAATGTTGCAACTTCATTTCATGACCCTGTCCAGGATTAAGAAGATAAGAAAGTGAAGTAACATGAATATACATCCATTCCAAAAACACTGGGACAGGGGCAGTTTAAAAATAATGATGTTCAAAAAGGTGATGGACACTACTTTTGTACCAAATCATGATTGACATGAAAGGCTGAGTCTTTGAGGAGTAGATAGGACTTTGGAATTTTGGAGGAATTTGCATATTGGTCCCTCTACAATGCATAATAATAAGTAATCGATTCAAGGAAGCCGGAGGAATTTCAGTATGTAAAGAACAAGGGCACAGGCCTAAATTGAATACCTGTAATCTCCAATCCCTCAGACAACACTGCATCAAGAATCGTCATTCATCAACAGCCGATGTAACCACATGGACAAGGGATTACTTTGGCAAACTTTTGTCAAGCACTACAATACAGATTTACATTCATAAATGCCACTTAAAACTTTAGTGTACATAAAAAGAAGCCTTTTGTTGACCATGTCCAGAAGCAGCTTTAACTTCTCTGGGCTTAGAGGCATCTGGGATGGATCATGACACGGTGGAATCATGTGGTCAGATGAATCATTATTCCAGTTTTTTTTAGGAAAAAATGTTGGCAGTGTGTTCTGGACCAAAGATGAAAAAGACCATCCAGACTGTTATTATCAAGAAGGCTCTGTCATGGTATGGTGTGGTCTGTCACCACTTTTAGCAACTGATTACAGGAAGAACGTCACATCACACCATCACACCATGCGTCGACCAATTTGAAATCATTTTCAGTTGTTCTGAGTAAGATGAAGGAGAATCTGATCACATTAAACTACAAAACTCCTAAGATCCTGGCAGCTACATTGTGTTCAAAAGAATAATAGAAGGCAGATGATAAGGTATGGAGTATTTTAGTGGATGTTTTGGGTGTGATGGTGCCAAATGGTAAGCTCTGTTGCTTCACAATGCCAGAGATCCCCAGTTTAATCCCGACCCTGGATGTAATCTGGGTACTCTAGTCCTTCTGTTGTGACCTTCTCAGTACTGCGCCTTAAACTAAAAAAGCAAGGCATGCTTGTGCTTTTTATGCTGTGAATATTATTGTGACAATAGCCTTTTAGTAGTTTAAATTGCTAATAATGAGATATATGTATGGGATTCCTTGTGGCTAAAAAGATTGATGGCGAGTACATGTTTTATGCATGTAGAAACACAATACAGTCTCTTCAGATGACTTGAAGGAGTTTATGTGTATAATTGATGGGCTGTGAATTGGTTTACAAGGACACCTATAAAGGTAAAGCTTTCTACCACGATATAAACTCAAGTGACGCATCTAAAAAGATGTAGTAATAATTGTAATAATAATTTTATTATACATTTGTTCCACCATCATTTCCCAATATACACTCATTCACAAAAAATGACAGAAGTGCTTCCCCTTCTGCACTGTAAAAAAAAAAAGTTGTCAGAGACTCCTTTTGGGTAGTATACCTCTTGTTGAGAGATTGTTGATTACCGAACATGGCTCTATGATGCACTCAAAGACATTTTGTCCAGTTGACAGAGAGGGGGTGCATCATTGAGCTGAGAGAAGCTTGATGGTTGTTCAGGCAAATTGCCTGCCATGTAGGCCATTCTGACCCATGTGCCGCAGGATACCATATGGAACATGTATGCGTCCATGTCCAACAGTATCTCTAGGTACTAGAACCTCCTTTCAATTGTACAGTTTTCGCCAATAAACTGATCGTTTTTCTCTAATATTGTAATCGCTTGCATATATCATACTTAAAATCATACATTTATAAGTTTTCATTCTATTACAACAATTACCTTTTTTTTTTTTGTCACACAGGCTCGCATAAAATTGGACAGTGTAATATTGGAACAATGTTGTCTGGTCTGATGATTGTTGTTTTTTTTTTTTGTGACATTCGGATGGTAGGCTCAGAATTTGGCAATGACATGAAAGCAGGGATGAAGGCATCCTGCCTTGTATCAGTGGTACAGACTGGTGGTGGTGGCGAGCACATTTTGGCACATTAAAACATCACAATCTACTGGAGTATTGTTGCTGACCATGTCCATCCCTTTATGACCACAGAGTACCATCTTCTGATGGCTATTTCCATCAGAACGTGCCATATCACAAATATCAAATCATCTCACCTGGTGTCTTGAACATGACAATGAGTTCACTGTACTCAAATGGTCTCCACAGTCATCAGATCTCAATCCAATAGAGCACCTTTGGGAATGGGAGACTTGCATCATAGATACACAGCCGAACAAATCTTCAGCAACTTTGTGATGACATCATGTCAATATGGACCAAATCTCTGAGGAATGTTTCCAGCATCTTGTTGAGTCTATGGCATGAAGAATTAAGGCAGTTGTGAAGTCAAAAGTCCAACTTGATACTAGCAAGGTGTAAATAATGACGTGACTTGGGTGTGTAAACAGATGTAGTGGGAGCAGCTGAAGAGAGATGATTATATATAAACAGTATGTGGACAGTCAGGTGGCACAGTGGCAGTTCACTAGCTCAGGACCAAGGTGACCCTGGTCTTGCAATTACAAAATGGTTTATATAAAAACTGTGTGTTTCTCATCATAAACTTGGTCTCAGTCATGTTCTTTCCTGTTTTCTTCTTTGTTAATTAATTAATTATTAATTATTATTATTTTTATTTTTTGTTATTGAAAAGGAATATTTTTGGAACTAATATTGAATACACTTGCTGAATAATAGTCTGTCAAAGTAAGGCCAGCTGTGAAATCTAGGTTATGTTTTGTTGTGACATCCTGATCCATCTATTGGACTTGTTTTTGATTCTCCCTTTGAGACTTCTTTGTTTGTAAAAACGTGTTTACACATGGGACACTTGTGTTTGATCGTTTCCAGGTTTGGCAGTGTGGAGGCTCATTGGAGATTCATCCATGCTCCCACGTAGGCCATGTGTTCCCTAAGAAGGCTCCTTATGCTAGGCCAAAATTTCTTCAGAACACTGTGCGAGCTGCTGAAGTCTGGATGGACTCGTACAAGGAGCTCTTCTATAACCGCAACCCTCCTGCTCGTAAGGTAACCCTAATCTCTCTGCTGTTTTATTTATTCTACTGCTGGCTCTGCTTAGAATGTGTCAATATGCTGACGAAGAAAGTAGGCCAGATGTGTAAAGCCAGGCAACATGAGGCTTGTACGTCCTGTTCTAAATATTGTGCCGCTGAGGAATTTGTAATAATAACAATAATAACCATATTTGTATAACACGCTTTTTCTTAAAGAAATTTCCTCTCAAAGTGCCTCTCAGTGGGAGGGCAAAGTAATGCATTTCGAGTTAGTATACACTCACCGATCACTTTATTAGGTACACCCCCTGTTTCTACACTCATTGTCCATTTTATGAGTTCCACTCATTGATGCACTTTGTAGTTCTACAATAACAGACTGTGGACTGCGGTAGCCTAGTGGTTAAGGTACTGGACTCTGGACCAGAAGGTCCAGGGTTCAAATCCCATCCCTGCCAGGCTGCCACTGTTGGGTCCTTGAGCAAGGCCCTTAACCCACAATTGCTTGGATTGTAAGACTGTACCAATTGTAAGTCGCTCTGGATAAGGGCGTCTGCTAAATGCTGTAAATGTAAATGTAATCCATCTGTTTCTCTACACGCTTTGTTCATCCTCTTTTCTCTGCTCTCTAATATTCAGGACCCCCACAGATCAAGTACTACTTGGGTGGTGGATCATTCTCAGCACTGCAGTGACACTGATGTGGTGGTGGTGTTAGTGTGGATCAGACACAGCAGTGCTGCTGGAGTTTTTAAACACATCGGTGTCACTGCTTGACTGAAAACAGTCACCACCTAAAAATGTCCAACCACCAGCATCCTGTAAGCACTGATAAAGGATTAGATGATAATTAACACAGATTGTGCAACGACAGATGAGCTACTGTCCCTGACTTTACATCTACAAGATGGAACAATATGGTAGATGTGCCAAATGTAGTGCACAGTGAGAGAACTTGGTGATTAAAAACTCCAGCAGCACTGGTGTCTGATAAACTCATACCAGCACAACACACACTAACACACCACCACCCCATCAGTGTCACTGCAGTGCTGAGAATGTTCCTCCACCCAAACAGTACCTGATCTGTGGGGATCCTGATCATTAGAGAACAGAGTAAAGGGGACTGAAAAATTATGTAGAGAAACAGATGGACTAGTCTGTAATTGTAGAACTACAAAGTTTTGCTATACGGTATGTAGAACTGATAAAATGGACAATGAGTGTAACAACAGAGTGGTGGTCACAAAGTGATTGGTGAGTGTATAACCAAAAGTATTAAAAATGTGGCAGTTTATTAAAAGCCAAGTGATATAAATGTTGCTGCAATTAAATGACTAATTTAAAACGGATGCATTCTGGGAGATAATCCACATCATTGGATGAATGCAAGCATTTGTTGATCTTACTGTTTGGGAATGTAATCCGTCAGACACTCTGCTAAATTAATAAAGTCCTGAAAATCTAACTAGAGCCCTTTAAAATCCATTCTGGATGTTAGAATGTAGTTGTTTAAGAATATGTAATGAATTCTTAAAATGAATGTAAAGAATAATTGTAATGAAGAATGAATAAGAAATCGTAAGAAGAGAGCATCACAATAACTGAAATCCTTAAAAATTACCAAGCTTTCTCATTCTTTCTTCTCTGGAAACTTCCAGGAACTACACCCTGCTGTAAACAATCAGGGTTTTGTCATCAATGTGTTACCATAGCAGGCAGTGTCAATGTTTAACACGTTGTCATTAATGTTTAAATATGGTTTTATAACCCTCTCTTGTTTTGTGAGAGTCAGTTAGTACTTTTTTCACTTCCTCATCTGCTCAGTGGCTGCTGGACAGGCCATGACTGTCAACATCATGAGAGGCGTGAAAGCTCCCAGAATTTATTTAGCTCTGAAAGTGTGTGGACCTCACTTGGATTAAGGCCTTACAAGTTAATTAAGTTTGTAGATGTCAAAAACGGCAATTGATCACCTGGAAAGGTGCCCGGACTTTGATACATGCCAATTGTTTTTTTTTATTTCAGTTGTAAAACAGAGGAATCTCCAAATGTTTGTGTTCTTATAATTGAGGACTGGGAAAGAATCTATGTAGAACCCTTATGCTCACTGAATAGGGTCACTTTCATGCATCTATGTAACAATACACATCATATATCACTCCAGTGGAGCTACGGTTAGCTGCATTACCTAATACAAAGCAAAAATCTAGTACATTATTGTAAAAAAAAAATTGTATGACCTACTGGTGTGGATTTATTGGATTTTAAGAAGTCAGTCTTGAGTCATCATGAGAGAAGCCAAACGTCTATGAAAACCACATTGTCCATTGACCGCCAGGACACTGTGGTAGCCTAGCGGTTAACGTACTGGACTATGGACCAAAAGGTCCACGGTTAAAATCCCACCTCTGCCAAACTGCCACTGTTGGGTGCTTGAGCAAGGCCCTTAACCCACAACTGCTTGGATTGTAAGACTGTATCAGTTGTAAGTCGCTCTGGGTAAGGGCGTCTGCTAAATGCTGTAAATGTATGGAATTTTCTTGAGTAATTTGCTAGAAAGAAAACAGTCAGCTTTGTTTACGTATGTAACTGTTCTTATTTCTGTGCTACATGTGAGAGCTGTTATACTCTCTTACAGGAATCCTATGGTGACATCTCAGACAGAATCCTCTTACGAGAGCGGCTCATGTGCAAGAGCTTTGACTGGTACCTGAAGAATATCTACCCAGGTCTACATGTACCGGAGGACAGGTCTGGCTGGCATGGAGCTGTAAGTGTATTTAATGGGTATAAAGAACAAGAAACAAACCTTCTAGATATGAGAAGGGGGGGTATTACAGCAAAATATCATATTTCACTATTTTGCAATGCTTTCCATTTGTGATGGAAATATATCGGCGGTCGATTATATGGATTTTTTTTATTCAGTTATCGGCCTGATATTAGCCGATGTTATAACAGACATTTATTATATATTTACATATGCATATTTCTTTGTGTTTTCTTTTGGCTGTTATTCCTCAAGCAAAATATCTGATGTTGCTGACTATAGTTTTATATGCAGTTATATTCTTTCTTGGGCCTCCTCAGTCATGGCTTCTCAGTCAAGTCAAGTTTTCTTATACACTTAATTGTTGCCTGTACCAATTCAATACCAAAAATATTCTTACCTTTTTAAATGAAGGTTAGAAAATAAAATGGAATGAATCCATTTTTCCTTTGAGTGAACTGCAACTTATATTTACAGAAATCGTCATGTCTGATTTAACTGTTTTATTGCTAAAATGAATTACTGATCCAGTTTTTAACAACAGTTCAATAATGTGAACAATTTTAAATGCAGAAAGGTCAAATTGTTGCTTTTGGTTTTTGTTTTTGTTTTTTTTACATCGGCCACAATAAAGTGCTGAAAATCAGGTATTGTATCAACCCAAGAAATTCAATATCGGTGCATCACTACTTTCCATTTGCCAGCAAATGTTAAAATTAAAGACGTTTGTTGGATTTTCCATCTGATCGTGGTTCAGGTAGAGACGACCAGGAGACTCAATATCTATCAGAGAAGCGTACTGAGCCTGAGCATACAGGTAGATTCTAGTTCAGTTGCAGGCTGAATACGGATTGAATTAAGCCCTTCTCTACCACACACGACGCCCTAGATCCTTATCTTTGCTTTGTGGAGGCAGAGGGTTGTCAGTCTCCTGACATCAAGACATGTCCTGCCTGTATCATTGTGTTCTTTCATGTGTGGCAAGAAAACTTTTAGCACAGTGATAAAAGAGTGACCCAAGATGTGTCAGAGACATAAAACAAACATATAAATACAGCAATTTCAAGATAAACTATAATGAAGGTTATTGCGTAGCAGTGGAGTTGGTCAGCACGTGCTGTGTTGGGATTTGTCATGGTAGTGATAATGTATGTGACACAGTGGCTCACAATGTTCACTCTACAGGATTGACTGCCCAATCTGATTTTGATCTTTCTTTGTTTATATTATTGCTTTTCATGGGATATCTGAACAGATAATGTTTCTGACTCAGATCTTCTATGGGTCGCACACATCTTTCTCAAAATACATTTCATAAATGAGCCCTTATGTAGGAATATGGCTCTAAATAATGTACTGGTATGCAATGCAATGTACACTTAAATTCACATCTAATTTGCTTGACATGATCAGACTTCGAATGAAATACAAAAAGTAATGTTATGTTACAGTGCATGTTCCACAGGAACTTAAGTCTCACTTCTGTTTGTGGATGAATCTCAAATGCCATTCTGTTTCATATCTAGTGCACTAGTTGGGCTCTGTGTTATTGTGAACTATATGTAATGTATAAGCACAATTTACACTATTTCCAACAGCAGGTACAACAGTGGCAGCTTGACAGCTTATACATCCGTTCCTGCATTTCAGGCCTGCAACACATTCCCCAAAAAATGGGACAGGTGCAATTTAGGCCTAGTAATGAGATAAATGAATAATGATGTGATTTTAAACAGGCGTTGTCAACAGATGATTGTAATCATGATTTGGTAGAAAAGCAGTTTCCACGAAAAGCTGAGTCTTTGAGGAGCAAAGATGGGCAGAGAATCTTCAGTTTGTCAACAGATGTGTGAGAAAATGATTGAAATGTTTAAAAACAATATTTCTCAAAGAAGATTGGAAGGTATTTATATATTACTCCCCCTACAGTGCATAATATCATTAACCGATTCAAGGAATCCGGAGGAATTTCAGTGTGTAAAGACTAAACTCTAACCTGAACACCCATGATCTGCAGTTCCTCAGACAGCGCTGCATAAAGAGCTGTCATTCATCATAACTGATAGAACCACATAGACAAAGGATTACTCTGGCGAACCTTTGTCAAGCATGACAGTACGGAGTTACATTCACAAATGCCACTTAAAATGTTACTCGGTAAAAAGAAACCTTATGTTAACCTTGTCCAGAAGCAGCCTCAGCTTCTCTGGGATCAGTTGAATCTAGGATGAACCATCACACAGTGGAAACGTGTATTGTGGTCAGACAAATCAGTATTCTAGATCTGTTTTGGAAAAATTGATGCTGTGTGTTCCGGACCAAAGACGAAAACAACCATCCAGATTCGTATCAGCAAAGTCCAAAAGCCAGGGTTGGGTCAGTGCCCTTGGCAAAGGTAATTTACACTTCTGTGATGCCAGCATTAATGCAGAAAAGTACATTGAAAGTTTAGAGCAACATATGCTGCGTTCAAGACGACATCTATTCTAGGGATATCCATGCATTTTTCAGCAAGACAATGCAAAGCCGAATGCTGCACACATTACTAAGGCATGGCTGCAGAGGAAGAGGGTACGGGTCCTGGACTGGCCTGTCTGCAGTCCTGACCTGTTCCCATTAGAGAATGTGCGGAGACTTTTGTAACGGAAAATGCATTGACGACGAGCCTGTACTGGTGCACATTTTAAGAAGTGTTTGCGGGAAGAATAACAGCGGAAACACTAAATTGCTTGGTGCCAAAATGTCGTTTAAGTGTTGCGAGAAGGACTGACAACATTACCAAGTGGTAAATGTTCTACACTGTCAACTTTTTTTGGAATGTTTTGCAGGCCTGAACTTCATGAAGGGATGTTTATTAATGAAATGAAGTGGACCAGACAAAACATGAAATGTCTTTGGTTCATACTGTCTGTAATGACATAAAAGTCAAAGTAAATGTAAGAAACACTGCATGTTTTAAATTAGCGTTTTCCATACTGTCTCAGCTTTTTCTGATATGGGGTGGAGTTGTAGTTTGACAGAATGAATGCTCTTCTTTAATTTTAATTGTAGTCATTTTCAGTGCTCAGTATAGCAATTCAGGGAGACGAATGAAAGGTATCTGTCTCTGGTTTACAATAGACTTCATTCAAATATCATAGTATTGTTTTATGGTTTAACTCTGCTTTTTCGTGGTCATGGTTGCAAAACCAACCCAGATGGAACAGATGGCACAGACATCACACAGTCCAAAGCTATATTTACAACAAACTGACCATCTAAATTGAACTTGCCATGAAACCTAGATCAAACCTAGACCCAGATTAAAATGGAGAATGTCAGATTCTGTGTGTGTGTTTTTTTTTGTTTTTTTATTTATTTATTGGCACACGATGAGAACCTGTAACGATCAGATTCGGTTCAGTTTCACTATGAACTTATTTAATTAGATCATCTAGATTAAGTTTGTATGGCCCAACTGAGCTTGCTATCCTGTCTGGTTCAGGTGCGTAGTGGTGGAATCAGCTCCGAGTGTCTGGATTACAATACTCCGGATCACAACCCTACAGGGGCTCTACTGTCTCTGTTTGGATGCCATGGACAAGGAGGCAATCAGGTAATAAACACTACTGTCCTACATCTATGACTCACAACTAATCACCTGTCAGAAGGAACAAAACTTGTTTGCTAGGAATGTCAAAGCTGTCTCACCACCTTAGGGTGAATACTAAAGGTTTTTCACTCGTAGTTATGGTCAGAATATTTTTTTTGTAGTTTCATTTTCCCCATTATGCCTGTGAATTGTTCATATGGTCGTGGAAAGGCCTTTGTGACTTAATAGTGGTGCCTGAATGCTTGTAATCCCATCAGAACGTTCTGTATTTTTAGGTGAATATGACCTAAAACATTGTCAGTTTTTCACTCAAGACTAAAAAGTAGAAAAAGAGAATTCAATAAAACAAATTAGACAAAAATATTATTCTTGGTCAATTATTTATTGAGGGAAAATGTCCCAATATTACCTTAGTAAATACATTTACATTTACATCATTTAGCAGACGCCCTTATCCAGAGCGACTTACAATTGATACAGTCTTACAATCCAAGCAATTGTGGGTTAAGGGTCTTGCTCAAGGACCCAACAGTGGCAACTTGGCAGAGGTGGGATTTGAACCCCGGACCCTCTGGTTCATAGTCCAGTACCTTAATCGCTAAGCCACCACAGTCCCACTAAATAGCAAATGTATGTGAAACTCCTAGGATTAGCAGTTAATTTGAAGGTGGAATTAGAGTTTGGTGTTTTCAATCAGTGTTCTATTTAAAGAGGAGGGATCTACCTAAAGTCTGATTTTTAAAAGCACAAGTTTGTGGAAGTGTATCATGGCATGAACACAGCTCCTCAGAAAAAGTGTTGGAACAAATTACATCCATCCATCTCTATTGAGTCCATTGTTACATTTTCAATAGTGGTAGACCAATGAGAATCATTCAAAGCAGGGCGTGTCATAGTTCCTTAGTGATAGTGCCATAGTAACGTCTAAGTAACTAAAGGTCTCTCTCACACTGACTAATGTTAATGTTCATGAGTCCACTGAACAACAATGGTTGCACAACATAGTTGTAAGGAGCAAGTGACTGCGCTCCAAAAAGTCATTGCTGCCCATCTGAGGGACAATTCGGCAATGTGGTTGTGTGTGTGTGTGTGTGTGTATGTATGTATGTATGTATATGTGTATATATATATATATATATATATATATATATATATATATATATATATAATATATATAATATATATATATATATATATATATATATATATATATATATATATATATATATTTATTTAACTCAGAGTACATAAAGATATACTGTGTATATATAATTATATTAACACAGTGGTTACATTAAGTACAGTTATGCCTTACTTCAATGCTTCAGTCTAGATGATTTCTTAATTGGCTACAGTTTATGGATCTCAAACACCAGCCATGTGTAAGGGGCAGCTCTCTTACGCCAGTTGGTACAAGCTCAGCTTGCGCAAATAGTGGTGTCTTCGTACAGGCACCATCACACTAGGTGTTTGAGTGCACGTGTGTTTGTGGAAATGAGAGAAGTGTTAAGGGAAATGAAATCTGAACAAAGAGAATAGAAAGTAGCAGAGATTGAATTAGGATAAACCTGAAAGCAGTTAGTGGTGAATTGTAGTAAGTGAGGAAGATATTTTGGTTGCTAACTGAACAAGGTAAAGAGAACATCCAAGTCATGAACTGAAGGAAGTATGAAAAGAGATTCAAGTTAAATCTGAAGAAAGTAATCAGACCATTAGTTGTGTTTGGGGGAATCCATTGGAGATGGCATTTTGATTCTGTTTTTGTTTACTGGTGCTGTATTGGAATTCAGTTTCATATTTCAGATCTCACCATCACCACCAACTGTGAGCTGTTGCCTGGTTGGGTTTTAATAATTTTGTTTCAAAAGCTAAAAGAAACTAAAAACCTGTAAATGCATGTAGATATTAAATTAAATTAACATGTGTATCAGCATGAGTAAATAACAAAAATAATAATTCCCTCTGAGTTTATTGTAAGAACATATTACTGATCTTCAGCAAAGAAGTCAGTGCTTTGGTTTTGAAGGGTCAGATTTTAAACTTGGGTATTTGAGCGAGTTGTAGTGCATGTTGCAATTTTGTTTCATGTCTTGGAATGAAGTCACAGTCTGTTACTGACCTGTTGCATTTTAGAAGTGCGTGTGGATGCATGTGGGTGCGTGTGTATGTATGTGAGGGTGTGCATGCAAGTGTGTGTGTGAGGGTGTGTGCACAAGTGTGAGAGAGAAAGTGTGTGTGTGTGTGTGTGTGTGTGCTTAATTATCCACATCAGTTTATGTTTTCCACAAATTGTCTTTATATTGCTTTGGAGCATATTAAATTATTGTATCCATTTTTAATTAGTACAGTAGTCCTTGGTTTGAGACAAAGAAAAGAAAAATGAAAATTGACTGATAATTGATGATTCTGAATAATGAACACACACACACCGGCTACTTAAGTAGGTACACCTTGCTAGTATCTGGTCGAACCCCCCCCCCTTTGCCTTCAGAACTGTATTCTTTGTGGCATAGATTCAACAAGGTGCTGGAAACGTACCTCAGAGATTTGGGGTTATATTGACCTGATGGCATCACACAGTTGTTGCAGTTTTATTTTCTGCACATCCATAATGCGAATCTCCTGTTCCTCCCCATCCCAAAGGTGCTCTATTAGATTGAGTGGAGGTCATCTGAGCAGTGAACTCATTGATATGTTACCAGTTTGAGATGATTTGAGTTTTGTGACATGGCACATCTGCTGGAAATAGCCATCAGAAGATGGTATTATAGGAATGAACATGGTCCATAACAATACTCAGGTAGGCTGTGGTGTTTAAATGATCCTCAGTTGGTATTAATGGGCCCAAAAGTGTGCCAAGAAAATATTCCCACACCATTACACCACCAGCAGCCTGAATCATTGATACAAAGCAGTTTGGATATATGCTTTCATATTGTTTCATATTGAATGTCACAGCAGAAACTGAGGGAATGTTTTCCAATATTCTGCTGTCCAATTTTGGTGAGCTGTGTGAAGTGTAGCCTCAGTTGCCTCTTTTAGCTGACAGGAGTGCCACCCGGTGTGGTCTGATGGCCTGTAGCGCATCTGCTTCAAGGTTCAACGTGTTGTGCATTCAGAGATGCTCTTCTGCATACTTTGGTTGTAACGAGTGACTGAGTTACTGTTGTCTTTCGATCAGCTTGAACCAGTCTGGACATTCTCTGGCATCAACAAAGCATTTTTGCCCAGAGGTCTGGCGCTCACTGGATGTTTTCTCTCCTCCTCACCATTTTCTGTAAACCCTAGAGATGGCTGTGTGTGAAAATCCCAGTAGATCAGCAGTTTCTGAAATACTCAGACTAGATCTAGCAGCAACACAAATGGCACATTCAAAGTCACTTAAATAACCTTTCTTCCCCATTCTGATGCTCGGTTTGAACTTCAGCAGGTCGTCTTGACCATGTCTACATATCTAAATGCACCGAGTTGCTGCCATGTGATTGGCTGATTATATATTTGCACTAACAAGCCATTGAACAGGTGTGCCTTATAAAGTGGCTGGAGAGTGTAAATAAATGACAAAACTGCAGTGTACAAGTGCAGGTCCGAGACAGATTTGAGTACTGCAGCCTTATTATTCCTCACTTCCACTGTGCATTTGGTCACTGTGTGTTGTAATGAAACATCATGTTTAAGTTCTAGACTGATAGAGCTACACAAAATACAGTACATGAAGATGTAACTGACCTGCTAACTAATAATACCTCTCTTCCCTAACCCCCCACCTGCTGCTCCTGACTCTGGAAGTATTTTGAGTACACCTCACATAAGGAGATCCGCTATAACTCGGTGACTGAGCTGTGTGCAGATGCTATAGACGGCCAAGACTATATAGGAATGAAACACTGTCCTGCAGATGGACAGACAATTCCTCAAAGCAGCATCTGGGAGTTTAGAGATGTGAGTGTTCCTTTAAATCCATTCGCATACTGTTGGCTGTTTGTTTCTTCCCGAAGCTGTATCTAAACTCATTTATTCTGTCTTTCCAGGATGGAACCATTTATCACCCTCTGACAGACAAGTGCATAACCTCCTACCGGAGAGCAGATGGTCACACTGATGTGCAAATGTCCAAATGCTCTGCTGGAGACAAAAACCAGCAGTGGAAATTTGAAGGAGCATGATCAACATCATTACTACTGCAAGTGCACAGGATTAGTAGCCTGCTTCAGCCATGCTACACCTTTCATTTTATTTTGCACTGTGAGTTTGACCGATTCGGTTTAGTTTTATTGGGTTCAAGTGAGAGTGGAATCTTTTATGGGTCAGTTCATTGCCTTTGCAAACCAAAGGTGAGATCAAGATTCTGAAGTATTTTTAATGGGAGTTGTATATGTTTATGTGGTGAGCATTTTAAATAATGGTGCAATGGTGCAATTCCTTATAGAAGCAATGTGGTGAAAGTTATTACTTGTGTTTACATCAAATTGTATTAAAGTTGTAGAAGAACTGAGTTGCCACTAGCTGCTCTAAACACGGCTCTTTCAGTAGAAATTTCAGGGAGTGGTGACAACTTGTTTGGCATCACAGTGTTCTTATTATGTGTGTATCTATACAATGGCCTGCAGATTCCATCCATTATGTAGGGTTTTGCTGTCTTTTAGACTCCACAAACCTGTTTTGCACATGCTGTGCCTTATTGAAATGACTTTGTAGATGACCGTTCTCCTCTGTTGGACATCCGTTTGAAGATTAACCCTGGAAACCATGCTTGAAGATTAATCGGGAATTTATGAAATGCAATCAGATTGCTAACACTGTTGTGCCTTTTTAAGTAAGAATCCCTACAGAGGTGTACATTTTATGGCATTTTCACATACAGTGGTACCTCGGTTCTCGTTGTTTATTTGTTCCAGAAGGCTTGTTGAGAATCTCAAACAACGAATACCATGCAAATTATTCCTATAAGGAATAATGCCAATTTCATTAATACAAAGTACAAAGAATTTTATGCCTTAATGGAGTTGTATTGTACAGGTGCTCCCTGATTTATGAAGGGGGTATGTTCTGACAAATCCATCAGAAGTTAAATATAATATGAACTGAGGAGTTTAATGTATGTTTAGAGCGGTCTATACTGTAGCATAGCAGAGATACGGAAAGGATACTATGATAAGTAATGCTAATTAAGTTAATGTTTAAAACACTTACATTAATCTACAGTCGGCCAAAATCATTAACAAAAAGCTTATTTTGTAATAGTGTTGAAAAATGTCATGTAATTTAGTTAGTAATCGATTGAAAATGAAAAGTAAAAGCAACACTTGCTGTATTGATGAACTCTGAGTGCTAGAATAGCTGCTAAGCTAACAGCAGCCTGTGTTCGGGAGCATTCAATTCCTGTTTTGCTTTCGGCTGGCTCTTATAAACAAACCTTTTTAGGACCCATGGAGATTTGCACTAAATACAGTACTGTAGATGTAAAAACAAAAGCAAAAACATGATAAAAATAGCAGAGATCTTCTCTGAGGGTTATTGTGAACCTGAATCACTGTGTACTGACTCATGGCTCGTGAATCGAGTTTTGGCTGAAACCCATACAAGTTAAAGCAAATGCGCCGAGTACCGAGCAAACGACGAGAACCGAGACACATTTTTCTAGTCAAAATGCATAGAGAACTGAATTCAATGACTTCTGAGTTGGTCAAGAACCGAGGTACCACTAGATAGTTCTTTTAAAATGAACCAAACGCAGTTCTATTAAAGTGAACCTGAAAGGGGAGCCAGCTGCAAATATTCTCAATGCTTTTTGTGTTCACATTGTAAGTGAACATTACAAGGACAGAGTTCTTTTTCTGGATCTCTTTAACACTGATGAAATCTCAGACCACTTTTGTTAACACCATAACTCAATTAAGAACTCGGACCTCAGCTATGTAACATTGTTGTCTCATCTTTACTTTCATGTGGCTTTGCAGCACAGCTCTGTTGTAGAAAAACCTTAACTGTTCCGTGTATTGCAGGCGGCTGACATTTAATGTGCTTTAATGTGGTCTTCCTTCCAGATTTCCAGAAGTGTCATGGTCTCTGTCTGAAATCGCAAAATTCCATGTGCAGCCATTTTTCTGAAGTTGTTTGTAGCCTTTGAGAATTGCAGCTGGTTACGAAGACTTGAGGTTCTATGCATGAAACAAAACGCGAAGCGGACCTGGGCTGCTTTGTCTTCACAAATCGGGTGGATTCCAAAACGAACCAGAAACGTTCATTTTTGAGGATGTTTAGAGGGGTCTGGGCTCTTTTGACATGTTCACATAGGCAAAAGAAACCATTACTCAGCAGTCTGAGTCCACTTCAGATGCTGAAACGGTCCAAGGGGGAAAACAGCCTTAGTTCCCACTAGGGAATCTAAAAGGGCTTTTTACTTAAGTTCTGTAGGACTGTGCTTCATAACTGAATATAGAAGCATTTACAGAGTTTTCTAATGTAAGGAAAAGAGGTAACATTTTACAATAAGGGAGACAAATAAGCACCAATTAATGGCTATCACACTGTTAATTGTCATTAATTACCTACAACTAATATATTATTGTCAGTTGACTTTCAGTGACGATTTCATACTATTAAGTATTAGATGAGTGCTTGGCAGTCAATCAGCAAGTACAGTCTGAACTGACATCTTCCATTATGATTAGTTAAGAGCTTACAAGGTGAAGAACCGTTAGTTATTACATTATTAATGAACTGACAGGTATGTTTACCCATATACAGAAGTAAAATGGCAACCTGTCAGTCAATTAATATTGTAATAAAAAAATCAGTTATTCAGTAAATAAGCTCTTAAGGATTCGCTTTGTAAAAGTCAGTTCACGGAGTGGCTAACTGTTATGTACTTACCTATTACTTCGTAGTAAGTAATGAGGAACCTGTCAACGAGTATATTGACATGGCTGTTAATTAGCACTCACTGTAAAGTGTGAATGGAAAACCTGTAACTGTTAAGCCTATTTTTATTATTGAAGTCTTCCATCTGTCAGCATAACATTTTGCTTCATTTTATGCATGATCAATATTTAGTTAGGTTTAAATGGATCTACATTATAGGACCAAATCTATGGATTTTACACACAATAGCAGCCTTACAGACTGTTTGGAACTTACTTGATAAATGGTATTTGTGTCTGTTCAGTGTGTGGTGGTAAGTGTTGAATCGCTTGTACAGAAGAATGTCTCTTAATTGTGTACAAAGAACAGTGGTATAAATGGACCTTAATGAGAGGGTGAAAATGAGTATTTACAACTACTGATTAAACACATTGTGATTGCCTTTAGTTGTTGTATTGTGTTTACTGTACTGAATCAGTTATTCTGAATCAGTTTCATTTACATTTAATGTTTCGTATAGATCAAATTGGGCGTTATTTATTTATTTTTACCAACAGGTTTTGAAGATGCCAAACAAAACATGCTTTACCTAGTTTTATGCCGTCACAGTGCCATCTGGTGGTTAACTTGCATTTTGTTGAGTGTTGTTTATATTATTCAAACTTCTTAACGTGATTTTATTGTAGAACTATGTCTAGTCTCTTTCATTAGCCTTATTACTTCTTATGCTTAGTTTAAGAATGCAGGCAGTGTACCATACTTTATAACCAAACAAAGCTTTTGGAACATATTCTTAATTTAGTATATAGAGTGAATATACTGAGGTCAAAAAAAGAGGGCCAAGACAAAAAGTGGCCTTTTCATGTGCCAGTGGCAGAATGTTGTGTCCTGTGGAATATTAAAGACAGAGTGAAGTGTTTTGCATGATATAGAAGGTATCAGTAGAGTTGTGTGAAATGATGAATCACGATTTGAGTTGTATGGTAATGCTCTAGAGAGGTGTATTCATAAGCCTGGTGAGAAGTGACTGTCTGTCCACCAGGCTTAAGCACAGAGGTAGAGGTGTTATAGTGTGGAAGCCTTTTCACCTGCTGGTATTGGTGAGCTGCTTCACTGTGAAAAGTCAGTGTGTACTTAGCATAGGAGAGTATTTGCAGAAAGGCTTGCCACAATTGAAAAAATGTTTGCTAAACAGGAAAGACCAGATATTACTATTCATCGAGACGGTGCTTCTGCCCAAACCGCAAAGAGGTGGCTTGTCAATCAGGCTCATGTTTTGGCATGGCCAGAGTTTAGATTTTACATTTACATTGTAAATGTAAATGAGTGACTTACAACTCATACAGTCTTACAATCCAAGCAGTTGTGGATTAAGGGCCTTGCTCAATAATCCAACAATGGCAGCTTGGCAGAGGTAGGATTTGAACCCTGGACCTTCTGGTCCATAGTTCAGTACCTTACTGCTAAGCCACCAAGTCCCCATTTAAACCCTATGGAGAATATTTAGTCTCTGATTAAGAACAAAATGGGTAGCAAAATGTTTCCCGTTAACTATTTTGGAGCCATCTGCAGCACCAAATCAGAAAAAGTTGGGACAGGATGGAAAATGCAAAATATAAACAACAAAATCACTGACTTTTATTTCATTGCAGACAGTATGGACACAAGATATTTCATATTTTGTCTGGTGAACCTATTAATATTCACTGACCCCATACCATGACCGACCCTGGCTTTTGGGCTTGTTGCTGATTACAGTCTGGATGGTCCCTTTTGGCTTTGGTCCAGAGCACATGGCGTCCATTTCTTCCAAAAAAGATCTGGAATACTGATTCAGTTGTCCACAATACACATTTCCATTATCTGATGGTCCATTTCAGATGCCTCAGAGCCCAGAGAAGTTGGTACCACTTCTGAATGTGGCTAACATAAGGATTTTTAGTAAAGTTTTAAGTGCCATTTGTGACAGTAACTCAGTATTGTAGTGCTTGACAAATGGTTCACCAAAGTGATTCCTTGCGCTTGTGGTTCTATCAGCCTTTGATGAATCACAGTTCTTGAAGCAGTGCTGTCTGAGGGATCGGCGATCACGGGTGTTCAGTTTAGGCTTGTGCCCTTGCCCTGTAGGCACGGAAATTCCTCCATATTCCTTCAATCGTTTAATATTATTATGCACTGTAGAGGGAGAAAGATGTAAATCCCTTCCAATATTTCTTTGAGGGTCATTGTTTTTATACATTTCAATAATTTTCTCACACATTTGTCGACAAGCTGGAGATCCTGTGCCCATTTTTGTTCCTTTCGTGGATACTACTTTTGTACTAAATCATGTTTACAGTCACCTGTTTGAAAGCACATCATTATTTAGTTTTTTCCTCTTTACTAGCGCTAAATTACCTCATGCTGTCTGCAATGAAATAAAAAAAATTTTATTTTCCATACTATCCCAACTTTTTCTGATTTGGAATTGTTAAAATCTGTCTGCCAAGTTTACTCACACAGCTTTAACATTTAAATAAATCCATGGGTGAAACCTATCCTATACTAAGTTTCTTCCTATTTGATTTGTTGTGAAGACCATTAAAATCGTAATGCTTTGACATTTTGACATGTGCTTTGGCTTGGCCCGTTTATATAGTACAGGCAAGAATGGAAGTTACAGCAGACCAAGTGCTCTTGCATCATTTTGTTACCTGATGTATGGAGATTTTTTTTTTTTATGTTTTATCCCTGCATCTCCTGGACAGGGTCTGCAGGCCCCTGGTGACTAATTTATCCAGGCTTGTGCTTGCAAAAGGACACAAACAATGAAAATAGCTGTGTTTATTAAGATGTTTTGGCTATTTTCCCCTGAAAAGATTTGGCAACCATGGTCAGACAGCAACCCTCTGTCAGACCATTGCCAAATTAACTTGAACCTAAAAATGTACAACCAGCCAAACACACTAGCTGAGCCCATTTATATATATTGTATAGATAGCACAAGGAATACAGATGGCATACATATCGCTCTGAAAATATATTCAGTCACGTCTCTAACTACCTAAATTCCATGTGTTTAACACCAGTTTGAGGACTCATTGACTGCATTTACATGCCCTTAATAATCTGATAACTGTAGAAAGCAAAATTTAATATTAAACAATCAAATAATTTTTATTCTCAAGTATATACTGCGTTTCAGTAGTCTCCACAAAGTGTTCAATACGCGTTTCGCTGCCTTTAATTCCTTGGCGTGTTTAATTCTGGGATTGCCAGATCCAATGAGGAAAAAATCTGCTGAAGTCAATGGAAGTCTTTAGAATACACAGTCCTGGCAACTGTGGTGGGTGGTGGGCATGTGGAGATTGAAAACACTGATTATAATCAGGCAGCTGATATACGTGTTATGAGTAATCTGATTACTGGGGTAAAATCCAGCTCACTTGATCGTATTTCTTAATCTGATTCTAGATCAGGGTATGTTGTATACATGACCACTTGAATAATCAGATAACTGCAGAAATCCAACTCTCAGATTATTAAGTGCATGTAGCTGATCTAGCTGTCAAAGAAATTGTGATCTTCAAAACCAAAGAATACAAAAAAATGGTTTGACGCCAACTTCAAATAATTCAGAACATTGTTGACCTGGTGATCAGGATTGTGAAACCCTAAAACAGTAATATTTTAGTATGAATGAAAAAACCATCTCAAACAACCTCTGAGAAACAGAAGACTCTTGAGAAATATCGGTTCTGGCATATGTTTGATTGAAAACCCAAAACCCTGTCCATACAAAACAGTGAAAAAACATTTTTCTCAAAATGCAAAGAAACACATCCAACACATGCAGGCCTGAATAGAGTTGATCAGGTATGTCTATATACATGCAAGGTTCCTCAATTCCTGAATGCACTTAAAGATCATTTCCAAGGAAACGCTGCATTTAATGTGCTACAGATCAAAGAGCCTGAAGTGAATGCCTTTATTCAGTTGCTCCACAGGCTTGGTATTTCTGTAACAGACTATAATATATTCTTATAAAGACTTTTTACAATCAGCTTATCGGTGTCAATCCATATCTAGAACACTGGTCCTGTGAATATTCCAGATAAAGTAAATAAAACTGTCCTGAACAGAAAGTACAGATGGCCAGTGTATCTCCACAGATATGGAGCACAAAGGCACTGCTTAGATACAAGCTCAGTGCCTACAGTCTCACCATCAAAAAGAACCACGACCTGTCTGTCCAGAGAGACTATGGTTTTAATACTCTTTGTATCTGAGATTGAGACGGACATGGACTTTGTTCTTCACTGACAGAAATCTGAAAGTACCAAACAAAATTTGCTCATATCTTCAAAGCAGTACTGAGTTGAAATTTCTCATGTTTAAACGGAACAATATCACATTTACACTGAATAATGTTCAGACTGTACTGCCCCAAAGAATTGACTGCGACTCCTGGCAATGATGTGGAAAGTGTTTTTCCAAAAGTTTATTGTCTCTTTGTGTCTTCTGTTTTCTTAATTGCTTGTCTTGCCATAGCATCAACTGCTTCAAGCATAGTGGCTCAGTGGTAAGATCCAACTCTTGGACATGGCACGTTCTGAAGACCTGGATTCAAACCCTTGGCAGGGCTTACAAAAGGAAGGTTGTGTCAGCTGTATTTACAGAACCCTGTGAAGGACTGGAGCCCTTTCCAGGGTATACCTGTGCTTTGCAAATTTTGGGTTAGGCTCCAGACCCTTCCCCACGACCCTGACCAAGATAAGCTGAGGAAAGGTGGAATACTTTGCTTTTACTTTCAGAGAAAGGTTTGAATTGATCAAATATCCACACTCTTCTTTGTGTTTGCTACTACCAAAGTTCTAAAGCATCAGTAGTTTTCCTCCCACATTTTTTCAATTGTCTGGCTTTGACATCCATAAAGGACCAGAAAAAGACAGCCTGGACCATTCTGATATTTCTTTGCAGATTTCTTGCAATATGTTCACATTATTGGCCCAATTTGCAAGTGCAACTAAAGCAGTTGTTCCCAGATATATTTTAAATACTAATTAATACAATCTGCGACTTCTTGTTTACTGTGTAACAGGATTAATTGGTTTCAACATATTTTTTATGCTCTCCTATGTCTTTGCTGCACCCCACCCCCCACTCAGTCTCAACGAGCGAAGGTAAATCGGTTTATATAGGCCTAGTTATAGGTTAGAGAGAATATACAGGACGTGGGGGTACAAACAGAAGGTTCTACTTACAATAGGACAGGCGCACACACAAACGCCAATTACTGCTTGTTACAAATAAAAAAACAAACAAGTAACTTGCACAAAAAGGTCTCTAGATGCCACTGACCCCAAATAAGTCGATGCCATGTTTGGACATGGTTAACAGGCTTCTTTTTTGCACAGTAAAATTAAGTGCCATTTGTTAATGTAACTCCATATTGTAGTGCTTGATAAAGGTTTGCCAAAGTAATCCCTTGTCCATGTGGTTATATCAGCGATTGGTGAATGGTGGTTCTTGGACATGCTCTTCAGTTTAGGCTTGCTCCTTTGTCCTTTATGCACTGAAATTCCAGAATCCTTTCTTTTTTGAATGCTATTATACACTGTAGAAGAAGTTCTATGTAAATCCCTTATAGTATTTCCTTGAGGATCATTGTTTTTAAACATTTCAATAATTGTCTCACACATTTGTTGATAAACTGGAGATCCTCTGCCCATCTTTGCTCCTCAGAGGTTCAGCCATTCTTGGATACTGCTTTTGTACCAAATCATGATTATAATCACCTGTTGACATCACCTGTTTGAAATCACATCATTATTAAAAATTTTTTTAACATCACTAGCCCTAAATGGAGGCATGGATGTTTATTAACAAATAAAATGAAAATGGCCAGGCAAAACGTAAAATAGCTTGGGATGAAACTGATCAATGAAATGTCATTTTCTATACCGTCCCAACTTTTTCTGATTTGGGGTTGTAGTTCTCATGCAGACCCAAATTAGATTTTTTTTTTTTTAATGTATAACCTGTTTACATTAAGAAAAAAAAACTATTTTCTTGGTCATGGTTGTCGGGTTGCCAATCGGGCTGTGTTAGGGGGAGCAGAGGCAGGTCTGGGGATCAATGTCCAGTTTGCAACAGTGACCTCTGCTGGCCTTACAATGGACTGACATCCTGTTCAGGGCACATGTATGCGACGCCCTGTTTACAGGATACAGGGATGGGTTGTTAAATACTTGTTGGTAATATTACATTAAATTAATGACCGTATTAAATGTTCGAATAGAAACAGGCTAAACTTGTTTTACTCCGTTCCCATTGCTAATATAGTGCTGAAAAACAGTCCGTCAGTGATAACGAAGAAACGGTTTCACAGCACCGCCTTCAAAGTAGTTATAACATTACACGTGTCCTAACCCCTTTTAAGGTTTACAACTTACTACCTTTCTTTAGAAGTAACTCATGGTCATAGCGGAGCACTATTATGGACGGAAGTGAGTTCGTTTTATCTGTAGTTTGTACCTTTGGAGAGCCAAGCCTTAGGATAATAGGCCGTGTGTGATTTGAGACGGAGCCCCTCTCGAAAGAGAGCGGTTAAGCTGCGTCACGTGACGCGATGTAATAAATCGTTGCTAGCACACGCTTAGTCCCCGGAAACCGCCTGTTGTTGCTTTAAATTACTCGGAATAAACAGGAAGAGTTTAGGAAAGTTTAATTCAAAAAGAAAAGGAGACAATTTTAGCGCACTGTACGATCCTGCGGAACAAGCTGAACTCCATTACTGTACTTTACCAAACCGCTGCACAATGTGGGGAGACTGAGGGGAGAGGAAGCAGGTAAAAAGCCCAGAAAGTTATGGCACCGGAAAGCGCAACTCAATCTTCAACTGATCTGCGTTTAGACTCAGACACTGAACATCCGAATAAGAATCTGATGTGATTGCACCAGGAACTTTTTCCTTCTAATCTAATCTGGGTACCAATAGCTAATCGAATCCGTTAAATCCTTCCTGTACTTAAATCCATACCTCTGATCACACCATGCACGTCATCTTCATTCCATGACAGCCCCGAAACAGGATCAGTCAGCCCTGCGTCCTGTTTGTCACACCCTTTAGATTCAGGTAGCTAAATTCAGCGTCGAAAAAAAAGAAAGTGCACGATGGACTTCTAGATCTCGTTTATGGACTTCAGCTCCACCTGAAACCCTCACTTAAGCGCACAGCAGGAATACGATGGCAGTGTATGGACGCAGGAATCGCCGCAAGTTTCTGCTGTATTTTGTCATCATCTCGGTGCTCGGATACTTCGTGTTTCAAAAAACTTCTTCAAATGTCAGTCATACAGAGCGGAGAAGAGCATCGTCTGATGAAGACAACGTGGAGAACTCCGAGCTCCTAAAGAAACCAGTCTATGAGAAACCACCATTAGATCCGAATGCACTGGGCGAGCTGGGCAGAGCTGTTAAGCTGGACCTGACGGGAGAAGAAAAGAAGAATGAACAGGAGAGTCTGGAGAAACACCAGATCAACATTTATGTTAGCGAAAAAATCTCTCTCCATCGTAGATTACCTGAAATATGGAATCCATTGTAAGTGACAATTTGATCTTCCTACAGAAAGAACCAAAATTTGTTCTTGTTGTGCATTTCTAGTCTAGAAGTACAATACTATACTATACTAATTAGCCTAGTATATAATAATAACCTTTACAGAAGTTTCAGGGCAAACTGATAAGAAGTTCGGCAGTGGTACGTTTATAGTCTCAATTATCGGTAGGCCATAATAGATGGGTTAAAACTAATGTTATAGTCAAGACCAAGACCATATTAAGATTTTTTCGTCATGTAAGAATAAAAAGATGAAAATGGGGGGGAAAAAAGAGAAACAAGTTTGCAATTCACTTTATGTTAATCATCATTCATTATACATTGTATGCAATATATACATACAATATAATTTGATCGTATATTTTGTAAAATCTAACTTTAAATAATATATAGCCTAAGTCTTGGTCAAGCTAACACAATGTATTCAAATGATGGTGACTATTCTGTTTCCCTTCTTCGCTCAAACGTAATCAGTCTACATAAAGTCAGCTGAATATATTCATTCTATCCATTTTTATTCAAAAATGTGAAAACATAATAATTCCAGATTTTGCAGTAATGCGAATGGGTGAAATGCACACTTGCAATCTTAACATCAGACTAGTCAAAATGAAACATATTCGTTGATTGGATACTGAAAGAGAAGAGCAGTAACTTTGTTTTTCCTTATAGGCCAATCTGAGTGCAGATCTTAGGCATGTAGATAAAGGACCTATTTCTCTTTGAATGGATTATTGAAATTCACTAGCCACAAAAATGTTCAGCTTGTCATTAACATGTCTAGTATTACAGTGTGATAGTATAAATTGGTTGAAAATGAGCTTAAGCTTGGATCTACATAAAGGGGTTTTTAATGTTACCTTGATGCTTTGGACTCGGCTAGTTTTGGAAACAATTTCCGAGTCCACCTTCGTTGAGACCGAGACAAGACAGAGATGGTAGTGGTGCTGCAACACTACTTAAAACCATTATGACAGAACGTGGTTAAGCTTAAACTCACAGTGAAAATAAGGGAGATTATAACCTTTAACAAAGCTTGGTAAAAAAAAAAAACCTATAAAAAGTCAACACAGCAATAAGCCTCTTAAAAGGGTTTGAGAATATACAAAGAAATCTGTATCTCTACAAAATCTCTCAAGATCCTCTCCACCTACAGGTTTTCGATGGGGTTTTAGTCAATAGCTTGATTGAGTAATCACTAAGCTGTTATTGTGTGGGGTGGATATAAGTGGATATATGCTTTTGATCACTGTTCTTGGAAATCCAACTATGACCCAATTAATGAGTTGTAGTTTTTTGTCAGGAAGTTTTTCCATTTAAAATAAAAAGTAGATAAAAAGTAGACTCACAGCAGCACAGGTTCTCAATGTTTAACAACAATGGGGATTCCATGGTGTTTTTTTTATTTTTTTATGTCCATTTCTTTTTTTCACCTGACCTCTACTATTGTCTCATTTTGATCATAATGAGAATTCCAGTTGTGGAATTTAAGGCATCACGACACACTTCTTTGTAGTCATGTAAAAAGAAATATTTTTTCATAGCACACCTTTTGTATGGATTGTTTGAGTCAAAGGTGAGGTGTATTTGTAGATATGGTGAAAGCAGTATGCCACAGTGGTTGGCAAATCTCCGATTGTGATCAGTGCAGAAGATTTTAACTATCTAACATTATCTGTACTCTGACTAGTCGAAAAATGTATGTGGGTTCCCTGCACACATTACAATTTCAACAGTGGCGATAGATTTATATTGGTATTGTCACACATTTTTAAGACACTTTGATTTACGAGGGTCAGCTGTCTTTTTCCATTGAGGAATAATGTCAATTGAATTAATCCAATCCAGACCCCCAGAAAATCCACACTGTATAAGGCATTAATGGAATTGTATTATACAGGTGCTCTCTGATTTATGAAGGGGATATGTTCCGACAAATCCATTGTAAGTTAAATGTATCATGAACTGAGCAGTTTAACGAGTGTTTGGTAGAGCGGTCTATACTGTTATCATTGCGGAGATATGGAAAGGATACTATGATAAGTAAGTTAATGTTTAATCCACTTACATTAACCTACAGTTGACCAAAGTCATTAACACAAAGCTTATTAAATAATAAAGTGTTATCAAAATCTTATGTAATTTAGTGAGTAATGGATGGATAGTGAAAAGTAACAGCAACACTTACTCTGTTGATGAATTCCAGGCGCCTGTGTTCTTGAGCATTCAATTCCTGTTTTGCTTTCGGTTGGCTCTTATAAACTAAAAATTTTTAGGACCCATGGAGACTATTTGCACTAAGAATACAGCACTGTAGGTGTAAATATAAAGAAAACACTACTGTGAACCTGAATCACTGTGTACTGACTCGTGACTGGTGAATCGTGAATCGAGTTTTGGCTGAAACAAGTTTAACCAAGTGCACCGATTACCGAGCAAATGACGAGAACTGAACAAATTTGTCTGGTCAAAATGGGTCGAGAACCGAATGTGATGAGTTTTGAGGTATTCGAGAACCGAGGTATCGCTGTATAGACAAAGCTTGTGGACACCCAAATTCAATACCCTTTCCAAATTCAAAGTGATGCCTATTGGTATGGAGTTCTTTGTTGCTGCTACCACAGCCTTCATTCTTGTCAGAAGACTTTCCGCTAGAATTGAAATATAGGTTGAACACTGCAATAAGCACTGTTAAGCTTTCCAGTTCATCTCAGTTGAACGTAATGGAGTTAAACTCCGGTCCTTCAGGTTCTCTATTAGAACTACAATCCACTTCATTATGGACTTTGTTACAGGCAAGGGGGGAAAAAGGTTGATGAACATATTTGTTTGGGAGGTGAAAACCTAAAAAAGAGTTATATTAAGAGTCACTGAAGTGGCAAGAACAATCCATTCTATTGCCACTGCTTACATGCCTACACTAACCAATCACTTTATTAGGTACACCTCCTTGTTTCTACACTCACTGTCCATTTTATCAGTTCCACTTATCATATGGAAGCATGTTGTAGTTCTAGAATTTACAGTCTGTAGTACAATCCAGTCTGTAGTGCTGTTATGTCAGATCCACTCATACCAGCACAACAAACACTAACACACCACCAGCACTGAAGTACCTGGTCTGTGGTGCTCTGTGGGGGTGCTGACCATTAGTAAAGGGATGACCAGAGTAAAGGGATGAAAAAAGCATGCAGAGAACAGATGGACTACAGTCTGTAATTGTAGAACTACACAGTGCAACTATATGATAAGTGGAACTGATAAAATGGATAATGTGTGTAAAAACAAGGAGGTGTACCTAATAAACTGATCGGCGAATGTATTTGCTTCATATTCGAATTTCTCAGCAGTGAGTGTGGCTGAAATTAAGTAGAAGGGGTGTCTGCATACTTTAGATAAACTATGACCATCCCAGGTCTCCAGAATTTGACTCTCAAAAGCACTTCGGTCAAAGCAATTTAGGCTTTAGGATGAGATAAATCTATCATTTAAGATATGTTTATTTAGTGTTCTTACTTCCACGTGATCATGCACTGTAATTAAATGCAAGTTCAGTTATTTTCCATGCCTCTGTCAGACCCGTTTGACTGCATTGGTAACACAGACCTTCCCTTAATGTGATCTAACAGCATTCTGTTTCTGTCGAAATGTGGAATATTTTAAACTAATAATCTCAGAGAAAAGTAAATAGAGTGGTTATACACCAGGTGCATAAGGCACCAAGTCCTGACGACTGGCTACTTTGCTGTCATTTTAGTGTTTTACTGTATCTGTGCAAATATTGACAGGGTTGATGTCCAGATTCTCAAGTATTTAACTAGCTTAGACTCACCCATTGCTCTTTCTTCTTAAGCAGACACTTGTGGATTTCATCAAATTAGGCGAACCATCATGTTAGACTGTTTTGTGGTTAAGGAGATTCTTGCCATTTGCTCGGTACTCGGCGCACTTGCTTAAACTCGCATGAGTCAAGCCGCGCGACTCGTTTCAGTCGAAATTTGATTCACAATTCGTGATTCACGAGTCACGATTCAGTACACAGTGGTTCAGATTCACAGTGTTCTTAGTGCCAATAAGTCTCCGTGGGTCCTAAAAAGGTTCATTTAAAAGAGTCAACCGAAAGCAAAACAGGAATTGAATGCTCCAGAACACAGACTGCAGTTAGCTTAGCAACTATGTTAGTGCCCAGAGTTCATCAATAGAGTAAGTGTTGTTTTACTTTTCACTTTCAATATTACTCACTCAATTGCATGAAGTTATTCAACACTTTATTATACATTAAGCTTTGTGTTAGTGAGTTTGGCAAACTGTAGGTTAATGTAAGTGTTTTAAATACTAATTTACTTCATCTTTGAGTCGAGTTGCATGTTGGGAGAGGTGATTTGTTTACCCCATTACTAGAGTAACCTGTAGTCTTTAGGTGCAGCAGTGTGGATGGGTTGTATTGAGACACTTATGCCCACTCATTTTCTTTTAGTTTATTTCTGGACTGTAACAGAAATAAACTGACAATCACTATGGGACTGTGCCATGTACTTGCCGTATTTTCAGGCAGGCTGGAGAATTCAACAGTATCGGGTATCACCCCAGAGTGGAAGTGGATTCATGCTAACTCTGGCCCTGGAGCTGTACATACAGCTCCCCTGAGTTACTACAGTCAGGTAGCATGAATCAGGAATTAAAGGTAAACGTGAACAGGCAGGACAAAGTTATGATTCACGGTACAAACACGTCCCGGTTTCATGACTCTACTCTTTCAGTTTGCATTTTATGTGTTGTTTATTCCTGGAATTTGACATGTAGTAACTTCAAACTGCAGAGACCTGCAGTCACGGAACATGAGTCCGTGTTTAATCTGTAGGAGTTGTAAAATGTATTTAATAGTTCATGTGAATGATGAAATGCCCAGTGATGGCCAACATCAATAGTTGTACGTTAGGTCATAATTTTTATATTAAACATATTCATAGTGGTTGTTTGTATGTGTTTTATGTTTTTGTGTAACTATCGCTGTGTACCTACCGTGAGCTGGCAAACTATGTGTGAGAGTGAGTTAAACTGGTGTGTGTGTGTGTGTGTGTGTGTGTGTGTGTGTGTTTGTGTGTGTGTATGTATGTATGTATGTGTGCATATGTGTGTGTGTATGTATGTATGTGTGCAGTGCCTTGCAAAAGTATTCGGCCCCCTTGAACTTTTCAAACTTTTGCCACATTTCAGGCTTCAAACATAAAGATATGAAATTGTAATTTTTTGGGAAGAATCAACAACAAATGGGACACAATCCTGAAGTGAAACGAAATTTATTGGATATTTTAAACTTTTTTAGAAATAAAAAACTGAAAAGTGGGGCGTGCAAAATTATTCGGCCCCTTTACTTTCGGTGCAGCAAACTCACTCCAGAAGTTCAGTGAGGAACTCTGAATGATCCAGTGTTGACCTAAATGACTGATGATGATAAATAGAATCCACCTGTGTGTAATCAAGTCTCCGTATAAATGCACATGCTTTGTGATAGTCCTCAGAGTTTTGGTTTAAAGTGCAGAGAGCATCATGAAGACCAAGAACACACCAGGCAGGTCCGAGATACTGTTTTGTGGAGAAGTTTAAAGCCGGATTTGGATACAAAAAGATTTCCAAGCTTTAAAACATCTCAAGGAGCACTGTGCAAAGCGATCATATTGAAATGGAAGGAGTATCAGAACCACTGCAAATCTTACCAAGACCCGGCGTCCCTCTAAACTTTCAGCTCAAACAAGGAGGAGGACTGATCAGAGATCAGCCAAGAGGCCCATGATCACTCTGGATGAACTGCAGAGATCTACAGCTGAGGTGGGAGACTGTCCAATAGGACAACAATCATTCGTACACTGCACACAATCTGGCCTTTATGGAAGAGTGGCAAGAAGAAAGCCATTTCTCAAAGATATCCATAAAGAGTTTGCCACAAGCCACCTGGGAGACACACCAAAACATGTGGAAGAAGGTGCTCTGGTCAGACGAACTTTTTGGCCACAATGCAAAAACGTTATGTTGGCATAAAAGCAACACAGCTCATCACCCTGAACACACCTTGCCCCACTGTCAAACATGGTGGTGGCAGCATCGTGGTTTGGGTCTGCTTTTCTTCAGCAGGACAGGAAGAAGATGGTTAAATTGATGGGAAGATGGATGGAGACAAATACAGGACCATTCTGGAAGAAAACCTGTTTGGAGTCTGCAAAAGACCTGAGACTGGGACGGAGATTTATCTTCCAACAAGACAATGATCCAAAGCATAAAGCAAATCTACAATGGAGTGGTTCACAAATAAACGTATCCAGTTGTTAGAATGGCCAAGTCAAAGTCCAGACCTGAATCATTCGAGAATCTGTGGAAAGAGCTGAAGCAGCTGTTCACAAACGCTCTCCATCCAACCTCCCTGAGCTCCCGAGCTCGAGCTGTTTTTGCAAGGAAGAATGGGCAAAAATTTCATTCTCTCGATGTGCAAAACTGATAGAGCCATACCCCAAGCGACTTGCAGCTGTAATCGCAGCAAAAGATGGCGCTACAAAGTATTAACGCAAGGGGGCCGAATAATTTTTGCACGCCCCACTTTTCAGTTTTTTATAAAAAAAAAAAAGTTTAAAATATCTAATAAATTTCGTTTCGCTTCACGATTGTGTCCCACTTGTTGTTGATTCTTTCACAAAAAATTACAAATTTCATATCTTTATGTTTAAAGCCTGAAATGTGGCAAAAGTTTGAAAAGTTCAAGGGGGCCGAATACTTTTGCAAGGCATGTTGTGTGTGTGTGTGTGGGGTGTGTGTGTGTGTGTGTGTGTGTGTGTGTGTGTGTGTGGGTGTGTGTGTGTGTGTGTGTGTGTGTGGTATGTGTATGTATGCTATGTATGTATGTATGTATGTATGTTATGTATGTATGTATGTGTGTGTGTATATATATATTATATATATATATATATATATATATATATATATATATATATATATCTAATATATATATCTATATATATCATGTGTGTGTGTGTGTGTGTTTGTGTGTGTGTGTGTGTGTGCGTGAGTGTGGCGTGCGTGTGCCGTGTGTATATTATGTGTGTGTGTGTGTGTGTGTGTATATATATAATATATATATATATATTCTATATATCTATATATATATTATATATATATATATATATATATATATATATATAAGCAGCTAAAAAAGTGTATGCCATTGTAAACCAAAACTGGCTCATGTTGCAAATAGGGGCAAAACAACTTTTGTGACATCTTCACATTACACATACCTTTATGCATTTATTTCCATGTCCCTGTCAGACTCATGTTTAACACAAATCTTCCATTACCCACTGGTCTTAACATCAGCATTCTATTTTCACAATGAGGAAGTGCATACTTTAAAGTCATTTCAGTGGAAAAGGAGATTGGGTTGCTTAATAAGAATTAAGAATAACTATTGTCCAAAATGTCTTGGTGTGCTGAAGCATTAAGATTTCTCATCGCTGGAACTAAGGGGCCTAGGCCCATCCCTGTAAAACAACCTCACAGCATTATCCCTCCTCCACCAAACTTTACAGGCACAATGCAGTCAGACAGGTAATGTTAAGCTGGCATTTGCTAAACCCAGATTCAGTCCACTGCCACATAGTTAAGTGTGATTTGTCACTCCACAGAACACGTTTTGCGTGCTCGATCCTACAGGTGTATTGTATGGCTTGTATGCAGCTGCTTGGCCATGGAAATCCATGTCATGAAGCTCCCGGCTCACAGAGGAGGAGCTACTGTGGAATACAGTTAATGAGTCAGCAGAGCGTTGGTGACTTGTAGGAGCTATGGGCCTCAGTACTCGGTGATCCCGCTCTGTAACTTCATGTGGTCTGACACTTTGTGACTGAGTTGTTGTGGTTCCTAAATACTTTTTCAATAATACCACTCCTACTTGATTGTGGAATATCTAGGAGGGAAGAAATTTCATGAACTCACTTGCTGCAACAGTGGCATCCTATTACAGTACCACACTCGTATTCAGTGAGCTCTTTAGAACAACCCATTCTTTCAGAAGAGTTTGTGAAAAGCTTGTAAAGACACTTACAAAATGACGCACCTGCATGGCTGTTTTCTTAAGTTTATGCACCTGTGGCAAGGAGGCTGAATGAAACACCTGAATTCAGTGATTGTGTCCTAGTTCTTTTGTCCATCTAGTGTATCAGAAATGAAACCTTGTCAGTCTTTGCAAACGAATATCCAAGAAGTCTGCAGTATTCAAAGATTGCCAGGCATATTCAAGAATAAACCATACGGTGCCACAGTGCCTTGCACAAGTACTCACCCTCCTCAAACTCTTCAACATTTTGTATTGTTACACTCTGCTATTAAAATACAGCTGGCTTGGTTACTGGTTAATGGACAAACATTTTGCGTCAATGTAAATTGTTGACCATTATTTTTTATTGTGACACAAAAGTTAATTAAACAAAATGCAGACCTTTATTGTAGAAGTCCAGTCTTTTTGGACTGCCGGGATGTATCTGACCTGTGCAGCTCCTTCAGAGAAACCTTGAACTTCTTGGATGCTTCTCTCATTTTTGCCTTCCTTAATCGGTTATTGACTTTTTTGGACTTGCTTGTCTAAGCAGAGTTGCGGTTGTGTCACATTTCTTTTTCTGTTTCCTAGTAATGGCGTTACTGGTGCTCTGTGGAATGTTCAAAGTTTGGGGCATATAACCACACCATGATGTAATGAACCACATGTAATGTTTTCATAGCAATGTTGGTGAGGACGTCTACAAGGCACTGCAATCCACCATTGTGACATATCGTGGTCAGACATTGGCCTGTAGAAATGTGTTTTTTTTTAAATAAATCATGCCAATGCTATGATTCAACAAAACACCCACATAAAGCCATACAGAATGAAACATTTTACACAATGCCTGTTTGCAACTAGGTTACATTTGCATGGCCAACATAATAACAGGTTATAAATGATATATCCACAGCCCTGTAATCAGTTTTTACTTTCTTAACTTTTACCCTTAGATGCAGAAACCTGAAGTATGATTACAGGAACTTGCCCACCACCTCGGTAGTGATCGCCTTCTACAATGAGGCTTGGTCCACTCTGCTGCGTACAGTGCACAGTGTGCTGGAGACCTCACCTGATCTGTTGCTTACAGAGGTCATTCTGGTGGATGACTACAGTGACAAAGGTATGGAGCATCACAGGTTTAAATGAAGTGAATACAGTTGTGGTCAACTGCTATTAAGAAATTATATCATACAAAATCGGTACATATCCACTTATTCCTGAAGATATTGGCTTTTTTTGCTAAACAATCAAGGATGACATTAATGTTGACCACACCTGTGTAAAAACAGTTATCAGAGCTGTTTGTTTTTCAGTTGTTGAGCGGGCCAGTGATAGTTATTTTGTGTGAATTTTTTTATGATTTCCGCTGTTTATTTTACTTCTTCCAGTTTAGTTCCCAATTCTGATTGAGGCTCCCCATTAAATGCAAACTATCTACTATGCTAACTCCTAGAGTGAGCAACTGTGCACTACTTCTTTTTCAACAGCAGCTCAATGGGCAGATCATTGCTGTGAGATCAGTGCTCTTCTGTGCAAACACATAGAAGTCACAGAACTCAACAGACCATTAAGAAAAAAACGCCAATACTAAATAAGGGAATAGTTGAAAATGTCAGATAGAAGCATTTTTGAGAATGTTGTAGTTGTAAGGATTGTAAATCGTTTCTTGTTTGTGTTCTTTGGCTCAGATATCCAGAGTTCATTGCACATCCACAGCACTTAGTTGAGGCCTTCGAAGCTGATTTTGCTGGTCCACAAATTCCAATACATAGCAGTAATGGTTTGGTTAATTAAATTGAATTAAATCACATTCTGACCATAATTCACCTAAGAAGCAAACAAGGCCACTTTTTGTATGTAGTATTAGAGTTTGATTTCTGGTTTCTCACATATCTAATTGAACTGGATTGATTAAGTAAATGCTCAGTGGTTTGATTTACTTTGTAACAAGGATGCTTAAAAGAGGCAATGTTAACATTAGTGATGCACTGAAATAAAAATTCTTATCCAAACCCGGAATGAACACAGAAAAAAAACAAAATGGAATGCAGGTGTTTGTTTTAGTTTACGTTTTATTTGTAATGTAATTTTATCAATGTTGTTATTATTATTGATACCTCACATAAACAGTGATCGCTTGTCCAAGTCTCTGAGGGTCATGAAACCATTCCACACAGCTGACATTTTCATTATTGATCTGCTGCTGTTCAAATTGAATGCATCTGTGCTGAGCGGAAAAGGATAGTGAAGGAACCAAGCACTTTTTTTAAATTGCCATTTTACCATTAAATATTTCTTTTAAGTGTTTGTCATAACTTGTAGCTCCCTGACACTCCCCCGCTGAGTGCTCGATGCAGATATTGCTATACAAGCTGATTTTTGAAACTTTGGTTCAGGGGTAAGAGGAGACTCTGAGAAAAGGCTGCACTCCAAACTGTGTCAGTACAGCGGCTTCTACAATAGTAAATTTATGTACATTAAGTAAATTATGTTCTGTTCAGGTTCCGTTCCAATAATAAACTATATGATTATTAAAGTCTCAAAAATCAACTTGAGTCACAAGTGAGATGCAGGCAGTGACAAAGAAGGAAGCTATCTTGGTTTTTGGTCTTTTTTGTCTTTTAGTCGAAAACCGAAAATGCCATTTTTGGCCAGAAATTTAAACTGATCAAAGTTTCTGTACATCTCTACTTAACATCAGTGATACTGTTTTGTTTTTTCTTTGTTAGATCATCTAAAGGAACCTCTGGAAAAATACATAGCAGGCCTGAGGAAAGTTCGTCTGATTCGGGCGAGAAAGAGGGAAGGACTAGTGAGGGCCCGACTCCTGGGTGCCTCCATAGCCACAGGTGACATTTTGACCTTCTTAGACTGTCACTGTGAGTGCCACGAGGGCTGGCTGGAACCCTTGCTTCACAGGTAAAAGCATCTGTTCATTCTTTCTTAAATTCATACTTGAACTAAACCTGCGCTAACCTCCAGACCCCTGTCTCCATATCCTCCAGAATAAATGAGGAACCCAGTGCTGTGGTGTGCCCTGTAATAGACGTAATTGACTGGAACACTTTTCAGTACCTGGGCAACTCAGGAGAGCCTCAGATTGGCGGCTTTGACTGGCGTCTGGTTTTCACATGGCATATTGTTCCTGATTATGAACAGAAACGTAGATCTTCTCCCACAGATGTTATCAGGTTTGTAGTCCAGGACCCGGATATTACAGAGTCAACATAGTTACTGTTTACACAGCACTTACTTAGTAAGTTAGTTCTATGTGTGTAGGTGTGATGGGTTTTGAAGTGAGAGTAGTATAAAGTAAATGTATGCACCGTTTAATATTCATCCCATCAATGTCTGTTGGTTTAATGACCAAGGTCTTAAGAATTATAATAGAAAATAAAAATCTGTCTTACAGTGGGGGCAAAAAAGTATTTAGTCGGCCACTGATTGTCCAAGTTCTCCTACTTAGAAAGATGAGAGAGGTCTGTAATTTTCATCATAGGTACACTTCAACTATGAGAGACAAAATGAGAAAAAAAATCCAGGAAATCACATTGTAGGATTTTTAAAGGATTTAATTGTAAATCATGGTGGAAAATAAGTATTTGGTCACCCACAAACAAGCTTTCTGGCTCTCACAGACATGTAACAACTTCTTTAAGAAGCTCTTCTGTCCTCCACTCGTTACCTGTATTAATGGCACCTGTTTGACCTCGTTATCTGTATAAAAGGCACCTGTCCTCAGCCTCAAACAGTCAGACTCCAAACTCAACCATGGCCAAGACCAAAGAGCTGTCGAAGGACACCAGGAAGAAAATTGTAGACCTGCACCAGGCTGGGAAGAGTGAATCTACAATTGGCAAGGAGGTTGGTGTGAATAAATAGTTCTGGGGCCCCATGCAAGATCTCATCCCGTGGGGTTCCAAATCCCAGAACTACACGGAGGGACCTGATGAATGACCTGCAGAGAGCTGGGACCAAAGTAACAAAGGCTGCTATCAGTAACACACTACGCTTAGAGGTACTCAGATCCTGCAGTGCCAGGCGTGTCCCCCTGCTTAAGCCAGTACATGTCCAGGCCCATCGTGAGATTTTAAGCCAAAACCTCCTTCCATCAGTGAGAGCATTGAAGATGGAACGTGGCTGGGTCTTCCAGCATGACAATGATCCCAAAAACACTGCTCGGGCAACGAAGGAGTGCCTCAGTAAAAAGGATTTCAAGGTCCTGGAGTGGCCTAGCCAGTGTCCAGACCTCAACCCCATAGAAAATTTGTGGAGGGAATTGAAAGTCCGTGTTGCTCTAGAGGAGATCTGCATGGAGGAATGGGCCAAAATACCAGCTACAGTGTGTGCCAACCTGGTGAAGACTTACAGGAAACGTTTGACCTCTGTCATTGTCAAGAAAGGTTATGTTACAAAGTATTGAACTGAACTTTTGTTATTGAGCAAGTACTTATTTTCCACCATAATTTACAATAAATTTTTTAAAAAATCCTTCAATGTGATTTCCTGAATGTTTTTTTTTTTCCCCATTTTGTCTCTCATTAGTTGAAGTGTACCTATGATGGAAATTACAGACCTCTCTCATTTTTCTAGAACTTGCACAATCAGTGGCTGACTACATACTTTTTTCCCCACTCTATATGATGTTGATGAACAGCTTAGTTTACAAAAGTGTGTGTTCTTTATTATAAACTTGATTCCATTTATGTTTCCTACCAAATGGATGGCAGTGTTCTACATTAAGTTAAATGTCTACATTAAATTCATGTCCTCGCCATGTCTGCGTTGGTTTACTCCGTGTACTCTGGTTTATTGCATTAGGTTACCTGAATATGCTAAACTGGCCGGATCTGATTATGTATGCCTTGTGTGTCGATGTAGCCTTGCGTCTGTCGTTAAATGATGCTGAAAGTGACGTTAAATAAACCAAACAAATAAAACATTATATATAAACATTAGATAAACATGTCACCTCTTTGTGTAGCATATGTTAAAATGATTAACTTACCCTTTATTCTAATTAATTCAAAAAGAGATTTCTATTTATTTTTAAAGATCGTATAAAAAGAAAAAGTTTCCTACCTTCTTTTTTCCAGATCTCCCACAATGGCCGGGGGTCTGTTTGCAGTGAGTAAGAAGTACTTCCAGTACCTGGGTACATATGACACAGGAATGGAGGTCTGGGGAGGAGAGAACCTGGAGTTCTCATTCAGAGTAAGTATATATGTGTGTGTGTGTGCTTTAGTTATCTATGCTGCCTTTGTTTAACTCATGTTATAGAATATGACATCTTAAATGACATTTTAACGTGACTGTATTTTCAGTATCACCTTTTCATTTTTTTCAGACTTTTTCAGAATTTTTTTTTTACACCTCTACATATTTTACACCTCTACATATTTTACACCTCTACATATTTTTACACAAGTAGCTGACACTTTTTACACCAAGATGTTATTAAATTAATTAGAAACTGCTAACCATGAAACTTTGATAATATTTGTTATTTTTAGCCTTATGGTTACTTATAACCTTACCACAATTTAACCCATCACTGATCAGTTACGTTTAAATGTATGACAGTCTCATCCAAAGGTGACTGGGCCTTTTGTGTTGCTCCTCTGAAGCTATGGAACAGCTTACTGTTTTATATAATTAAGTCATCCCCCATGACAGAGTGGTGTTTCAATTGGATTTAAGCATATTTATTTTTAGGACATATTTAGGCCTTTGAATCTTAGCTTGATCTTAGACATTTATTCACGTCTCATTTTATTTCTTTTTACTTTGTGGAGTTGCTGTCTTTGAACTTTTTATTTATCTATTTTATGTACTGTATATGATCACATTGTTTTTGTTTCATTGTTCTTATTTTATTGTGCTTCACTTTGGTTGACACTGTCTTTGAAGCCATTCTTTAAACAAAGATGACTTGATGTAACTTTGTCTAATTTTGTGGAAATGCCAGTACATTAGATACAACCTGTGGAAAACCAATATATCTGCTATATTGAACAACATCTTAGGTTTCAGCTGTACTAACATATTAACAAAGAATTCTCTAATACTTGGCAGTCAGCATTTATTGTCATTAGGACCCTGGAGAAATAACTGCTGAAATACAATCACTGGCTACTTCATTAGGTACACCTTGCTAGTGCTGGCTCAGTCCCCCTATTGCCTTTAGTACTGCCTTGATTCTTTGTAGCTTAGATTCATCAATATGAACATTCAAAATCATTTGAATCACCTTTCTTCCCCATTCTGATGCTTGGTTTGAACTTCAGCAGGTCTTCTTGACCATGTCTACATGCCTAAATGCATAGAATTTATGCCATGCGATTACCTGATTGGATATTTGTGTTGACGAAATTTGAAGTTAAACAGGTGTACCTAATAAAATGGCTGATTTAAGTAAAAGTTTACTATGGCTGCTTTTGACTGGCATTTAGTAGCTACATAGAAGTACCCACTGATCAACCCAGACTTTTGTGGATTTTGTGTCGCAGCTGCATTGCTTCGTAGGTCTAATTTCATCGTTGTGCTGTTTTTGCCTACCCAGATTTGGCAATGTGGAGGGAGTTTGGAGATTCATCCTTGCTCCCACGTGGGCCATATCTTCCCAAAGAGGGCTCCCTACTCCCGCAGCAAAGCTCTGGCCAACAGTGTGCGCGCAGCAGAGGTCTGGATGGACGACTACAAGCAGCTCTACTACCATCGCAACCCCTATGCACGCCTGGTACGCTCAGTGGCCTTGCTGTTGATGTGTGCTTACTGTTGCTTGTCATTCAATTGTGTGCTATCTAAGTCATTCTAAATGACAGCTAAACAGCTTCGTAAACAGATCCTGATTGATTACAAGTCCTCTGAGAAATAAGATACACACACACACACACTATTGCTCATCCACACGTGTTCACTCAAGCTGGAAGCTTGAACCTATTGAGTGACGGTCAGCACAGAGTTGACTATAGTCCCGAGGTGACATTCTCTGTGTCAGGTGTAAGATTACAGCAATGAGAAGTGCCATCTATCTCTGGCAGCATATGTGAGTGTCTTGCTTGTCCTTGAATAGTGTCAGGGATTAATAGCGGCGGCTTTTTTTCTGTTCCCATTCGGGATAATGTGCCAGGAGGAAATTCATTTGGTACCATTGGAGCTGATGAGAGGTTTTTTTTTTTTTGTTTAATTAAAGATCTTTATTTTTCCTTCACTATTTAAAATGATACATAACTTGGTCTAATCTTTATTGATTGTGCTGCTAAGAAGGGTTGAATTTGAGGTGTTTTTGGAAAATGTTTGTGTAATAATGTTTGTAAGTGTAGGCTGATAATCTGTAGCATTTATATTTTACAGAACTGAAGGTCCTTGCTCAAAGAGCATACGATATAAGAACATCATATAGCTAAATCCCTGTCAGGAGTTGGTGTAAGTAAAAAAAAAAAAAGAAAAAAAAAGCAAACCTGTTCAACAAGAAGCAAACTGAGTAAAGGACCTACTTTAAGGGTGTAATATTTCAACATGAAGTTTTTCATTATGTCCTTCCCTAGTTCATTGAAAATGAACCCTAGACATAAGTTAATAAATAATTACACATATGCTTTTATGGAGCCCCGACACCCACCTGGTCCATTGGACACTGTACTCTAATGAATCAACTGTTCATCAATGGAAGCCATCCATCATTGCTCAGTGCTTCTAAATGGCAGGACTGTGCTTTCACCAGCTGTTTCTTGGAAATTGTGTGTGTTCGGTGCTTTCTGTGGGTCATAGCTCAACTAGGCATTTGAGATGTCAGGAACCCAGGCATCTACCCATACAAAAGTGGCTCTCTTGCCTGTAGCTGAGTTTCAGATTGTGCTTGTTCTTGAAGAGTGAGCCTTAATTGCATGTGCGGGCAGTAATACGTCAACTGACTTTGTGTGAAAATGTTTCTTAAAATATGAAAGTAGAGATTGGCTTTGACTGCAATGATATATTTACAGTCCTTATCTCGCCTACGTCTGTTTCATGGCAAAAGGTGAGTTTGGCGATTTAACGAGGTTACAAAAACCTAGACCAAGGCAGTGACATTCATACCTGATGCTGACATGATGTGTTTTACTGAGCAGCCAATCACATTTACAGTGTACATAAACATATATATATACATGTACAGTTTCTATTCATTCGTGCAGATTTGAGAAGTAGTCTGTGAATGATGATTGTTCCACTGACGATGAATAACAGACACGGACAATTCTGATTGTTCAAAATAGTGCATCAGCGTGTCAATCACGTGTTGTATGCTTTAGGACAACTGAAAGACTGGCGATGAGACTAACACAAGATCCGCCGGCAACGTGAAATCCCAGCTGTTGAGAGAGCAGGGAAGGTGACCCTGTCAGTAGGATTAAAGTAACACCTACCGACAGGTCTGCAAACTTGGCGGCTTAGTGGGGTAGAATTTCATTGCTGGCAAGACATTTGTCAGTTCAAGAATGGTGAGGGTGAGGTTGGCAAGGTTGGCAGTGTATATATAGACACGTATGTATATATAGATCTGAATGAAAAAATATTCTCATTGAATACTTTGTTCTGTACAAAGTTGAATGTGCTGACAACAAAATCACACAAAAATCATCAATGGAAATCAAATTTATTAACCAACGGAGGCCTGGATTTGGAGTCACACACAAAATTAAAGTGGAAAAACACACTACAGGCTGATCCAACTTTGATGTAATGTCCTTAAAACAAGTCAAAATGAGTCTCAGTATTGTGTGTGTGGCCTCCACGTGCCTGTATGACCTCCCTACAATGCCTGAGCATGCTCCTGATAAGGTGGCGGATGGTCTCCTGAGAGATCTCCTCCCAGACCTGGACTAAAGCATCCACCAACTCCTGGACCGTCTGTGGTGCAACGTGACGTTGTTGGATGGATCGAGACATGATGTCCCAGATGGGCTCAATCGGATTCAGGTCTGGGGAACGGGCGGGCCAGTCCATAGCTTCAATGCCTTCATCGTGCAGGAACTGCTGACACACTCCAGCCACATGAGGTCTAGCATTGTCCTGCATTAGGAGGAACCCAGGGCCAACCGCACCAGCATATGGTCTCACAAGGGGTCTGAGGATCTTATCTCGGTACCTAATGGCAGTCAGGCTACCTCTAGCGAGCACATGGAGGGCTGTGGGGCCCTCCAAAGAAATCCCACCCCACGCCACTACTGACCCACTGCCAAACCGGTCATGCTGAAGGATGTTGCAGCATGTGAAGAGCACAGGGCACCAGTGGCGAATTTGCCAATCCTGGTGTTCTCTGGCAAATGCCAAGTGTCCTGCACGGTGTTGGGCTGTGAGCACAACCCCCATCTGTGGACGTCGGGCCCTCATACCATCATCATGGAGTCGGTTTCTAACCGTTTGGGCAGACACATGCACATTTGTGACCTGCTGGAGGTCATTTTGCAGGGCTCTCGCAGTGCTCCTGCTGTTCCTCCTTGCACAAAGGCGGAGGTAGCGATCCTGCTGCTGGGTTGTTTCCCTCCTACGGCCTCCTCCACGTCTCCTGGTGTACCGGCCTATCTCCTGGTAGTGTCTCCAGCCTCTGGACACTACGCTGACAGACACAGCAAACCTTCTTGCCACAGCTTGCATTGACGTGCCGATAACTGAAAAAGATTGGAAAACATCGGTCATCATATCGGCCCAAGAAATTCAACATCGGTGCATACCTTGTGTGTATGTATGTACGTGCGTGTGTGTGTGTGTGTGTGTGTGTGTGTGTGTGTGTGTGTGTGTGTGTATATGTATGTATATATATATATATATATATATATATATATATATATATATATATATATATATATATATATATGTTTTTGTGTGTGTGTGTGTGTGTGTGTGTGTGTGTGTGTGTGTGTGTGTGTGTGTATATATATGTGTGTGTGTGTGTGTATATATATAGCTGTTGCGCGTGTCTCTCATCTGTGACCTGGTTGTGATTATTGTGCCTCTCTCTCGCTCCTCTCAATCTCTCTCCAATCTCTCCTCACATCATCCTTCGCTCGATCTCTTCATCCATCCAATCCATAACTTATTTTTATTTTTTAGTTTATCTCCCCATCTCTCCTCCGCTCTCCCTCCTACATCTTTATCTCATCTCAATCGCTCGCTCTCTGGCGTGCCTCGACTCTCTTCTCTCTCTCATCTCGGATATCTCATCATCTCTCCTCGATCTCCTCTCTCTCTCTCTCTCTCTTTTTTTTTTGCGTTTCTTTTTTTCTTTTTTCTTTAAGTCCTATCTTGACTCTTATTCGTGTATTCTCTCATCTCTCTCCTCTGCTCTCGTGCTATATATATATATATATATATATATATATATATGTGTGTGTATGTATGTGCATACACACAGTTTTATATGCATACTTACAGTTCTGTTCAAAAATCTAGTCCACCATTAGATTTGTCGCTTTAGTAATGATTTAAAATTGGATTTGTCACTCCATAATCAGCAACTCTTTTCCACTGAACTTCATCACAATCTTTGTGAGCAATGGCATAGCTTAGCTTTTTCTCCCTGTTTTACTGTCCAAAAACTGGTTTCTTGACTCTTAGTTTCTTCGGTCTGTAAAAGGGTCAAACTGCCATTCCTATCAAGCTTATTACACAGACTGACGTACACTAAAACACATAACGTTAAAACAAATAGATTGAACTGGACTGGAGCGCTTAAAGCCACCGCATCTGTGCACATTGTATATTTGTGCAAGGACAATAAAGGCTTTATCTTATCTTAAGTTGCCGGATGCCAGATGCAGTTACTGCTCAAGTGTAAGGGTGGGGTCACACTAAATACTTGTCACTTTTTTTTCAGCTTTTTAATACTGCATATAAATTTCCTGTATTTTCTGGCTCTGTTTTAATAAATTGACTGACAAATAATAATAAATGGGAGTTATACCATTGCAAAAACAATGTGGTCTAATCTAGTGGTTATAGTACTGTATTATAGTACTGTATATATGTATTTTTTATCTTTGTGCGATCGTTGGAATAAACCTAGATGTTGCCGATGGGTTTATAGAGGCAGTACTGATGCTGATGGATAGTATCCTCTTAGTTTTATGTCAGCGTACTTGTTATGAATCAGTATTTCCTATTATGGATTCTGCTGCTCTTTATAGGCAGTACTCACCAGACAGTCTTTAGTAAGAATATATGGTGCAATAACAATTAATTTCAGGTTTCTCATGCTTGGAGCTGGCCAATTAACCATGTATCAGTCATGATCATGTTTTATCTTGATCACATTTTTTCATAATTCATTTACTGACTTTAATAATCACAAGCTACACTAAAAATATGTGAACAAAATATTTTTGATTTCCAGTTTGTTGCTTGCTTCTAACTATGCAGAAGTCTAAAATGACACCTCCTAACTAAAACATTCGATTCCGAGCTTGTCAAGAACGAAACCTTCCATTATGCGTGTTTATTTTGTCCTGAATATACACTATTTGGCCAAAAAAATTGTGAACACCCACTGTAATTACATCTTTTGTTTCTGTCATTTTCTCTAGCTCTTGAGGGAGAACAGCCAGCTAGCACTGAGCCTTGAACTTAACTCCATTACACCATTTTGAGATCAGTTGGAATTCCAACAGTGAGACAGGGACCATTTAACATCAGTGCCTGACCACACAGTCATGTTAGAGAATCTAGTGGAAACCCCTTTCAGAAGAGTGAAGAAAGCAAAGAAAAGCAAAGGGAGAGCAAACAACTACTGGCAACATGGTGCACACCAAAGACATATTGCTTGTGTGTTTGGTTATTAGATATAAGTACACAATCTGTGACTCAAAACCCCCTGATATATCTATGCTTTAAAAACCTTGTTCACCATGCATATCCCTGCAGGCATGTGTGTCTTGTCAATAGAATCTCAGTTATGCAGAATGTAGAATGTCAGTAAATGTATATCACAATGCCACAGAATCTGCAAAGATGCATATGAAGGTTGGTATGTGATGTTTATTCACCATTTGTTTTATTCACAAAGATACCAGATTTGGGAGTGTCATGGTACCTCGTAATTGT